>JAQIBA010000115.1:0-176270 GCA_028293925.1 Brueelia nebulosa
GGGGCTCGGGGAGTCTGAGGTTTTCAGATGTAAAATAAGTTGCTCCCCTCTGGGAGGAATGAGTCTTTATAGACTAAAAATTTTTCTCAAGGCAACCACGCAGTGAGAAAAAGTGCTGAAAAAATGATTTAATTCGATATTTCGTTAAAAAAGGAAAATTTTAATGGAAGGAAAAATCAAAAGTGACGTTTTTGCGGTGGGGGTCGCTTTAGAAATCTCGTTGAAAACGGGAGCGGGGGTGAGATTTCCACCCCGAAAGGTTTTTTATGGCTTCGGCCATGTTCACATAATTCAGCCCCGGAACTGGTAGCGTTTTAACCCTTTATCTACTGTATTATGAACTACTGAAAATTTCTTCATGAATATACTGTATTTCTTTAGCTGCCATTTTGTTAAATAAAAACTTCTTCATGTTAGAAAAAGATTACAATTGGTATTTTTAAGAAAATTTAACGTGTTAAAAATTAGTAATTAACCACTAGCGTTTATAATTTGATATTTTTGTGGTTTCAGAAACGGTTGGAGACCTGTGAACGGTGCGCGGCACAGTTGGGATAATGCTTTCAAGGGATAACGTGGCACGAGTGGATTCGCCGTTTTGAAAGTGGAAGAAGAATGCTTTCCAAATGGTGGGCTCTTTGCCTTGGCTTGTGCGTTGCCACCGAATTCTCTTTTGGATTACCCCCCGTCATCCGAATAGGTAAGTCAATTTTGGGGGTGAAAAGCAAACGTTGCATGCGCTGCGGAAGTGGAAATTTCGTCAAACCCCATTCAAGAAAAAATTAAAAAAAGTATAAAAATAAACTCTAACAAAGACGGAAAGCTAATTTTCCTCTTATTTGCGACTTTGATAACTTCTTATAATTATATTTCTCCCTTCTTTGCTGAATCTTAATTAAACTTTTTTGTTAATATAATTTCTATATGAAATTATCATATTTCTCGCATTTCGGAGAATCTGTTCGGTGACAATTAAAACAAAAGGGGGACGAATGAATGCGAGTTGTCATCACAGAAATAAAATCCAAAAGCTCCTTTTGGCTTTTCATGAAGATTATTCAAATCTTTCTGAAAAAATACTAAATAATTTTTTTACTTTTACTAATCATTTTTAATTTATCACTATTATTTATTATTATTACTGAAATTTTTAATTTTGACATCACTAAATAATTGTATTATCGTCGTTATTATTTAAATAAGAAATTCTTTAGTCTTGGTACTCAACCTTTTTCTTACTCGGACCGCATTTCGGTTGATAACATCGCGACTGCGCCATGCAATCAAAAAAATGTTATATTTATTATGAATTATGAATCATTATGAACTGCACCTTATTTCATTCTTCTTATTTTTGTATTTCTGTGAGCCACAAACTGACAACGACCGTGCCTTACAAAATTTATTGTTTTCAAACAATAATAAATTATAAATAATAAAATAAATAAATAAATCATAAATCAATAAATCAAATAAATAAATAAAAAATCTACTAAATAAATTTTTAAAATAAATAAATAAAAGATAATAAAATTATTATGAATCAGCTAAATATTTTCTTTTGATAAAAAGAAATGTGATACCAAAAACATATTTTGGTAATGGCGGCAAATTTTAAAAAACTCCAGTGGACAACCTATCCTTCACAAATTTTCACTGTTGGTCTCGGCTGGGCCAATGGGCCCTTCGAAAGGACTCCGTGGGCCTAATTTGGCCCGCAGGCTACAGTTTAAGTATCAAGGGTTTAGAGTGTTTTTTTTGGGGGGGGAGGGGGACAAAGACACGTCCAGTTATTTAATAGTCCGTGGTAGTTATTAGTTAACTGATAATGCCGTCGAAATGAGCCGTCGAAAGAAAAGTAGAAAACAATATATTACACCGTCGAGCCACAGGAGAATGTCGTCCCTGAACGTTTAGGCGTCGCCCCCGCCCTCCCCGTTCCTCTCAGTAATCTCTCTGACAATCGTCGCAGTATAAATACAATTAGAATTAAAAAAAGAACGGAGGGATAGTGAGAGATATCACGGAATGGCCGCCGGAAATGGTTCCCCTTGGTACGACACGCATTTGCACTGGAAGGAAAGCTTTTGCTGCAGTCGAGTGCGGGACGGCGTCGAAGTCTTCGGGCGGGGTTTACTGGTTGATCTGGTTGTTTTTTGAAATGTACTTTCACATTCATTTCGGCGATGAGATCAGCCAGTCGAACCCAGTCACTGCAACGGCGCACCCTATTTTCATACAGTGCCAAGTGATAATTCCAACAGGTATTTGAAGGAATGCAACAGAAGTATTTCAGAGTACCGACAGCAGTTCCAGGATGAATAATATTACAAGAGACAAAAAGAGATACAATTTGTATTGATGCAAGAAAAATAGCAGTAAGGAATGGGAGTAATAAAAAGTAATAAAAAAAATAAAAGAAAATTCTACGAACGAATGACTATTGAGTGATAGAAGTCAATAGATTAACAGAAGACTGAATTAATCAGTAAATCTGAAAGAGGAAGACAACTTCAAAGACAGAGTACAGAAAGAACAGTGTCTGGTTATTTAAAAATGGCAAGGGAGTGCGTTTTTGGGTGACGTGCTAATATTTTTGAGTGTTTTTTCCTTATTTTTTCAGTTTTGTAAGCCGAGAGGCTGAGAGAGAATGTTTAAAATTACAAATTATAACAACTCAACAAACTTTTTGGCTTTTTTTACCTTAGGAACAAATCCCAGAGTATAATAAAACTAAGCGAGGGCTGTTCAAAAACAATTGAAATTTATTGTACTCTCCAACCCCCTCTGGCATCTCGGGCTTCGACCCCTCACACACACATTCCTTTAACAGATTTATATATTAGTATGACTAAAAGGAAGCTTCAGAGCGGAGTGGTCAATTGAAGAGAAAGAGAAAATATTACATTGTGAATTATTAACACAAAAGCAATGCAAAGTTGACTGACAGACAGAAAAACACTCACAGATGAAAAAAAGCGCATTTGTTTTGTGGTTTTTCTCGGGAATCCGACAAACAACACGCAGACACCACAAACACTCCCGCGTGGATTTTTTAATAATTCCACATCCTCCAGAAGCCGGTGCTTCCAGCTCCAGATTTTGGAGCTCTCCCAAAGAAAAGATGGGGTGGGGGAGGGGGTGAGCCCAAACAGATAAGCCTCATTCACCGCATTATGACTATTTTTTCGTGTTTAAATAAATTTCTCCTCCCCGCCGATAACGGGTTAATATATGCTCTGTTTTTACAAGATCCTCACAAAAAGTCTTATCTTGGGGGGTGAGAGTTAATGGGCGGGTCCGGAGGGGGGTTGGAGTTAAGACGGGAGCTGTGGGGGGCGACGGGGGGCGGCGGGGGCGTTAAAAGGGCATAAAAATTGCCAGCGCCAGAAAATGAAACGACTAATATTCAATTTATTTTGTCTTTCTCTTGAATTAACGGCCTTTGTTTTGCTTCCGAGATCTTAAGAGTGGATTGCTTAGTTGACTTTTGTCAGATTATAAGGGATTGTAATAATTAAAAACCTCCCTTTTCTTCCCGCATTAATCCCACCCCTTTGAGGGCTAATCTGGCCTGAATTGATGCGAGGGGGAGAAACAAAACAAATCCCACCCCACAAATTTCCGCACTTATTTTTCTTCACGTCCAGCGTTTTCTTTGCCATTCTCGCAGGGGATGAAAATTCCTCCCCCGATTGGAATCCCTCCCCTTTTAAATATTAACCCGAGCGCTGCCTTTGGGAGAAGTTAGCCTAACAAAGCCATTGACCAAAGGCATTTCCAGGAGGCATACATTTTTCATTGCCTCGAGGAAAACCCCTTAAGACCTTAATATCCGCCCTTCCTCTCGGTAATAACTGGTGAATAAATCAATTAGTGGGGGCGCGGGGGTGGCAGAGTATTATATTCCGGTGGGGGCGAAAGACGTTTCAAAAATTGCTCCATTTGGGAAAGATGAAACACGAAGCTTTTAATTGGATTCTCAACGTGGAAAACTGTTCTTTCGGGGGTGCGTTTCACCGAAATGAAAAGAGTTGCCATCGTTTGGGTTTTCGAGTTTGCTTTCATTTTTGTTAACGGTTTCTCGCAGCACGTGGACGCGTAATTTCAAAGGAAAACCGCCCGGGGCGGACAAAAGCGGAAACAATACTTGTCGGGAAATAAAGGAAATTAAGGGATGGTTCTTCCCTTATGTTTGAAACCGCCGCAGATATAAATCAGCCCGAGGAAATGTCGATATTTAATTTATGTTTCTTTAAAAGCAGATCCCCTTTAATGCGGTTATGCGAAAGAATGCTGATTTTACCGATGTGAACGTTTCTTTGAAAAAGATTCCATTTCGGATTTCAAATTAATTATTTTTTAAAATACGGAATATCCGTTCTGTCATCACAATCGCTGAATTACAGAGCATCGACTTAAAATTTCGGGAAAATGCATAAAAAAAGAAAACGTTTCTGGAAAACAGTCGAATTATTTGTGTTATCAAAATTAGACATTCAAGTTTACATAAATTCCTAAAAACCTGAAAATTGATGAAATCGTTGAGCTCAAATTCCAAGAAAATTAGTTTTTAGACATTTTCAGCAAAACGAAACGCTTTTAGCTCATTATTTCATAATATTTTATGAATATAATTAAATCATGCGACTAATTTGACTGGACTAAATGGCGGAGCAATCACCCAGAATTGTATCACTGAATTGAATCACCCAAATAACTCACAGCAAAAGTGTACTTTATCTACACATCTTTGACAGATAAAAACAATGTCCAAATGCATTGCCGAGTCGCCCCCACAGAGTGGAAGAGATGTCAGCCCCCTCAGTGTTCACTGGAAGGGATTCCCTCATTTGCATAATCAGACAGTGGGGATGACGGAAGGGCGGGGGTGAGATATGTTACGTCGTGAAGGTTACAAATTCGCAAAAATTTGAGCTCTCATATAAAATTATAACGCATTTAAGAGATTTATGGCGAAGTCGGCTTTTGGTTTCGTCTCAGTTCTCCTCAAAGGAAAAAGAAAAAAATCAATGTAATTTCCTTTGGCGCTTTCGCAATTTATTCGTAACGAAAGGCGGGAGTGAGGGGGAGAAAACTCTCCCTTCGAACACCCAATTAATTTGACTTTTTTACCCGATTAAAATCTAATATTTAAATCTGAGAAAAAATATGTTCGACTTAAAAAAGTTCGGTGTCGTCTTTGGACATAATTAAAGACTTTAGAGAGATTAAAAGAAAAAGGGATTTTCCTTTGTTTCGACAAAAAAAAATTCTAAATCGTTCGTCTGAACATCGAAAACGATGAATCGGATGTGAAGTTGTGCGACACCGGAAATAATGTTTTGCGATACCGGAAGTCTCCCCAATTCAGGTTTCCTTTTTGGAGGGGCGTGATTTCATCGATGGGGGGAGGTGTTTTAGGACGAAATGAAATAATTCTAGAATGATAAGCGGGGGTTGCTTTAATGAAAAGAAAAACACGGGGATTTTAACGAGGATGAGTCGGTTCAGTTGTTCCTAAACTTTTTGTCACAACGCATTCTCTACTGAAAAAATATACAGTAAATTCCGTAAAAAAAAAGTAATCCTTTTGTATTGATTTGAGAAAATGAGATTAAGGGGATGAACGAAAGGTAAACATACGCAATAAGTTCTTTCTGCGCTGTCCCGGAAAAGTTGTCGCGCTATATTTTGGATTATGAACTCCCGCATTAGTTTACATTCAGCTCCATCAGTGGAATTTCTTCAAATTTCGCATTGAATGACACATTTCGAGTGGAATCTGCTCATAAAACACCCTGGAACGGTCTTCGACTCCTTTAAACAACGGCAGATATCCTTTGAATTTTAAAAGACAGAAATTTTTGAGTTTAAAGGAAAACCCAATTCATTTAAAACATTTAAAACATATTTTTTTTTGGGTGATTCAGTGTGTCGTCGACCGGTTGAGACGAACGTTCAGAAACGACACGAAAGGGAATCCGTTGCAGTCTTTATGTGCCCCTTAAGACCCGTATTTATTAAATATGTCCCGTTGTGTCATTTTACACTTCCAACGAAGAATCTTTGTTAATGGAGGATTATCTTATCATACTAATACTAATATATAAATCTCTTAAAGGAAATTTGTGTGTGTATACCGTTTTTTATTAGCTAAAATCTACAGAACCACTGGACCAATTTCCAAAGAATTATCTGCGCTGTCTCATTTCTAATAGAAAACCTGTTTAGGTTTAGATAACTTTAGGAATTCCTTTCTGCTGTTAAAGGGTTGACTTTGAGTACAATGGCCAAAGTATTCGGGGGTTACACATTCAATAATTTTCCAATTTACGTATTTCCTGAAATACACTGTACAGTACTGGAGAATGTTCTGGAGTCTGTTAGAGTATACTGGACAATACTGGAGAATGATTTGGAGTCCGCTGGAGTCTACTGGAGCCTGCTGGAGTCTGCTGGACAATCCTGGAGACTGCTGGAGAATGATTTGGAGTCCGCTGGAGTCTGCTGGAGCCTGCTGGACAATCCTGGAGTCTGCTGGGGCCTGCTGGACAATCCTGGAGACTTCTGGAGAATGATTTGGAGTCCGCTGGAGTCTGCTGGAGCCTGCTGGACAATCCTGGAGTCTGCTGGAGTCTGCTTGAGAATGATTTGGAGTCTGCTCCACAATGTGATTATCGAGGTGCATTTAGTTTTCCAGGAAATATTTAATTGCATCTTATATTAAGTTGCCAAAGGGGGTTGGAGTGCGAAGCGCTCAGGTGGTGAACTCCCCTATACAAAATAAATTAACTAAAACTAAAAGTGAAAACCCCAATCAATACAGAAATGTTAGATTCCTCCCCGCGAAACGAAACGAATGGGGATTTTGAAAAGAGCGAAAGGTTTCCAAATCCTTTATTCAAATGAAGAAACCCACGTGTCGTCTTTGATAATTAGATTATTCCGTTGTTTCCTAAACACGAAATTACACTTTCATTTACTTTTATTTTTTTGTTCTCCCGAGGGAGGAAAGGGGCGAAAGGGGCGAAAGGGGAGGAAGCGGCTTCACTCAACTATTCACTTCTAATTCAATTTTTCCAAAGCACCGCCTTCGGCTTAATTCCGGAACTCCCGTCGCTGCCGGCGGTGATTTTCGGAAGAGCCATGGGAATATCAGGGAATATCAAAACGCCTGGAAACTTTGTTTGTTTACTCAGCACCGCGAGGGCGAGGGCGAGGGCTGCCGGATCGCTCGGAAACAATTAATTCGGCCCAATCGGGTCCCGATCACCCAAAATGGGTTCCTCCAATGCAAAAATTTAATACTTGGGGAAACGTGGACAGGACGGGAACGAGGAGAGGTGTTTTGTGTAATTGGACGTCAGCAGCGACAGCAACGGATTATTCCGGCTTAGAGAAATGGAAAAAAGGTTTACCAAACCAGGTTTATTTATTTTTTGTTGGGTCCTGGGGGGACTTAAGGCCGCGGTTCTCTCTCGCGCGGAGGAGGGCTTTGACCTCAACTGCTGAAATAATTGGGGGACTCATCCCGATGGGGGCCGCACCACCAGCAACCTGGTCTTCGTTCCCCGTTACGGTTTCTGACGAGGAACGCGACAAATCATGCTGCGAGACAACCGCCCCTCGCAGTTGTTTGAACAAAGCGGACAGAAAACGAAAATAAAAGTCAGGAGTCGCTGACTCGGCGGGATGTGTCAAATAAATTTCTGTTTGAAAAGAATCTGAAAAAAATTGTTGCATTCCCCCTTTCTCATTTTTAAAAAGCTTTCTCAAATGAAGATGATTACGTTTTTTTTTAACTTCCCCCGCTGACTTTATTTACATAAAAACACCTTAATTTCCTTTCTTTTCCTTTGGCGAGAAACGTTCGGTACCTGTGCTCAGGTTCGGGCTTTCCATGTTTTTTCAAAAAGCTTTTAAACTGGGTTTTGTCTCGGGGCAATGAATAAATTAGCTGACGTTACGCGAAAGGTTATTGAAGAAACCCCAAAAGCTCACTTTGTTGGTTTCGATCGGTTTTTCTCCTCTTCGTCCCGTTCTCTAAAACTCTCTTTACTCCCTTCGAGTCAATCTTTTGTAAGAAATAGTGTAATCCGATAGCGCAGTTTTGGTTTTCAACCGCTCTATTGTTTTCTCCAAAGTCAAACTCTTTGGAATTTTAATTGAACCTCTTTTTCTTTTCGTGCCTTCTCCCATTTTTTTATCCATTTAGAAACCGCAGACTTTCCCACAGAGCCGATTAGCCTTTCCCTTCACTCTTCTTTATTATTAGCCGAGGATTCCCTTTTTTTTGGCTCTTTTTTACACATTTTACAAAACTGTCTTTCCAAAAACTCTGTACTGTTTCTGCTCGAATCTGGAAGTCATTAAAAGGAAAACGAATGGCCGCCATCTTTCGAATCGATGAATCTCTACTTATACTCTTACACTTTTGAGCTAAGCTAATTCACTTACTCAAAAATTATGAGTCAGCGAACATCAAAAAAGTGGCGTTTTTCTCGCAAGAGGCATTGAAAACAACAGCATTTATTTTGGACACCACTTTTTTTCTTTATTCTTTTTTATTTATTTATCAGTTCTTATTATTTTTAATTTTTTAGTCTTTATACAATAGTTTTCGTCTTTCTCAGTATTCCAAAAAAAATCCTACGCAAAATGAATACAAACTCACTAAATTTCACCAAAATTGTTTGCCCGGAGGCCACAAAGGCAGCGAAACTCTCTTTCAGGGTGTCCATATGACCCCTTCGTTATTTTAGTGTTGAGCAACAATCACAAATATTGTAAAAAGCGATCGAAGCTCACTGACCCCCGTCGGGAAGCTTTTCAAATTTAAAACATGACTTCCCACCTTTGTATATCGAAGCGAACGCGTTTTCACCGGAAGGGGCGAAAACATTTCCACCCCTTTTCACCACCCCTCCAACACAAACCTCCCCACTGAAAGAATGGAAGCCTTAGGGGCTTCTAAATTCCGTGTGGGGAGAGCGAGAACACATCACGACTCCCCCAGCACTTTTTCTCAGGCCAATAAAGACGGGATTCAATTAAAAAGCGTATTTCGCCGAGAATTAAACGGTGGGATTAAAAAGCTCCAATTTGAGAGAGGTTTCAAATGAACCGCGCGGAGATTTAAACTTAGTTTTTGCTGACGGCTCAAACTTCGCTCTTTACTGTTGGCTCACGAAGAACCGACAGCTCCGGGCGGTTAGGAGCTCCTCAGAGATTAGGAAACAATAGTTCGGGGCGACGGGAATTTCCTCCTCTTTTCCATAAACTATAACTCTTTCAAACTGCACTTTACCAGTGATTCTCACTTATGGTGACACAGAAAAGTGTCTAAAATTCTATGGATGATTTTGATTTGTTGAAAAGATGTTGGAAGGAGGGGAGGGAGGGGTAAGAATGAGCGCGAAAGGGGCGGAAGGAGGCGAGATTCGCGTGCAAGACAGATTAAATACTCTAAGCTTGATTTATTGTCGGCCATTCGAGCGGAATAATCAACTCAAAAGAAGAAATATATCTGAATTTTCAAGGCGTGCTAATTCTACGAATCCCCCCTCGCGCTGCGCTAATCCTCCCCGCGACGGGGAAAAATGCGGAAAAGCGCAGGGGAGTGCCTATGGGGTCCACCTGTGGGGACGCCGACCACCTGTGGTCGGAAGATGAGGGAGGAAGTGGAGGGGTGAAATTAATGTGAGGGTAAGTTGCGTAATTAAGTGGGGGTTCGCCGTTGGGGTTAATCCTCGCGGGCATCGGAAGAGGAGACATTTATCATCGGCGAAGGCCCACTCGATGTGAAATATGTGCTGTTGGCGCTTCCGCCTTTTATGAATTCATTATGATTTTGTGATTGCGCATTCGGACTGACCGTTTGGAACCAATTTTTGACTCACTTCCGGTTAAAATGTTACTAACTTCCGCTTTTTCCGTTTATTTCTTTTTATTTTTGCTGCCGTAATCAATCAATACAATATTTTACAAAATGAAAATATGCAAAGGGATGACAAAATGTTGGGTGTGAAGGTATTTTGGGGGATGAAATCATATTAGAAATGAAAACACGTTAAGTCACTCCTGTCAGTTAAGCAGGAGGGGGTGGGAGACAGGAAGCGAAGCCCCCAATTATCCATAATTATACTCTGAAGAATTTCATCGTGTTTCCGATATTGCTACAATTGCTACACACCCCTTTGATCGAGTCTTTCGTTCCCAATCAATAATCCTTCAACTGACATCGATTTTTAATAAATTTGTTATTTGGCTTTTCTTCAGTCTTTTCTTCCGCCGAATGAAAAACGACAATTTAATTTAGCGGAAGGAAAAATTATATTTCCCCGAACTCGGGAATTCGAGGACGAACCGATTTTGACTCCAAGTGATGTTTTCCCGGTTTTCTCATGCAAACCCAATAATTGTTTGTGCGAATGAACCGGTTAATCGAGGACACCGCGGCCCGGAGTGTGGCTTTAGGAACGATTCACCCCCTGCACCCCCTGCACCCCCGAATGATGCGTAATTGTGTTAGCCCCACTTCCGGTCGTTATGGGGTTGTACGCCGGGGGACAAAACCCGAGAGAAAATTAGTTCTTGCAGGCAATTTTAATGGTAATTCCTTTTCTCTTTGTGAGCTAATTTTAAACAGGTTGTAATCAGGGCCAATTTTTGCACCGCGCAAATGGTCGTCTCTTTTACCTCTTCCCGGCAACTCCTTTATCCTTTCTTTCTTTTGTCTATCCTCTCTTTGTCATCTTTGGCCACTGTCGACCTAATTTTGGTTACTTCTAAACGTGTATTGCACTTACGAATAAACGTGGACAGAGATTTTTATTCTAAACTCTATATACCGTATATCATGCTAACTTTAGGTATCAAATCTACCACAAATTCTCTGATATCTGAAAAATACACTAACGCTGAACCCACTCATAATTGGTAAATAATCGACTGTGGAACTCCCGAATACTTTGCCCACTGTACTCAAAGTCAACCCTTTAACAGCAGAAAGGAATTCATAAAGTTATCTGATTTTGCTTATTTTGGAGTATTGAGACATAGCGCAGATAATTCTTTGGAAAAAGTCCGGTCGAAGTTGGTTCAGTGGTTCTTTAGATCTTAGATAACAGAAAACGGTGCGCACACTCACACAAATTTCCTTTAACAGATTTATATATTAGATATGATATAATAATACTCTAAAGAATTTCACCAAATCTCAGCTTCTCAAATATTTATGCAAATCAGACTGTCTAATATGACCGGACTGAAGGAAACAATGACTCTTCCCATAGCAATTCAGTTCTAAAGACACTTTATTAGTTTTCTATTGACCCGATCGAAAGAAGAAACCACGTACGGGGTTGAGTCACGACCCGTAAAAAAATCATTACGTAGATTATATGGGGTAAAAGCCGCGGCGGGAATCGTTGGTGTCGCCTCCCCGAACAGCTTGGCAAATCAGATACCCATAAAAATGTTTATAGATGTGGGTTTACCTTGGTGTTATCTTATTGGAAAAGCAAAATTTCCCCTCGCTATCGAATTTGCATTTTCTCTTTCCCTTCCGCCCCCGCATTCACTCGTTTTATACTTTCAAAGAACCTTTTATCATTTCCCGCTGATTATTGGCAGTTGGGAGCCTTTGCCAATAATGTTTTCCTTGTAATCGGGGGTTGAGTAATTAGCGATAACAATCGAGAGAAAGCTTTCAGTCCTCTCCATATTGGAGAAGAGCAAATTGCTCCAAAATTATTGTATTTTTCTTGAATAACCTATAAATTAAAACGTTTTTCTCATTTAATAAAATTTGAAAACTTACAAAAATTTCAATGAGAATTCAATTTATTGTGATGTTATATACAACCGACTTTCTCTCACGCTGAGGGAAGTTTAAACCACATTTTTTATCAAATATTTGGGCTTTTTGCAAGTTCGCATGCAAAAGCTTTGGTCTTAGAGTTTACGGAGGGATTTTCCTTTTTAAAAATGTCGCGTCTTGATCGGGGATTAACGGGAGATTTTTTCATAATTGCCGACGTTAAATGTTCCGGAAAAACTTGGCAGAACCTGCTCCAAATAAACATCAAGGATACGTTTGAATTTGGAGCGGATCGTAGCCGTTTTTAAAACTGCCATCATTTCTACGTGCTGATTCTTATCTTTGCTGATAATGTGAGGATAATTTTTAAATTGCGCCTTCAGAAACGTGTTTAGACTATTACTGCATTTTAATACAGAAAAGTCTAAACGATTTTTTTAAGCCGTACAATTCCAAAATAATTTTTTTTTTGCACGAAACAGAGCGCAAAACAACAAATAGAAGGATACTGTAATTATACTGTAATTCTGTCCACATCCTGACAGTTTGGTAAACCGTTTCGCCCGTCCCCCAATAAATAAGAAGACGCGATTTCTCCCCAAAGTTGAGATTTGGACTTTTAGAAAAGAATTCTTAGTTGAGCCATGAAACAACAAACTCAGCCTAACCACGAAACCTGAGCTTTTGCTCCGATCCCGAACTAAGTGCAAAGGAAAAGCCTTTAATTAACAGCTTTTAAGGAGAAGCTTTTCGTCACCAGCATAAAACGCGAAATTTCGTGATTATTGGTTTTTGCAACCGTTCTCTTACTTAGTTTATAATTATGTTATCTGTTTATTTAGATTTTAACTTAAATTTTTCTATTTGAAATCTGATAAATTCTAAATTCTTTATTTTTCAATGAATGTTGTTCGTTTCTATAGGTGTCACTATTGCAAATATTTATTGTTTTTATTTATTTAATTGATTTACAAAACATATTTTGTTTATGTAATTTTTTTTCTTTTTGTCACCAATCTAATCGCTGAAATGCTGTCCTCAAGAATTTGGCCAGTCTTGCCGCAAATTTATTTAATTAATATATAACAGTATAATATATTTCTTCCCTATTACTCCCGTAAGTTTTAGGGGTTTTTTTCACAATCTTTTTTCAATATAATTCGGATTCAGTACAATAAATTTTCAATAGATTCGGATACAACAAACTTATAAAAAATAAAAATAAATAAAATTACATGTCCGGATTAGGGAGCAGAGAAGCCTATTTACTATACATCATATAAAAATAAAATAAATTAATAAACAGTGAATATTTAATAATTAAATAAACGAAAAGTATGTAATAAGTAAGTAAACAAGAAGTACATAATAAATTAATAAGCAATAATTATATAATAAATAAGTAAACATTAAGTGTATAATAAAACACAATAAATGTGAAAATAAATAGAAAATCAATAGACAAATTAACAGATAAATAAATAAAACACACATGAATAAACAAAAAGCCGATAATTAAATAAACATGTAGGCGAACAATAAAAACTATATTTTTTTATTATTATATATTATTTGTATACATAATAATATGCATTGTAACTATGTAATTTTGTACTGTGGTAACCGACCCGATTTAAACCAAGGTGTCCCGGGCCTCGGTAAATTAAAAAAAATATATAATAATATATACCGTATATATCGTTTCAATAAAAGGCACTTCTGTAACTGTATAAATTTTGATGGATAATTAAAAACATTTAGCATAAACATTGTGAATTTTTTTTAATGAATTTAGTAAAAATCTTTGGAACTCACACTGATTAGACCGATTCGATCGCCAGCTTCTTCAACCCTTTCTTCTCCCCTCCCGAAGCGAATTACAATAAATCAAAGTTTGAATTTTATTTTTTTATTCTCGCCCCGCCCCTCCCCTCCCCCTCCCCCCTTCGCGCTGATAAAAATTTGATTTAAATGTAATTTGATGCCAAAACCATCTTGACGTTCGCATCTGACAACTCCTGACGTTTCTTCTTTCGAATGTGTGTGTGGCCCATATTAAAAACGGGCGAGAAAAGAAGAAATGCGAATAAATAAAAATATCCGGCAACTTTTCTCTACCTGCTCCGCCCCTCCCCCGGGGGCGGTCAGGGGATGAAATAATCCGGAGGGTATGAAATCAAAAGTTTGAGCGCTTATCCGCCAAATCCCGTGAGTCAGCTGCGTCAGGTTATTTTTTAAATCCTCCCTTTGTAATTGCACTTTACACTCCCGAAAACTATTTCTCCAAATAAAGCATTAAAATTTTAATTATATTAATTATAAAGAGTGATCAACAGCTTTAATCTCTTGAACCCGCCATCGTTTATAATCTTTCTCACGAGAGGACCTAAGCGGCTTACGCTGTTCTTTTTTTTTGCTAAGAGTTTACCCTTCGATTGGGGGTGAAATTGCAAAATGAAAGATGGGCTCATATGGCTTTGCTAACGATCTCTCCGACAGAAGTTGGTACACTTTTAACACTTCTGTTCTCGAAAGAATCAGCCACAGATCTCAATCGGGAAAAGGAAATTTATGAAGCATTGCAATTCCCAATCGAATCCTAAACAGGAAAGACATGAAAGTTTTCCCTCTCGAGTTCTAAAAAGTTTTTTATCGCTTCTTAGGTTTCATCAACTCGAAAGAGTAATTCCATTATTCCTCGAGAGCATAAAAAATGAAGGTTGTAACAGAAAGCGTGACCTTCGGGGTGAGGGGCTTTGCCCCCTCGGGGGTCCATTCGGATTCAGCCGAAGCCTCCGCGAGAGAATCAAAAGCAGATTTGAAAAATTTCGAAAACGAATCATTTCCTTTGCAAAGAAATTTACATTTATTGTGGATTTGGAATAGGAAAAATGAGGGGTGCGGGGGGAGGGGAGGAATGAAAAAAACTTTTCGAGGGTTGAATGAAGTTTTATGAATACTTTTAAATTTTGCGACCGAAGTTTGGCGCAGCTACATAAAATCAGGAAACTTGGTGAGGATAAAAAGAGATTTTTGGGGGGATCATAGCACGCGGTCGCGGTGTTTTATGACTTCTATTTGGTATTTTATAAGGATTCGCTTTTATTAAACAACACACCTTCAGACGAACAAGTTTGCGCATGAAACTCGTTTATATAAAATTATTGTATTCGTTTATTTGTTATTTACTGTTCGCACCCCTCATTGTATTCATAATTTGTATATGTATACATCAGTGTCTCTTACTAAAAGACTTAACACACGGGTTCCCCTCTGCAGAACATACTGAACAGTGTTGGAAGCCAATTCTTTACAGTATTCCTCCTCTCCAACTTCACTACAACCTAATTCCTCCTATTTCTTTCTTCACTACAACCTAAGTCTTTGTCTTTCTATCTTCACTATAACCTAATTGTCCACTCTATTTCTTCTCTGTTTCCTCTCATCCTCAAGGTTTTCAACTCTTTCCTCCCCTTGTCGATCTTTGAAGAAGATAAGGGGATAAGAAGATAAGAAGAAAATAGGGGAAACATAAACCAAAGATTTTTATTTGGGTGCAGGGAAAGGTACAATTCGCACCACATGCAACACCCGCAAGGCACATCTGGTACCTGAGCCGGGTGGCTCGGGAAAACGTCTTTCGGTATAAAATGAAAAATTTTCTCGCCATAACGAGAATAAAAAGTTTCATTTTAATGCATTTTATTAGAAGGGAAAAGCACTTCGGGGAGTGATAATGGTTAGTGGACAAATATTTTATGGCTAAAATCTGACTGCAACATTTTTATTTTATAACTTTCTTTTATGTCGCTTTCTCATTTTGCCTCCTCACTTCGTCTTCTACGTTTCAGATTGTTTTATTTCGAGTAATGAGTTTCAATTAATAAAATCATTGTATTTGCGATTGCGGATTTGACTTTGACTTAAAATAAAAGTAAAATATCATATTTTCAACAAAATCAGCCCTGTGCAACAACTCTACAAATCACATGGTTTTATTTAAAGCATAAACAAAAAAAATTTCCTTTTATTAAATAAAATTATTAATCCCTGTGAACTTCTTTCGGAAGTGAAATTTTGAGGCAATCGACAAACGAACGTAAAACCGTGCCAATAGAATCTAAAGCCACGAACGAAATATTTGTCAACAAAACCACTGTTTTTATTTACTTTTGTAATAACAACTAGTTTTCGTCCCTCTTTTACTTTTTTTTAATTAAAAAAGCGTAATAAACTTATAAAATTAATTTGAGGATATTTCAATTCGAATTCTTTAAACAAAATAATCTTTGCAAAGCAAAGAAAAATGATCGCTTTTGTTTACTTTTGTATTACGGTTTAGAAATTGATTTTTAGTTTATTTTTTTGTTTGTTGATTTAAAATAAAAGTAAATTGCCATATTGTCAACGAAATCAGGCTTATGTGCAAACTCTAGAGTGATTCCATGAGACAGGATAAAAACATTTGAAGTATGATTTGATTAAAATTTGATTGGAAAAAATTCGTTAAGGAATATGACGTCACAAAATGGCGCCGCCACGTGAGTTATCCCTTATTTAAGATTGAAAAAATTTATTCCTGTTTCATTAGAGCGAAAGTTTAAAATTTAATATTGGAATATTGTATCGTCATCGAGTGGGGATGTTTGTGCGAAGAAATGAATTCCCGACAGACAGGGAATTATAGGGAAAAGGTAAATAAAACCGTTTATTAAAGTTTAGGTCCGGTATTGCGATCCCTATGTGTGATTATTACAGATATATTGGCTTTGAATTTTGATTTAGTTTCCTGACTAAACGGGAAAAGCGATGGGGTGATAATACTTTTTGAAAATTTATCTGAAATCCGTGGAAAACGTAAAAATTCCTTCAAACTCAGACTAATTATACATTTAAAAGAGTATAGAACACCGCGGGTGTTTTCATTGCGAGAAACCGCAATTCCGCCTTTCTTATTGCTTCGGTGGCAGAGTAAACAAAAGGAAAAATTTTTCCTGATTACCTCTTGGGGCTTTCCGCTCCTGTCTCCCCCCGAGATTTATTATATTCGCTCTAAGATTCGGCCGAGTTAGTCGCCATTGAAATCCCCCGGCAACCGCCCTGAAATTTATTGGCCTGTCTTTTTACTTTTTCCCTCTAATTGCGGGGTTTAAAATTACCAAAGTAAATTAGGGCCTTAACGAGAGTTTTTTTCTTTTTCCCTTACGAAAAATATTCACTTTTGACGGACTCGAGAATTTATTAATTTTTTGTCTTAATTAATTTCCTCGAGAGCAAATATTTGGAGAGTTGGTTATGAAAGACAAAGATGCCGCCTTTTGGATCGGACTGAATTTCAAAAATGGCCGACATTTTCTTTTAAGGAGAATTCCGTTGATTGATTAATTTTTCGTTGTGGAGGGGTGGTTTCCAAGGATTAAGGGGTAATTATCATATTCTGGAGGTACGTGGCGATACACAAAGTCTCTCTTTGGCTTAGGATTATGGACAAAGTATAAGTGAAGAACAAAAATATCCTTATCATAGCTCGAAAAAAGGCCGACATTCAGCCATGTTTTTTCCTGTAGGGCAAATATATTTTCAAAAATTGGTTTTATTAATTAATTAAATTTGCATAATTATTTGCATTATGATGTATTAATTATGTACTTAAAAATATGTTTAAATTTGTAAAATTTAAAACGTATTAAAGACAATTGAAATTTAATTTTTTTTATACTTTTCTCATTAATTATTTATTTTTCCTCATTATTTAATTAATTAATTCCTTTATTAAATTTTCAAGAAAGAGTTGCATTTTTTTTAAATATTTTATTCATTTGCTTTATTAATTAACCAACTTTGCTGTATAATTTGTTTAATTGCTGAATTACTGAAATTATTCAATTTAAATTGAATTAAATTATGAATTATTTGTATTATTGTATTTTATTTTATTTAATTCATTTTTGGGGGGATCAATATAATTATTGTAAATAATTAAAGTAATAATATGAAAGAGTATCAAAAATTTGTGGGTTTTAAATAAATTTATGCATATTTTGTGTATTTATTCTATTAATTAGTATTTTATAATGTATGTATTTATATAATGTATTTATATAATGTATATTTTTATAATGTATATTAGATTAGGTTAGGTTAAATTACAATAATTACAAACAATTCAGTTGTTTGTAGGTTAAGTTAAATTAGGTTAAAATAGTTTAAGATGGGTTAGGTTTAATTAAAATAGGTTAAGATAGGTTAAGATGGGTTAGGTTAGTTTAAAATGGGTTAGGTTAGGTTAAAATAGGTTAAGATGGGTTAGGATGGGTTGGGATGGGTTAGGTTAAATTACAATAATTACAAACAATTCAATTGCTTTGTTGGTTAAGTTAAATTAGGTTAAAATAGTTTAAGATGGGTTAGGTTAGGTTAAAATAGGTTAAGATGGGTTAGGTTAGGTTAGGTTAGGTTACAGATGGGTTACAAACAGTTCAATGGTTTAAATAGGTTAAGATAGGTAATAAGGTTAGGAGTATAACTAGTTAACCGAAGTTAAATTAGGTTAAGATGGGTTAAGATGGGTTAAGTTAGGTTAAAATAGGTTAAGATGGGTTAAGATGGGTTAGGTTAAATTACAATAATTACAAACAATTCAATTCTTTGTTGGTTAAGTTAAATTAGGTTAAAATAGGTTAAGATGGGTTAGGTTAGGTTAAAATAGGTTAAGATAGGTTAAGATGGGTTAGGTTAGGTTAAAATGGGTTAAGTTAGGTTAAGATGGGTTAAGTTAGGTTAAAATAGGTTAAGATGGGTTAGGTTAGGTTAAAATGGGTTAAGTTAGGTTAAAATAGGTTAAGATGGGTTAGGTTAGGTTAAAATGGGTTAAAATAGGTTAAGATGGGTTAAGTTAGGTTAAAATGGGTTAAGTTAGGTTAAAATAGGTTAAGATGGGTTAGGTTAGGTTAAAATGGGTTAAAATAGGTTAAGATGGGTTAAGTTAGGTTAAGATGCAGTAATGCATTTTTCCTGGGTCAACAAAAGAAAAGGTTAGGTATAAAATTCTATTTAATTTTCATCATCGTCATCTCCTCTAGTTTAGTTTTTAGTTTTTCCTGTCACCATGTAGAGATGATAGTAAAAAAAGATGTAGAAAAAATAATAAACACATCCGCATTGAACAAAAACCGGCCAAATTCTTTCCAACAGCGATTTCGCATTGCCAAAGGCAAAAAACGTAAGTTTTTAAGGGCGGAAAATTTTTTTGTCTTTTGGGGTCAGAGTTCCACTTTTTCGAGCGCAATGGCAGCACCCGTTTGGATCAATTCCAAGCAATTTTTTCTCCGTTTCGACTTCTGCAATTATTGCATTTTATTTTTCCACTAAATTCCGAACCAAAAAACCATTTTTTTACAAAATTTGCTGATATCGGAGTCTTCCATTTTTATGTTTAATAAATTATATATATTATTTTTTTTATTCGGGTGATCACCAGTTTGTAATCAAAGTTGCTCTTTGTTGACTTTGCACACAAATATATTCGCACTTTTTTGTATGATGAACATTCCCTTGTCAAAGCATCTCTTGTATATTATATCTTGATATATTATTAATTTTTATAAGAGTCTGATATCGCCTTTGTTACTGCATTTTAATTATTTAGTTTTTTTTACCTCTTATTCATTTCAATGTTATTTTACCCAATTATTGTTGGTTTTGGTTTTGTTTTTTTCCCAATCACACATTGTTTTGAGTATTTCTATTTACTTATTTCTTCACCGTCCGCAAATGTTTTTCTTCTGACTCAAACTCAAAATGGATATGAGTTTTCGAGTCATCAAATACTGATTCGATATTCGGCACTTTTTAAAAATATTTGAGCTTAGTTTAATATTTAGTTAATAGTTTTTATTTAGTTTTCCTTTTCCCATTCATTGCAATGGGAAAGGGTTAGTGATATTTTCATTACTTTTTAACGGCATTAATATAAAAAAATGCACAAAGTGACAAAAAAGTAATAAGACCAAGCACAAAGACCTGGACGGGAAAATTAAAATGAATTTCCTCCGTTGTGTTATTAAAATGAGTGCCATGTGCCGAGCAAAAGCCCCGAACTCACCCTCAACGCCCCCTCCCCCTAAATCTAGAAATCTCACTACACATTTTTAAAATTTAATAAAAAACCGGGACGTAAAAGAGAAGATTAAAAGTGAAAAAGAAAATAAAATATGGAGAAGGAGAACAATGGAAACCTAGAGTGGGATCATAAACACTTTCAGGATTTGCCTCGTTCTGTCATTTACACGAGAAAAAGTCAGAAACGCTCACCGGCGCATTATTCATACAGAAAACGGCCATTTTGGAAAAGAAGCTGGCCGAGACAAACAAAAGAATCGTTGAAATACGGCTATGCGGTGCACTCGAAAAAGGACAAACCGAAACGCGCGGCCATTTTGAATTTTTCTGCCTTTTGGCGCTCTCTATGCAAAAGTTAGTGGCAGCAGACAGTTTGGAAGGAGATGAAAATGGCGATGCTCATTTTACTTTTTTTTTGTTTTTACTTTCACAGTTAAGGTTTTCTGTATTTTCTGTATTTGTTTTGTTTTCGTGAGAGTGTACGAAACTTCTCACTCACCGAATTGTGTTCTCTTAATGTTCACCACTGTTTTCCTGTTGCTTTGGGAGAACATCAGTCACATTAGCGGTTAAACAGAGGGGAGGAGTTAAAGAACTGTCTCGGGACAGTTTCGGTCTCCTCCCCTCAGTTTCCACAGTTTTAAGTGAATTATAATGAGTCTCCTTTACTCGCCGTTAAATTTCTCAAAATGAGCAGTTTTGCCTCGTTTTCACCGGACATGAATTTCCACGTGTCAGAATCAGAGTTTTCCGAGTCGGAGGACCGATGGAAAAATAATTTCCGGGTCAAAGGCTCCAATTCTGAGGGGAAACATTTCACTGATCGGAGGGCAAAGCAACCGTTTTATTTGCCCTCCGTTCTCTTTAATAAAAAAACATGTTCCATCCAATTTGAAAAACAGTCCTCCTTGCATGAGGCTATGAATATGAATGAAGTCTGAGGGTGGATCTTTAAAAAAATAAATAAAATAAGAAAGTTGAAGCAGAATGACTCGAGATGCGGACATTTAAAAATTCCCACCGCGTTTCTCAGGGTTTTTTAGCTTTTAAAGTGGTTTTTTAATGCGCGCGCGGGAGTTTCTTCATTCCTAATTTTGCAATTATTTACTGAATTTCGGGGAAAGGGGCTTTTTAAGGTTTAATGTGCTGACTATAAGGTTTCTCCCATCCAAAGTCGTTCGTCTATTAAAGTTACTCATCAGATTATTATTAGCATTTCCAGACATTTATTATTTTTAATAGAAATAAAAAATGAATTCACCAACAATAACGATTTTTATTAAATGTTTTTACTTTTTTTGTAAAATATAATAACAAAAATTGTGACTGGGAATTTAATAATATGTAAAAAACTTAAACTTTTAAATAAACATTAGTTTTTGTAAATAAATTTAAAACGTTCTGTTGAACACTACGAAGGAGATGCAAAGTGTTTCATGCCGTCACTGAAGTTTAACATAACAAAGGGAATCAGAGAAAAAGAAGGTTCAAACGTCACGGCTCCCAGCCTTTGAATGAGTTCCAACCCTCGGAAAAAACGCAAGAAAGGTTCTGAATAAGGACGCTGATGATGATGATTTCGTCCAATTGTTAGAAAAGGTCCCGCTTTCGTTATCAGAAAAACAAGGAAGGTCGAAAGGGAGGAAAAGGATGCTCCCTCCGCCACCGAGTCATTTATCTAATATCCTGCGACTTATACTCGAAAGGAAGCGAGGGTGGAAAGATAAAAAAGGGAGAGGGCACCTGAGATGGAAAAGGCTGAAAAATGCGCTCCTGGCCGAGCTCCGGCTGCTCGCGAGTGATCAAAGGGTGAAACGGTGGTGGAGAAGTGTATAACACGTGTAAATTGGTTGTTTGCTGAGGGGGCGAAGGCTGAGGGACGGGAAATGGATACGCGAAACGATCTGGGAAAGTTTAACGACTTTTCCGCAGACGGAGAGTCTGGCGGAGGTCCCTTTTGGTGATTTTTTATTCCCCGGAAGGACAAATAAGTTTTCGGATTTAATTGTGTGATCGTCGGACGGGGAGGGTCGCCGAATGTTGGGAAGGGTTGATGAGGAAGTTGTTAAACAAACTTGTTCTCGGGTAAAAAGGAAACAAATGCTTTTCCTTTCAATTCGAGTCCTGATTTTGCTGAGACAATCCAGAAGTTTCTGACTGCAGCGTTTGTCTGTGCCTTTTAATACCGTATGTTGAAACGATCGTAGTACAGTTGCCCGACAGGAAAACAACATTAAAATATCCATATTCTTAAATTATGAACGTTAAACATGATGGCAGAACAAACAAAAAAGTATAAAAACATGAATTAATGAACAAATAAGAAAAGCAGAGCATAGATACATAGAATTTAACAGATGAGGTGAAAGCAGAAGAAACAGGGAAAGGACCGAATGTTCGTGGGTGGAGTGTGTATTGTGGAAAATCCGAAGGAAGTAATTTAGGCAATGGCGGGATGGTTCAAGGCCTTCCTTTAAAGATTTTTTATTGCATTACCTCCGAGCAAAACTGATTAAAGCGGGAAGTGAAAATTTACGTGTTCAAAAAAGTTGGGGGAAAGTCTAAGCTCCTTCTGACAAATAATGAATTTAAAGCAGTTCGCATTGAGAAGAGATTTGAGGAGAGCCTGAATTTTTTTATTCCCACGGCGTTCTTGCTTTATAAAGTCTCCTTCTTTCAATGGAGTCCCGCTCAAATCCTCTTTTTTAAATGACTAATTTCATTAGGCCTTTGCACACTGCGGGAGTATCGCCCAAAGGGTTAAAAATTATACTTTTTTTGCATTGCACATACGTCGATTTAATATAATTTGGAGTTTGAGTTCCTGGTGGACTGTGAAGACCTCCAGAGTCACATTTTCCTTTTCTTTTTTTCGCGGAATTTCGCAGACCACAGTTTTTCATATTTAATGTCTTTTAGCAGTGTTTTGCCGGGATTTTCATTTCGCGTTGCATATTTTTGAAATATTATTTGCAGTAATAAAAAATCATGAGATGGACAGTTATTGCGATTGTTCTTTTTCAAAAAGATTGTGTCACTTTCTGAATTAAATTAGGAGTGTATATAATGAAAGCTCCTTTTGTGATTGTGTTTCTCTACAAAATAAAAGACTACGTGAATTAAAACCCACGAAATGTAAGGCAATTTTGTAAGATTTGCTAGAAGAAGAGAAGAAGAACAAAATGGAAAAGAGGAGAAAAATATATATTGAAAGAGAAGCAAAAGACAAGAACATGTTAATTATTATAGCAAAATGATATTATTATTTATAATAACAATTATATTATTGTAAAATTAATTAGCGTCGATTTTCACTACAATTATTTGCCGAATCGCCCCAAAGTCAACGCTTTAAGCAGTTGAGACACGCATTGCTTACAATGAAGACACCGCCTTAATGGAACACGTGTATCTTCTTTTTTCGTCGGGCAAAAAGCGGAAACAAAACCCATTTGAGTGGACCAAAGAAATTCACGGGAGAATCAATAGCCGAAAACTGTAAAAAGCGGGGATTTCATTGAAATTCCGTTTAGCGCTTGTTGAGCAATCAAACAAACGCAATGCGAGGGAAAGAGGGAGGAAAAGACCTTTTGTTAAAACTTCTGACCCAACCGAGTGTGAAGATTAAGAGGCGGATAAAAGTAAAAAAAAAGTAAATTCCGAAAGCTCCCTCTTTTTCAAATTGCTTTCATTTAAGAGTGGCCAATGCTCGACCATAACGCGGCCCAACTACACCCGGAGACTTCTTCCAGATAAATGCCAATTTTGACAGTTGGGGAGAAGCCATCCGTCCGTCAAAATGGAGAAGACTCCGGGTCTTAAGTGAGATTAATCGGAAGACGAAGAATACTTCTCCCCATTCCAGATTGTAATTAAGGAGATAATTAATTTTATAATTAAGTTTTTTGCCACCCGATTCAATTAGCATGTATAAATGATAATTAGCCCTCGAAGAAAGTGACGGTTCGAATCATTTACATTTCGAGTGTTAATCCCATTGATGGAATTGTGAGAGAACCATTTTGCTTTTCAATACACAAAACCTTTGGGTATTGGGTATTTCCTTCGGGAGGACAAAGGAAGGAAAGGAAATATAAAAGCACCGCCTACTGTATATTAATAATAATATACAGTATGCCTTGATATGGAACGTTGGACGGAGATGAGAGGTCAGTGTAAATTCTGTAACAAGATCAGTGAAGATTCACTTGGCCGCGGTCCAGGCGACCCAAAACGACTGAATTAAGGGATAGTTTTCTTGGACTTCTATTCCGCCATTTTATGTCTTGACCTCGATTCGAGTAATGCGTATTGTTTCCTCAGAGAGACTCATTTATTAGAACCGTTCGAGACAACTTCACTCAATTTTTATTTAAATGCAAACGCAAAAAGGAAATTCCCCTCATATCTTCAATTGTATTGCCTCCAACTTTGGAACAAAAAACTAACTTTTCAGTTACCCAAACTAACTAACTAACTTTACCCTTCGCGGACAGCTACCCGTCATCAGCGCCCTAATTAACCTCAAAGATCCTGTGGCAGATGACCATTGTACCCACTGTTAAAATTGAATACAATATTTAAGCTTTTAATACCGTTCTTTGAGCTTTGAATGTCTTATTTTGAGGTTTTAATACAATTTTTTGATATTTAAATACAATTTTATGAGATTTTAATTTCATTTATAAAGTTTTAATAATTTCTTCCTCTTTTCTTTCTTCTCAAATTTTCTTTCTTTCATTTATATATCATCGAGCGAAGATATAATATAAAAAAAAGAAAATTTTCCACCCCCCGATGAAAAACAAATGTATATTTTGGTAAATTAAAAGGACATTGCCGATGTGAAGGGTTCAGCTTTCCCGGAGTTGTTTTCATTCCGATCGAGTCATGTCCTCGGGGGTTGAAACTAAGGGTGGGTTTTGGTCGATAACCTAAAATTTGAAGCCCTAAGGGGATGGTCAGGATTTAAGAAAATTGAGTCAGCGAAGTCTATAAAGTCTCTGTTAAGAGACGGACTTTTGGAGAGTTCTGTTCGGAGGTATTCTGATAGAAAATGAATTAATTATAAGAAAAATATAAGCGCGACCCGATTGAAAAGATAATTTTTAAATTTGTATTCAATACAGAACTGATATGATAAATTTTACACTCATTCCTTTTATTTCCTTATTTATTTATTTTTTGTTCTTTTTAATTTGTGTGTTCAAATATATATATTCGTCTGATTTTTTATTAATGTAATTTTTTCACTGCTTTTTATTCATTTATGGGTTTATTTATCTTTTAAAAAAACGGTTTCCATCCCTGAGAAAGAAGGAAAATGTTTTCTCATCAGTAAAAACAAGAAAAGATTTGAAAAACCGGATGTTGACACGCGTTGGTTTACACAGAGCGCAAAGTCCAGAGACCGGAAAAAGGGATTTCATCAAAAACATTTCCCTTCGAAAACCGCTAAAAAGGTGAAAAAATATCGCCCCCTTCCGAAAATTTATTTTTCCCAAAAAGAAAGGAAACCTTTTGCGAAAACCCCGACTTCATTTCCACTTTGGACTTTATTTTATTTCTCAAATTATCTTCTGCATGAACATTTCCTTTCCTTTCTTCTCATTCATTTGTCGCCGATCACATTCGGTCTCTGAAACATTCATTTTGTCAACATTTTCTGCTTTAATAAAATAATTTCTTATTAAGCAGTCACTGATTTTGCTGATTTTGTTCCTTCTGCTTTGTTTAAGGAGCCATATTCACAGAGGACCAAAAGGAGAGCAGCACCGAATTGGCGTTTAAATATGCCGTTTACAAGATCAACAAGAACAAAAAGTTTCTGCCCAATACGACATTGGTGTACGACATTCAGTACGTCCCGAGGGATGACAGCTTTCGCACTTCTAAAAAGGGTGAGTTTTTGTTTTCACTCTTCTCTTTGTATTTTAGTGTATAATAATTCTCTCTGATCCGTAACTGTATCATTTTACTTTGAAAAAGCGATTGTGCCTGAACCTGAGCTTTGATTTCATCATGTTTTTTGAGTTTTTCCTTTTCTCCCGATTTTCCTTTTTCTTCGTTCGTTCCGAAATTTTCCCGACTTCCGTTTGATGTGAGGGAATGCTCTCACTTCCTGTTCTGTCTAATTGTGTTCGTCGTTTCCCCCCGACATTAAATAAAATTCAAAATGTCTTCCAAACGCCACAAGATCTGTTACTGTTCCAAATTAAAAATTGTGAGCTTTTAAAATTTCTTTTCTTGTGAAACTTTCAATCATTACCTCAGTTATATATAAGTCTTTTCCGAAATTAAATTTTTTGTGAAACTTTTGATTTATTAATTCGCGACAGATGAAGTTTGAATTTCACTTTTTATTACTTTATATAATTTAGTGAATTTCAACATTTCTTCGATCGAGTTTTACTTTCCGCATCACTCTCAGTCTTTCCTTTGGATGAGATGAAAAAGTGGATGAAACAATGACCTCTCAACTCGTAAATTTATGTCTGGCTCTGATTATGCATTTCTTAATTTCTCTTCTTGTGCCCTTTGTGACAGGAGCAATTGCTCAACCCTATCGTCTCCCTAGGGTGGATACAACCCTAACAAAATTTTAGGGGTATTCGGTCCTAATTCGATACAGAATTTGAACTTTGTATAAAATACATTATTAAAAATGTTTAAATTCATTATTGTATTTGTTTTAGTGAATTTTATTATAAATAAAATTAAATCCAATAATTATAATATAAAATTAAAAATAAATTTTAAAAATTTAAAAATAAAAAAAATAATTATAAAATAATGAATTTAAAGTATCATCTAAATAATTAAAATTTTGTAAATTATTAAATAGTGTTGATTCATTAGTGAGACCCACAAAAAAATTTTTAAATTTAAATTGACCCGTTGAATTAAAAGCCTACTCACCCCTGATCTGCATATTTACGCGGAAAATCTCAGACTACGTCCGTACGTCCGTCCGTAATTTCGGTTCAACTCTGAAATCATAAAAATATTATTAAAAAAACAGTCGTTCATTGATTATTTATTAATTATGGTTACACATATTTTTTTAATTTTTTTAATGGATAATTTTACAGCTTATTTTATACTTTTATACAATAGATTTTCTTCGGGGTAGATTTAATTTAATTAATCTTTATACTTGTACGAAGCGGTGGTTAGGAGAGCAAATAATTAACCTAATTGTGTATTTGTAGAGAGCGGTGTAATCCCTAGGGTGGACTCTGCATCTGCTTCAGCTTTTCTACTTTGTGTTACCTTTTCTTTTTTATTGCTGACTGCAACAACTCTGCTTCTTCTTTTATTTTCATGGTTCAGTTTGTGGGCTTTCTTCCTACTTCATCTATTCGTCACTGCCCTGCGAGTAGATGCAAACAGTAGATGCTCTGGTCGATTCGGGGAGGGCGTCGTAAACATGTTCAGTCAAGCAGAATTTGCCAAAAAGGAAAACAAGCAAACAACGTGAAATAATTTTTTCTTTTGAAAGATGCGTAAAGTGGGGATAAATTTTATCTCTTCCGCGAAGTTTATAGTTTTAGTCTTTATTGAGAAAATAAACAAAAACATGGGAACGGTCTTCTCGATTTCTTCTCTTCTCAAATTTCGAGAATTCATAAATCTCAAAAGTTTATTTCACCTTATCAAACAGTCGATGGCGACCGAAATTTGACGAGGGTCGCAGCCATCAAAGGCTTTTGCCCCGCAGTTTTCATCTCGTCTTCCTGCGACTCCCACGAAAATTATTTTCGAGCCCAACTCGCCATTTTGCGGGGAGAAAGGACAACGGAAACGGAACACGCTCATGGATTAAAGTGAATGATGTATTTACACTCGACCGGTTCCTTTGACTCGTCCTTTTTCATTTACTTTTGGTTTTTTCAGGAAAAAATCACTTGAATTGCTCGACAAAACTGACACCTCCATCACCTCGTGTTTGAGAAAAACCGCTCCATTTCCTCACATTCACAGGAAATATATGGAATTTCGATAATTATGATTTTCCTTCATTTTTCAATTTTCTAAACTGTCCACTACAAAAATATCATACCGTACTACTACTATTATAACTATATGTCACTCCATTACTTCGATTCAGAGTTTCAGCTGCGCCATGTCTCACTTCACTATAATTAGCAGAAGACCAGAAATTTGTGGAAAAATTGATTAAGTTACTTTCAAAATCAGACATTGTGTTGTGCTCCAAAAGAGGTCAACTTAAGACTTATTTGCGAAAATAACTCCTTAAAAAAAGTTTATGAAAATGATTTCTAAATTCAAAAAATACATTCCAAAAAATAGAATTCTAAAAATAGATTTCTAAATATAAATTTACAAAAATAGAGTTAAAATAAATTTAATATCTCTACTAATGAATAAATTAATACAATTAAAATTAAATTTAATAAAAAAAACGAATGAACTTTGTAGAGTTTGTAGAGGAAACTAAACCTTAGAGAAATTTGTTATTCACCCCATAATAAGTCTACGTGAGTCTTCACAGACCGGAAGTCCTGCATTCTCAGACCGGAAACAGTTGGAAATTACAACTGAAAACTTCGACACTCTGCAAAGGCTCTGAGTTTGCCCATTTCTATTTTGGACTCTTTCGTCAGTTTCCAAAGTGGAAACTCTTTATTTGAAAGAGTTTTTTGTTGCGGAGATGAATTTAGTGGTGTTGAGGTTTAATTTGTTCGTTTGGTCTCTGCCTGCGTCAGAAAGGCAAACCGGAGATGAATTTATTTGCAGAAAATAAAACAATTCGAAAGGGGAAACGAGCAGACGACCGGCGCCGAGTTCAATGACTGGACAAATTTCTCCAGAAAGGGACATAAAGCTTCCGAACAAAGTGGCTCAACAAAGGGGAATTGGATTTCGACTCGCAAATGAGAAACCGCTCCCGAATCTGAGCTCTCTTCACTTCCGGCCCGAGTCCGCCATTTTCCCTCCCTCACCTGCGAATCCACCCTCGAATCCACCCTTGAATCCACCCTTGAACCATCCATGTAAATCACTCAAAAGAACTCGGGAAAGGTGAAGAAAAGCAGTCGCATCAGGAGGGAGTAATTAGCAGCGAAAGCTCGAAAGTCTCGACCCCGTCTCCTTTATCTCCTTTATCTCCCTCTCCCCTCCGGGGATTAGGAAAAGTTTCCAAAAATAAAATGAGGCTTAAGCTTGATTTGTGATTTTACACTTGTCAATGGGTCATTTATTAAATGGCTGACAGAGGGGGAAGCAAAACAAAAGAAGTTAATAACCCTTTTGGAGTGGGCGGAGTGTTAAGAAAAGAAAGGAGACCGGAATCATTTCCTGAGGCATTGCTCCTTCAATGCATTCCTCCTCACAAGCACATTATCTCCCAATTTCGGAATTTTCTATCAAATCGCTTCACCTCACATTTCAAAATCCTGTTTGGGTAGAGTAGGGGTGAAAATTCTTTTTAGTCTTCTGCTTTTTCTTTAGTCTTCTGTCTATTACTAATAGGTATTACTCTATAATTCTAAGGATAAACTCTTACTTTCTGTAGTCATTTAGATTATTAATTTGCTTCTTACTTTATTTTTTTTAACTATCTATTTGAACCCCTTTTGGCAACTCAATATAAGATACAATAAAATATTTCCTGAAAAACTGAATGCACCTCGACAATGCAACGTGGATGCATTCAGTATTTCAGGAAATACATAAATTGGCAAATTATCGAATGTGTAACCCCCGAATACTTTGCCCACTGTACTCAAAGTCAACCCTTTAACAGCAGAAAGGAATTCGGTTTTCTATTGGTTATTTTAGAGAAATGAGACAGTCAGTTCAGTAATTCTTACTGGCAGAAAACGATACGTTTTGTACTGTCAAAATACTTTTGGGCGTTATTGTATTTAGAAGATGATGTTAATGTTGGTACTACTGTAACTTTATAGAGTTGGTAGTACTGTAAAATCTTATTAAAACCTTAAAAACCAGTTTATACAATAGATAATATTTAACTTGAATGGATAATTTATGCGGGGAGGACGCCGAGATTATATTTACAAAGACACGTACAAGGAAAAAGACAAATGGCTGCCTTGAGCGCTGAGATTATGAGAAAATTGAAGCGAAAAATCACGGCCGTTCCGAAGAAAAATGGAAGAAGGTGGAAAGTAAAAGGCAAAACTGAGGCAAATAAACCACGCTTAAAGGTGACGTGGAAATGAAAAGTGTAGACCGAAATGAAGTTGCCAGCGGAACACTTTATAAAAGCAAGGGAAGATGGAGTGGCTTTTTAAAGTGTAAACTTACAGTGGGGGCGGAAGCGGAAAAGCAAAATATCCTCGACTAGCTCGACTTGCTCCTCCTTAGCCCTTTCGTTCCACCAATTTGAACCGCCTCACCTTTGAAATAGCTCTCGGGGGCTCGGCTAATGGTTCGCCATGGATCGGAATGAAATTTAAACTAATTTGCCTCCGTGATTGAAGGAGGGAGGTAAATGAACCGCGCCACGTGGAATGAAGTAAAAGTAAGGGAGGAAAATGTTTGCCTTGGAAATCGGAAGTTGCCATTTTCAAGATTAGGCTCTGCAGGAAATGAAAAATACAAAGAAAATCACTCACAGCTGTTGCAACAGATACATATCAATTGTCAAACACGAGATGGTTTTTCCTCGTAAAATTTCATTCGCAAGAAAAAAAACAGGTTCGGACAGAAAAGCGCATGTACCTGAAATGCCATAAATATGTTGAAAATGAATTGATTTATTGGAATTTTCTGGAAAGAAGCGAAGGGTGGCGGGACGGAACGGGGAGGACAAAGAGAGAGTGAATTTCCAGGATGGAATAATAAACCGTGGAAAGTAACAAAGAGTAGAAATTGTGAATTAGATCACGTCCCCGATAGATTTACACAACTGCTTCTTGTTATGTTTCATGTATTTTCTCGTGTCCGTTTTTTTCCCCTTTGTTTTATATCTATTTTTTTTAAGGGCATTCCACCCTTTGTCATTACTCCGTGAATTTTTTTCCATCCCCTCTTGACCTCAATCTTGGCAGGATTTCACCAGTGGGAGAAACGCCGAGAAATGTCCACCGCCTTCTCTCATTAATGGATTTCTTGATGCAGTTAACACTTGGTTGGGTTTTTATCCTTTATTTTTTTATCTATTAAAGATAATTAATCTCAACATTTTTATTTTGTTTGTGAACGTACGATTTTATTTCTTTTTTTATTTATTTGTGGATATTTTAATTAATTTATAGAAAAATGTTTTTGTTTTTATACGTTATCTGACAATTTATCTTATTTCTGATATTTTATACACTTGTTATACACTGCAATTTTATTTGTATGCGTTTTCCACCCAATCAAATTAATATTTCATTTCATCTAAAAAAAACAAGTTAACATCTAAATAACAGTAGAATTATAGAATAATACCTGCTAATAATAGAACCAAGTAAGAATATTAATAGAAATGAGAGTCAAGAAAAAGCAGAAGACGAAGAGGAATGTTATATTTTGTATATTTTGTTATTTTAATACGACAAATATATTATTAATAGTATTGATAACTAAATATTACATGATTAAAAAAATTAACTAAGAAACTATTAAATTTTGTATTGTCAAAATACTGTTGAGTGCTACTGTAAATCCATTGTTCTTTTTTTCATAGTTTTAATTCTGCCTTAAAGAGACGGTTTTTTCCTCCATTTTGAATTCCTTCCCCTCGTGCCAAAGTCCACTGAGGTTAAGTTTCGCTTTCAACTGATAGTTCAATTGTCTATTTTATCTTGTTATCTGTGGGATGATTAAAGATTGTGATAGTGCATTGACCGATGCACTGTGTGCCTTCGCTCCCAATACATCGGAGTGATTGATTCGTGCACGATTGCTTTTTGTTTATCATCTGATCATAGCTCGGGGTTTTTGTTGCAGCATGTCGCCAGTTGGAAAACGGCATCCAGGCCATCTTCGGGCCCACGGACCCGCTGCTGGGGGCCCACATACAGTCCATCTGCGAGGCCCTGGACGTGCCGCACTTGGAGGCGAGAATAGGTAACGTCTTAAGGAAGGGGGAAAGGGATGAATAAATAAAGTGGAATCTCGTAAATCAAATAGTTGGAGATGGAATTAAGTATCCCGTGTCTTTTTAATTAAATTAGAAAGGAGAATTTCATCTGCTTTTAGCCTAATGAACGGAGAAGGCTCTTCTAAAAGGCTTATTAGACCTTCCATGCGGGGGGCTCTTATTAATTATTTTTATAACCGAAATATATTCTGGCCTTTTTAAATTAAACTTTTTTCCTTTCTTCGTCAAAGCCGGGCCTATCGGGCGTCCCGCCGTCTTCCTCGTGAAGCTTCAACATAAAAATCCCATCCCTTATTGCTTATTTTTATGGGACCACGCTCTCGAAGCTTCTCTTTGTTAATTCCAACTACTGCGTAACTGAAATTCTACAAAAGCCACAAAGTGCCTCATTTTTATACAATAACCTAATTTTTGGTGTCAGCAAAAAACACAAGGACGCACGCCTTATATAATAACACTGCTGACCGGTTTTTTAACTTTAAATTTCTATGAAATTGTTCTCCTAAAAACTAAACTAACGAAATTTGACCATTTTATCTCGATTTCCCCGCTCTGATTTCTTATCTTCTTTATTTATAAATAATATTCTTAAAGTAAATTTAATATAATATTAATTAAAATTAAAAATTATAGATATGCCTCTATTGTTTTCATATATTTCTACACTATATAATAAATAATAAATAATTAATAATTGAAAAATAGGAAAAGATCATCATGTGAGTGTCTCCCTTTGTTAAATGATCTGATAAAATTTTCAGATTTCGAGCCGACATTCAAGGAATTCTCGATAAATCTGCATCCCAGCCAAGAGCATCTGAACCACGCCATTCAGGACATAATGTCCTTTCTGAACTGGACGAGAGTAGCCATTATATACGAAGAGGACCACGGTAAGTGGCCGCGAATCGACCGCGTGTTCAGACAAAGTCCAAAACTCAAAAAAGTCTCGAACCCCCCAGAAATTCTCCTATATAATTTGGTGCGTTTTTTCAGCCACTCTGATCAGAGGCACAGGTTAGAGCAAAACAAACCGGGAAAATGCTTGATCGAGTAATGCAGTAATGAGTAGACGGAGAACCACATTTGTTTTTGTGTATTTTAACGTAATCTTAGTGTAATAACGTTTTGCCAAGTAGTTTTGACAATTGTAAATATTTTGGTAATTTTTTCGGAGCATTTGCCTTTTTTATTTCTTTGCTAAACAATCCGGTGACTTAATATGGCACCCATTTCGCTCTTCCCCTTCAGTATTTGTGTAGAGTTAGGCTAAAGTAAATGTTGTTGATAGTTTGGTGTGTTGAGAGAGTTATTTGAATTTGATTTGACGATGAGAGAAAGAAAATCTTCCGTCGTTCCAACTTCGCGTCTTCTCTAATCGCCAAATTATAGTCTTATATTTTTATTTACATATCCATGACGTAATAAAATGTATAATTTTCTTTTGTTTCGATTTCTCTTTGAGAGAGAGAGAGAGAGAGAGAGATATGCTTTTATTTTTTAGATGAATTTGGATTGGAAAGATTTTAAGCGTAAGTAAATCATTGGGGCAGAATAAAATTCAGTCATCGACGAATTGACGGGGAGAAGAGATCAAGCCGTCATCCCCCGGTGAAAAGAAAAACTCGTCGTCTTCGCAACCCTTACAGTTCCCAAATGACAAGTTTACATCCCCGAATTACTTTCTCCCCCCGAAAAGTTTCTAAATAAAATAAAAGACCGAAACGCTTCTCTTCTTTTTCCTCTTTTTCCTCTTCTTCTTCTTCTTTTTCTCTTTTTTCTTCTCTTCTCTCACGCAAAAGACAGCCTTTCTCCTCTGGAAGGAAATCATTCTGCCGTGTGTTTTATAGGTTTGTTTAAACTTCAAGACTTGGTGAAATCGCCGCCCAACTCCAAAACGGAGATATACATCCGTCAAGCCAACCCCTCCACATATCGCCACGTCCTGAGGGAGATACGTCAGAAGGAGATATACAAGCTGTTGGTGGACACCAACCCCGCACACACTTATGCATTCTTTAGAGCGGTGAGTCAGCAATGCTTTTTTTCTTTTAATTAAAAAAATTTATAAAAAATAAATCCGAATTCTATATTTTACGGATAACATATTTATTTTTTTCTCTGCTTTTCTTTTTCGTTTTTTCTGCTTTTATTTATTTTCTTGCTTATATTAATTTTACTACTTTCTATTTTCTCTTGGTTTTCTTTATTTCATGTTTTATTTTTTTTTGATTTACTATTTTTCCTGTTTTTATTTATTTTTTTGCTTCACTGTTTTTGTTTTTTCTCTAGTTTTCTCTGTGCAATAAGAAGGATTAAAATCATTTAAATGTTTGTACTTTAATTTGCAATACTATTTTATTACCACTAAAATATCACTTTCCCATTTATATTATACTTATTTCGGTTTAACGGAAAAATTCCTGAAAAATCCTCTTTTCCGAATGAAAGTTTGTTTTTTATTAAATAAGCACTTTTCACTTCTTATAATTCTCATTTCCGTTGATTCACTTCTTTATAAATAAATTGTAATTAATATTTTTCATTTCATCGAACTGTGAGAACCGAACAAATGTTTCGTCAAATATAAATTTGATTCCAAACGATTACGGTAATAAAACAAAACCTTATTTTTTGTTTCTTTTGATTCGCCAAAAAGCGTATTCTCAATAACAAAATTTCATTCCGCTGACATTTATTATTTACTTAACATGTTTTAAATAAAATTTTCACCCCGAGGCTGGTCGTGACATTTTTCCCGTTTCGCCTCCCCCTCTCACCCCTCCCGCCAGCCCTCCCCGTCTACTCCTGATTCAGTTCCCGACCAAGTTTGTTTTCAAGTAGACCGCACAAAAATCACTCAGAATTTAACTCCTCTTTGCTTCTGTGGAAATTTTAATTGAATTCAATTTATTGAGGGGCGGAACGAAGGAAAAGAAACGCCGGTCTTTGCGATAACAGGAAAAAGTTTGCCAAAACTTTGGAAATAAAAAAAATAAAAAAACGTATAAAAATTCCCTCGTAAGTGAAAAATAAAATAAAAATAGAAACTAAGTGCAAAAATAAGTGGAAGTAATAAACGATGAATAAAAATTACGGGCAAAGTTGCAGTGTTAAAAATGGACATTAAATGCAATGTCAAAATGTGTCATCCAACTTTTTGAATCGTTATATCTCAGAAACGGTGGCTCTTAGAAAAAAAAGTGTTATTATATTTTTGTAGATAATTTTATGCTCTACAATTTTCACCTGGGCTAATTTCACGATAAAACTTAGAGTTTTACTGAAAATTGCGAAAAACTAATTATATTAATCTTTGATCCCGCGTCAATTCTTTTCACAGCATTGGATTTTTTAGAACTTTTGACGTTTCATTTATAATTCGGCTCTGAACAATTTTACAAAGTTTCAGCTTCTTTTTCAGAAGAAATTATTTATTTCCTCAATATCAATTTTCGATTAGGTTCGGAAGGCTTTCATGTTAAATTTGAAATGATATTTTTGACGAAATGAAGAATTTCGTTGTCGCTTTCCCCCATCGAAAAACGACACTAAATAAAACTCGTGAAAAACGTTGGGTTGAGAAAATAAAAGTTTTAAGCCTCAAAAATAAAAGGGATAAATTTTTCAGTTTTGAAACATTGGCTTTCAACGTGAACTGGTTAAAGGGTCACCATAAATGAAAGAGGAAAAATTGGAAAATCTTTTGAAAAATTTCCTTTCAGGGCGCGAACCCGGAGGGCGTCATTAATGGGGTGAAAACTTCCTCCCCCGCTAATTCCTCTTCCTAATTTGGTCAAGTTCATCTTACCTGTCAATGTCCGAAAATTTTGAGCGGAATTTCATTCCGTATGGAGGCCATGTTTCCCGGCGAGGAAATGCTCTGCATACTAATGCGAAATCAGGCGTTTTAACCTTCCGGCAAATCTGAATTTCCCCGAATTCGACCCGTCATTTTTGCACATAACTTTTCGGATCTCCTCCATCGATTCCTGGAATCAGCTCTGAATGCCAAACAACTGCCTCCTGAAAAGTATGTGTTTTGGTCAAAAAATTTAATTCCAACGAGGGGACTTCGCCCTCGCCTGGGACCGTTTAATACACAAAGAATATAACCACGAGCAACGTGGATGCATTCAGAATTTGAGGAAATACAATGTCCACCTCTTAATCGAATGTGGAACCCCCGAATACTTTACCCACTGTACTCAAAATCAACCCTTTAACAGCAGAAAGGAATTGGTAAAGTTATCTAAACCTAAACAGGTTTTCTATTGGTTATTTTGCACCGGTGCACGCACAAACACACACACAGTTTTTCTATTGATTTTTTCATCGAAAATCGTTTCTCAGTAAGAAATAAATAATAATTTTATAATTATATACCGTTCTTACTATAAATCCGAAAATTGTACGTCCTCTTCCGTTTTGTGGATTTGCGGGTTTAAAATTTTAGAATATGTAAACGCATTTAAGATTTATATTGTAAATTTAAAGTTTGTTAAAATCCCACTGAGATAAGGGTTATGTCGCACTGTTTTTGAAAGAAAATATATAAGAAAAAAATAATTTTGACTTGTGAAACACATAATAAAATGTAAATGCAATGTGAACTTGAAACTTTATAACGGGGGCAACGCAGTGAAATGCTTTTGTTTCCCTACCAAATCCCTTCATTTCATTTTGTTTGAAATAGGGGTGGCCAAACTTTTGATATAAACCACTTATAAAATAACAGTAATTAATAATTCACAAAACTTTATTTATAATAAACATTTAAATTAAAAAATATAAAATTTTAAAAAGGGTTTCATTTATAAAATAAAAACAAATAATAACAAAGAATAAGAGAAGGAAAAGAAGAAGATAACTTTGAATAAAAGAAAAATAAGAGAAGAAAATGGTACGTGTTTGGCCTCTTTCCTAATAAATCGCACTTTCCGTTTCAGATACTGCAGCTTCAAATGAACGACTACAGATACCACTACATGTTCACTACATTTGTAGGTATTCCCGCGTCTTCGTCTTCAATGTCGAACGCGAAGTCAGAGGGAAACATTGTGAAGGGGAAATGTGTGCACTTTTCAGGACATCGAAACGTTCGATCTGGAGGATTTCAAATACAACGCGGTGAACATAACCGCGTTCAGACTGGTGGACGTGGAGGACTCCAAGGTGTCGAGTGTGCTGGACCAGATGGAGAAGTTTCAACCCGTGGGCCAGGCCATCCTCAACAAGTCTGGAATCATTGAGGTAACACTTCTTCTTTCAAAAGAGTGAGCGATGTAGTAAGTATATACATAGGATCGGGAAACCTGGGAAATCCATTTAACTGAGAAAGAAGAACCGGAAGGAAAGCTCAACCGATCAAAAAAACAAAAAAACAGCAAAAATTGAAAAAAATTACGTACCACTCTGCACAAACCCTACGATCAAAATTCTCTTTCATCTTCTTTCTAATAAAGAAAAAATTCTTTTTTCTTACTTTTGTAACTTATTTTGAAAAAAAAACGAAACGAAAAAGTTTACAAAAAAAAATTGAGTAAGCGATGAGTTTTTAATTCAAACAATCTTTTCGACGAAGAAATCCATCTTTGTTTTCATATTTGAGGAAATAAAAAGTTTTGCAATAGGTGTTGTCCACGGCAAAAATTCAAAAAAACAAACGGCAAAAACTGACTACAATCCCTTCACTTTCCTTTCTTTGTTTTCCATCTCTTGTTTGGGAGAACATTTCTCAGGATTTTCTTTGGGATTTTAGTTTAATTTAATAAGTGAGGGGAGTTTCACAATCAATTTTAGTATTTCATTGGTAATATTATATCCTTTTTAATTAACCCGATACGTTTTTATAGATAATTTTAGGCTTTACAATTTTTTTTTGGTCTTTGACCCCGCGACAATTCTTTTCCCAATGGATTTTCAACATTTCTTCTAAAATTATTCTCTGAACAATTTCACCAGTTATCAGCTTAGGAATTTATGTAATCTTGAATGTATAATTATGACCGGACTAAGTCGTATTTTTCCGATTGAACCTAACTTTTTTTGTTAGCTTACTTCCGGGTGAACTTTTTCGCAGTTCATTAGTACCGAATGTCAAAAATTGACAGAAAAGTCGATATCTGCGATTATCCCTACGTCAGTCTTTGTAGCCACCCGCAGCAATCGGTTCTCCTTTTGGGAATTTCTTCGGAGTTGGCCGAGCCCATCTTCCCTTTGCAGGTCGAACCCGCCCTCATGTACGACTCCGTTCACGTCTTCGCCAAGGGACTGTCCGTCATGGGGAAGAACTTCACCCTGAACCCGGCCAATTTGTCCTGCGACCTGGAGAAGCCCTGGGACGGCGGAACGAGTCTCTACAACTTCATTAATTCAGTAAGAGGTTCTGCTTTTAGAGTATTAGAACCACAGGTGGAGGCGGTTGTGAACCCGGAAGGGAACCCCGAAGGGAACACCGAAGGGAACGAGCTCATTTCGGCAGACACTTAATGTGCTTAACTGACACGTGGATCGGACAGGAATTGATAGATAACCGTAGGGGAAAATCCATCATATTCAGCACAAGTGATGGCCTTTTTCTGATTTTCCCGCCATTTTTTTAGGCTAAACCGTTCTTAAGACCGTCCTCAGTTATTTAAAACTAGAACGACCAATGGGGTCATTTTGATGACTGAAACATCCAATCGTTACTTTTAAATAACTCTTTGTTTTCTGTGATTTCTGATATTTCTTTGTGTACTTTAAGTTTCCCCCTCCAATATTAGATAATGCGCCGTTTTCTTTTATCCACCATAGTCAGTCAAAACGACTGATTTAATTGTCAAAAAACTGTATGAAATTTTTGGTGCCATCTTTTTATTCTTTAGAGGAAAGCTGGAAAGAAGAAAACAGCGAGGAGAAAGAAAAAACCAGGTGGAAAAGAAAAACAAGAAGAGAAAATAGACAAGGCAAGAAAGATACAAAAAAAGCAAAGAAAAAAACAGTAAAAAAAGCATAGGAAAAAATTTTAAAAAAAAGGAATACGCTATAAAAATAAAAATATAAAAAAGGCAAAGAAATAGACCAAAAAAAATCGGAAAATAGGGAAGAAAAGCCAAGAAACAAATGGAGAAAAGGGGGAAAAGCAGGAAATATTTTTTCTGTATTAAGATAAGCAAAGGGAAAAAGCGAGAGAAGACTGTTATTAGACCACCCTTGTCATCAACTCTCGAAGGAGTAAGAGGGCGGTCTCGCTAGAATACAAATATTAAATTACACGATTGTTAATGTAATTACTTACAAAACTTTAACGCTTGACTGGATCTTAGCCATTCTTAACTGCCTTTCCGCCATTTTACACTTTTCCTCCCGACAGAACCTGAAATCAATTTGACCATTTGAATTCGGTGAGAATTCTTTTATTCATTCTTTCATTGGAGTTTTCCCCGACGACGTTCAGCTTTTTCAATGCCGCGGGTTAATTTAAATAATAAGACTTTGGAGATGTTTGCACGCATCGGGTGCAGTGACAGTGGCAGCCATTTCAGATTTTTATTAATTTTTTTTATTATCATAGCGACTGTCATAATTTCTACAGATTAATTCTATACATTCCAGGTAAGTATCCACGGTCTTACCGGGCATATTGAGTTCACGCAAGGAAAGCGGAACAATTTCAAACTGGACTTGCTCAAACTGAAGAAGGAAAAGCTTCAGAAAGTCGGTCATTGGAGTCCATCCACGGGAATCAACATAACGGATCCCACAGCCTTTTATGAATCGTATGCGAGGAACATCACCCTCGTCGTCATGACCCGAGAGGTGAGAATATGTCTTTCCTAGACGTTCGACCTTTCATAATTATTTTTAATGGATTTGATTTGTTTTTAACTTACGCGAAAGCATTAAACCGTACAATTTTGATTTTACGCAAAAAAAAACGAAAAACAGTCTTAATGAATAACGATAGATACCAGGAAATAGTAATCGATGGAAATCAACTGTCCTGATAATTTCTACAACAAAATAGGAAAAGAAATCAACAGACGTATCCCTTCAGATGGAAAAAGCCAATGAAATTTATTTTTAAAAATAAATAAATCCCTATCAGGAATAAAAATAAAAACTTTGAAGGCATGCATTATTCCCTGCCTTACTGCCAGACATGAACCCTAACAAAAAATATAATAAATAAATTAGAAGTAACCCAAAAAGCGATGAAGAGAAGCATAGTGGGGGAAAAAATTAACAGAATAAAGAATATAATAATTAGAATGATAACAAGAGGCAAAGAAATTTCCCAAATAACTAAAACACTAAAATGGAAATAGATACAGGATGCGTAAGGCAGATGGAACATTGTGGACTCCGTCTTTGGAAAGACGAAGAGAGACAAAAAGCAAGACGGGAAGAAGAGCTTGTGAAATACTAAGGAAGAAAATGGTACAACGGAGCTACAAAGAAGTTGGGAGAGGCTTTTGTTCGACAACTGGATGACATATTATGTGCAAAAAAACCTGTAAAAATAAATAAGGAATCCAATTTAGGTTATTATTATTATTATTATTATTATTTGATTTTACGCAATGATTTACGCACTTGTATTGGGACAAAAGCTCACTTGGAAAACAGCCAATAAATTACAATAACGCAAATGACTGTCCTTTGCAACAGGAAAAACCCTACGTGATGGTAAAAGAGGACAAGAACCTGACGGGCAACGCAAGGTTCGAGGGGTTCTGCATCGACCTTCTGCGATGGATCGCCGGACAAGTGGGTTTCAACTATGAGATCCGCCTGGTGCCCGACCACAAGTACGGTGTCCTGGACCAGGACTCGAAGCAGTGGAACGGTATAGTGAGGGAGCTCATGGACAAGGTTGGTTTTCGGCCCGCGGATGATGGAAGATGGTTTTAATATTTGGAAATCGATAGGCGGAACATCTGCTGTAAGAATTATTATGGCACTCCTTTTAATAGTAAAAACTTTATTATTAAAAAAATGGAAGGAATTAGCCGAGTGGGAGAATAATGTATTTAAATTAGTCAGGCGTCAGATTTGACAGGCAATATCGTGAGGAAAGACTTGAATTTATACGAGAAATAAATTTTTATAAAGTTGAAGACCTTAATTAAGAAAAGATTTGGCTCCTGCGGACCATTTTCAACAATCGACGAGCAAAAGATTATTATTGATGGGCCATTATTCATCAGAGCAGGGGTGCCAAACTCAAAAACCAACTGGGCTTAACTTTCTTCAATGTTTACTCTAAGAGCAGTTGTAAATTTCCATTCCAGAGGGCTGATCTCGCTGTCGCCTCCATCACCATCAACTACGCCAGGGAAAGCGTCATCGATTTCACCAAACCCTTCATGAATTTGGGGATAGGAATCCTTTTCAAGGTAGGTTTCCCACGAGAGGCACACCGGAGGTATACTCAAACCACCCATCGCCACTGCAGATACCGACCAGTCAGCCGACGAGGCTTTTTTCCTTCATGAATCCCCTGGCGGTCGAAATCTGGATCTACGTTTTGGCCGCTTACATGTTGGTCAGCTTCACTCTGTTCGTGATGGCGAGATTTTCGCCCTACGAGTGGCACAACCCTCATCCCTGCCAGGCGGACTCCGACATCATCGAGAACCAGTTCTCCGTGTCGAATTCCTTCTGGTTCATAACGGGAACGTTTCTTCGTCAGGGCTCGGGGCTGAACCCAAAGGTGCGGACGCCATTGCAGAGGTCCTCAGGCGCCATCTTTGCCCGAGAGTGATTGCGATTGGTGTTTCAGGCGACCTCGACGAGGATAGTCGGCGGGATCTGGTGGTTTTTCACTCTCATCATTATCTCCTCTTACACTGCCAATTTAGCCGCGTTTTTAACGGTCGAGAGGACGATAACGCCGATCGAAAACGCAGCGGATCTCGCTGAGCAAACGGAGATATCATACGGGACCCTCGAAGGGGGGTCGACAATGACGTTCTTTCGGGTATGTTTACGTTTCGGAAGCTCACTTTTATCGCTTTTCGAATTTCCCTGGGAAATTTATGCTTTTATGTGAAGGATTCTAAAATAGGAATTTATCAGAAGATGTGGAGATTCATGGAGAGCAAAAAGCCCTCCGTGTTTGTCTCCTCCTATGAGGAGGGAGTCAAACGAGTTTTGGAGGGAAATTATGCCTTTTTAATGGAATCCACCATGCTGGACTACGTCGTGCAAAGAGATTGCAATCTGACACAGGTGGGAGGGTTGCTGGACAGTAAAGGTTATGGGATAGCAACTCCGAAGGGTGAGTCAGAACTGCCTTGTGAACATTTATTACTTTCTCTCAAGAAATTCACCTGCATGAAACATTTTGTTGTTATTGTATTATTAATCAGGGAGCTTAGCCCCCTGAGCGCTCCAACCCCCTCTGGCAACTCGGCCTTCGCCCTCTCTGGGACTTTGGAATCTATAATTCTACCATCTATACTTTAATATCAGATACAATAATGCATTTCCTGAAAAATTGAATGCACCTGAATAAAGTCATTGCACTAAACTATAAAAATTATGAGCAATTTTTGGACAAAAATGCATTTGAACCCCTTTAATTTTCTTCTACACTACATTGGTTGTTTTTTTATCAAACATAACGGACATAGATGGCAAATACAACGAGCTCTTCTGGGACTCAATGCTTATTTTGGAGAAATGAGACATAGCGCAGATAATTCTTTGGGAAAAATCGGTGCAGTGGTTCTTTAGATCTTTGGTAATAGAAAACGGTGCACACACACACACACACACACACATAATTTTTCTTTAACAGACTTACAGTATATTTTTTTTTTTTTTTTTCGTTTGGGCCGTCTTAAGGACCACGTGGGTTTCAACTTTTAACTCTTCTTCTTTTCTGTTCTTCTTTCTCCTTCCTTTTCTGCCAATACTCTCTCATTCTTTTACTGAATACAGACTTACAGTATATATTATATACAGTATTTTTTTTTTCGTTTTAACTTACTGGGACCACGTTTATTTCAGCAGCCGTTAATTTTCTCTCTTGCGTTACTTTCCGGTGTCTCGTCGAAATGACCCCATTGTTAAAATTTTAGGTTCTCCCTGGCGAGATAAAATCTCTCTGGCCATTTTGGAACTCCAGGAAAAGGGTATAACGCAAATATTGTACGACAAATGGTGGAAAAACACGGGAGATGTTTGCAATAGAGATGATAAAAGCAAAGAGAGTAAAGCTAATGCTTTAGGAATAGAAAATATTGGTGAGGTTTATCATTATGAGCTCGCATGAATTTCATCGAACGTGAATTTACATTTTTAACCATTTCTTCATCCCACAGGAGGAGTTTTTGTGGTTTTGCTCTGTGGCCTTGCTCTTGCCATTATAGTTGCAATATTAGAGTTCTGCTGGAACTCAAAGAAAAATGCCAGAACGGATAAGGTGAGCCATTTTTAAAGGTATTCGAAATCGGACACAGTACTTTAAAAAATCTAGAATTTGCATGTTTATCTTAAAACTTAATACTAAAATAATTGAAAGAGAACAAGTGAAAAAGATAAGAGATATATTAATGATGCAGAATCACGCTTTTATTTATTATTTCTATCAATGAATCTTCGCAAGGTTGTGAAGTATCGCTTTTATCGATATTTATCACAAATTTAATTTTCTAAATAAATGGTTTCGTTGAAGCAATCGTTGTGCTCCGAAATGGCAGAAGAACTGCGTTTTGCGCTGCGTTGCCACGGATCACGGCAAAAACCGGCCTTGAAAAGAAGCTGTGCCAAATGCTCTCCTGGAACCACTTATGTGCCTGCTGCCTTAGACATACCTCACCTTAATGGGGTTAGTGTTCCCTTAATTCCCCGAAGGAACTTCTCTCTTCCAGACGTAAAACAGCCGTATTTATTTTCCAGGAATCAACCGCGATGCCGATGATTGATTTAAAAAGACCCTCGCTGACCTTTGAACCGAATACCTAGTCAATGTTACCCGATTTTCTGATCAACTGGAGCTTTTCCAGATCAGAAAATGCGCCGAGTGAGTTACCTCAACCTTCTAAAGTTTTTAGCATAGACGAAACGGAAATGTGATTTTTTTTAGATAATGTTTTAGAGTTTTGAGAACTATAATCGCAACACAGTGATTTTTAATGTATTGTTATGTATTTTTTAATTCCTGATATCGGTTTTCATTTTTCATTTTGATACATATCATTATTGATAGATAATTTATTTATAATTAATATAAATTTTTTACAAATAAATTACAAAATGATTTTTGATCATATTTTAGTAATAAAAATTCCTTACCGTCTTTTGGGACGTTGCTTTTAAATTCGGAATTGATATGAACGACTCATTTAGTCTGCCTTCCATTCGATAATTAACTGTTATTTATTATTGTAATAAAACATTAAACGCAGTTCTTTCATATATTTTAATGGCGTCTTGCCTGGGCACAAGCATAAAAACTAAATTGTTTTGAAATAAACAACAAAAGTTAAATAAAGATCAGTGCAGAGTTTTAAACTTTCCCACAAAACGAGTGGAAAGTATTTAAAATCAGTTCCCCGTGATATTTAATTTTGAAAGAAAAGAACTAAAGCGTTTATAAAATTCGTTTAAGCGGTTTAACGCATAAAGCGACAGTGCTGCCAACATATTATCCGTTGTAAGAATCAAAGAGATAAAAACAAAAAATAGAGTTTTTTTATGAGATAAAATGCTCAAATTTGAATATTCTCCATTTAAAAAAAGTATCTTTTGTTAAGTTGTAATAAATGTTTTGTCAATTCATGAGTTCAGGTTAAAAATTTAGTAAAGGCGCGAAAAAGGAAGTACTATTGCCACAACTTCTTTTTTATTGACAGAAAACATGGACTCTGGGGCGAACGAATGGGGTTTGTTGATGTAGGTCAGTAGTTTTCACTACTTTTCACTTTTCAAGTGTTTGAAGGCCCGTTATTTACTTAAAATAAATGAAGGAGGAAACCTGATCTAGGAGTCAGGTTCGCGATATCAGATGGAAAACCGTGATGTTCCTATGACATTAGATGTAACAACTTCAGTTGAACAAGTAAAGGAAAACAATGACACTGAGTTTAAGCCAGTATTATTACGACCAATAGTGTATTCCGAACCGACATTCTGGTGTGCAATATCTTATTACGAATTCAGTCATCGCGTAGGCGAGACATTTCACGCTTCTCAACCTTCAGTTACAATTGATGGCTTCACGAATCCTAATAATTCGGATAGATTTTGCGTTGGGTTGTTATCAAATGTTAAAAGAAGTTTAATCGTTGAGAAAACGAGAAGCTCTATCGGGAAAGGTGTGCGACTGTACTACATTGGCGGTGACGTCTATGCAGAATGCTTGAGTGACAGTGCAGTGTTTGTTCAGAGTCCAAACTGCAACAGAAGACATGGCTGGCATCCAGGCACAGTTTGCAAAGTACCCACCGGTTGCAACCTTAAAGTATTTAGTTGTCAGGACTTTGCACAGCAGTTAAATCAGAGTGTAGCACAAGGTTTTGAAGCTGTCTATCAGATGACAAGAATGTGCACCACAAGAATGAGTTTTGTCAAAGGCTGGGGTGTTGAGTACAGAAGGCAGGCGATCACATCAACTCCTTGCTGGATTGAAGTTCACCTCAATGGTCCACTACAATGGTTGGATCAGGTTTTATCACAAATGGGCTCACCTATTTTCCCTTGCAGTTCCATGAGCTAAGATTGAGAATTTTGTGAAACATTTATCCTTAAACAAGTTCAGTTTCTATTAAATCTACTGTTAAGGACAGCTTTTTTTTAAAATGATCTCAAACTGCAATTTTTTATAAAAAATCCACATCAGAAGTTTATTTAAAATGAGGACTTTATTATTATTGTGTCTTCCAGAGAGAATAATAATGGCAGTCACAAAGATTATAATGAACTGACTTACAACTGAAACACTATAATATGTAAAAAAAATAAGTACATTCCTCCCCTTTTGTATTTTGATGTTTATGCATCAAAATTAAACTTGAGCAGTTTACGGAGTTCATATTTTGTGAAAACTTTCCTTAATAATAATGTGATAAATACTTTGTATATATTTATAAATTATTAGTCATTTATATGTTACCTTTTTTGTTGTATCTTAGCTATTTATAAATTTTGTGAATGACAGAATTAAGTGATGAAAAAGAAAGCAATGCTTAAAATGAGCATAAATTCAAAAGTTTAAATCTGAAGACTTTGATGTGATTATAAAAAAATGTCATAAATGAAATTATTTTGTTTGATTATAATAAAATGAATTTTAAAAATACTATAAAATATTGATATTGTTTTTATAAAATTACAGGAAATCTGCATTTCACTTGTCTGCATTTAATGTATGTTATAATTGTTTATACAGGTATTTATAAAGTTTTGAATAGTTATAAGTAACTTTAAGTAAAAGAGAGTTAATGTTCTCCAATAATTTATATTTTTGAAATTATTTTACTGTTGTTTATTGCTGTTAAATCTGAGGAAATGAATCCCATAGATTAGTTCTGATGGTTCAGAATTTGTTGGCTTTCAAATTTGATATTTTTGCAGAATTCACACGTTGACCTTTGCATTTTCAACTGCAATTGCACTCATAGGCTTTTGCTCTTACTCAGGAATTGCTACTGGATAATTAAAACCTCAATTCAGTATATTTTTAATTATAAAGATATAAAATAAAAATTTCTCATTTTTTTCGTTGCTTTTTAGATATAACCAGGGAAAGCGAACGGGAAAAATGAGGGAAAATTTATTTTAAGACGTCCATTTTCGCGCTGGAAACGTTCAGCTTTGACGATTTCATCAAAATATTCTTTCAAATGGCTCACAAAAAGAAATCGATTTTGGCGCGTAAAAGTTATAAACAAAGTATATTATAATTATATATGAGCTGGTTTCGTTCCTATTTTATTTTTACTTTAACTTAGCTGCAAAAATGTTGAAACGAGGTTGACACAACTGTGTTATTTAGGAAGTATTGCACAGTGCTTGTATTAATCGCCAATACAATGACGTCATACGCCGAATTACACGAATTACAAAATTATTTAAATTGTTAAACGTAAGAATCGCAATAAAAATTGTTTCAATTTTTTTGGAGTTTTCTTTATTTGAGAAATAATTATTCTGCTGTTCCATAAAATGTCTTCAGATTTATTTAAAATTAAATTCGAATCTTTCAAATTTAATTTTAAATAAATTAACGTCGAACCGGTAAAAAGTGAAAATATTTATCCACTGATTCTCAAAAGCATAAAATAATAGTCTTTAACCCGTTTGCACTTTCAGAACAGTTCATGCCTTCGTTCATAGCCATAATGACACCGACCACTTGAGAGCTTTCCAGAGGAAAACTAGCGCTATAAACTGAGAGATTTTCGACAGCCAGTACAACCTAAAAGAAAAGAGAAGTAGGTTTTAGAGGATTTGCAGGAAATGCGGAGTCGCTTCGAAGGGGAGAACTCACTTGTTCAACTTTCTTCTGGCCGCGTTCAGACTCTTCAGGTCGTCCTTCAGAACGAACTTCCGAAGACCCGAGACGTAGTTCTTTATGTAATCGTCCCAGTCTATTTTGGTGATGTCCACACAGAAAGTGTCTTCGACGTTTTCGCTGGTGATTACTTTGTTCAAACTCACCATGTTGTCGCAGTGGAATTTCCATTCGTGGAGGGCAAAGAATTCTCCATTTTTGCAAGCTTTCTTGAATTTCCTCGCTATGTCGAACATTCTGGAATGAAAGTTTAGCGTTAAACCCGCGGAATTCGTTTGCGAACGAGTGAGCACTCACATTGGTTTCATCCCCTTCATGATGAGGATCATGTCGACGAACAGAGCCGGCAAGAACTGCAGGAAACACTCGATGACAGCGTGCCTGTACCTGTTGGTCGTGAATGAGAATCCCGGGTACCACTGGACGTACTTTGAGGGCACTCTCAAACAATATTTCTCGGTTTTTCGACCGTAGTCGTGCCAGGTGATCGGATTGAGAGTTCCAGACGTGCAGTTGTACACAGGAACGTTTCTGGACCTGGACAGAATTTGCGTTAATTTCATATCGCCTTTGGCTGAATCGTATTCGCGTTCGAACCTGCATCTCGCAGTCTGCCAGGCTGCCACAATGAGAGTGTTGACGACGACGTCCACGGGGATGACGTCCATTATCAAGCGATCGTCGCAGATTATGCTCCGCAGTGTCCCTCTACCGATTTCCACCATTATGCCGGAAATCCCGGAGACGTTGTCCACCCAACCTGGCTCGGGCTCCTTCCACGCTCCGGTCACTGTAATTAAATCATTGTATGACACCCACGAAAGGTTCTGGACGAGTTTCCACGATATTACCTATCGAAGGCCTGACAATGGCCACTGGGAAATCTCTCGCCTCGGTGCTTATCACGTACTCGGACACCGCCTTTGTCATCGTGTAGTTATTCGGATGCTTTCCCACGATCCTGTCCTCCGTTTCCTTATCGATGGTGTCTTTGCAGCAGGCCATGAGCTCGTCCAGACTGCACGGGGAGGGATAAACTGATTCCAGTATCTCGTATTTTTCAGCATTGCTGTAAGCTGTGGACACGTGGACCAACGCCTGGAACGGAAATGAGCAGTGAGTCGCCTCCGCAACGCCAATTGACGAGTTCTGGTTCCTGACCGGACCGGTAAGACACTCATTAAACCCAAACTGTGTTTCTAGTTTAAGCTGTTATTAAGGTGGCTTTCATTTATAAAAAATTCGCACTACTTTCGTTTTACATTGTCGATCTCAATTAGCACTTGAAACGGTTTTGGGCGGAGAGAAACGATGGCTGCTTTTGTTTATTCTGCGATAGACGATTTTAAGGGAGAAAAGAGGAACAATAATTACAATAGTCCACATCGGGGGTTTTTGACCGAGGGGCAACCCTGGCAAAAATTATAACGTAGTCGTTAAAATTTTGCGAGTGTAGAAAGTGACACCATTCGAAAATTTCACGGCCTCGAGCTCCATTTTGACCGCGACACAGAAAATATGGGAAAAATTGCAGATTTCTTCGATTACGGGAAACTTTTAAATCGTCCCTTTTTTAAAATCAAAATCCCGGAAAATCGCGGAAACGCCGCGATTAATATTCATAAAGGTTTTTTGCAAATTTTATTGCCGATATTGAATTTCATCACTCACCTTCAGGTTTTTCATTTCCCTGCACAGTTGTATCACTTTGACCGTTCCCAAAGTGTTCAGCTCAATGGCGTCCTTCAGTTTCCCATTGAATCTCACTGTCGCCGCGGAATGGAAAACCACATTGACTTCCTCCAGGAGGGTTTTCCTGTCGCACTCCGACAGCCCCAGACCTTCCTCCGCCACGTTCCCATGGACGGTCACTAGTTTCTTCAGCAACTCCGGCTGTTTTTCTTTTATTGTATCGAAAATCTACGAGAGGGGTGACATATAGTTTTGTCTTTTGCTCACGTCGGCAATCGACGGCTGCGGACTCACCGAATTGCTGAGGAGTCTTTCATGTCGGATCTCTGCGTTTAACCCTTTTTTGGGCCTGATCAACAAATAAATGGTCGATATGCTCAGGCAGGACCTGAGGAGCTTCTCCACAAGGGCTTTCCCAATAAAACCTGTCGCTCCCGTTATTAGGATTTTAGAATCTGCGTAAAAATCCTGGATCGGACTGACAGAAGGGTTCGCCTCCCCCAGCTGAAAGTTTATTCGGTTTTTAATCGACTTGCTGACGAGGGGTGGTTGCTTCCCCCGAACTTACCTCGATGGTGTCTTCAATAACGCTATTTTTATCTTGTATTCCCATTTTGTCCAGCTGACGGTTATTCCGGGAACATCACGTTCTGAAATAATAGTCCTTTGGAAGTTTTATGCACTGCTGACTTTTCCATTGGAGTCATTTCTAAGCAAAACTAAAATTTCCCCGCACGTAGGGAGGCGAAAATTTGGGCCAAAAGGAGTAACTTTCGCTTCTCGAGTTTTCTCTCAAAGGAAATTTATTCAGAAGTACGAAACTGTTTTTTAATTTTAAACTTGTTTAAAATTTAAAATTTAAGGGTGCAAAAAACTTTTCAAACTCCAAAAGCAGAATACGAAGAAATAATAATAATAATAAAAATTATAGTATAATAATAATATATTTCTTCCCTATTTCACCCGTATGTGTTATTAATAATACGTCACATCTACAAAGAATAAATTTTATACTTCAGAATTATGGGGGAGAGAAGCCTACCTAATATATATAAAAATTAGATAAAGAAAAATATATTCTAAAGAGGTTACACTGAAATAAATAGACAGACAAAGAGAATATATCATGAAGCGAAAAATTAAATAAATAAATAAACAATAAATATATAGTAGACAACATTAAATTTGCAAATAAATAGACAACCAATAAATAGTCAGGTTACATAGAAATGAATATGTAAACGAACAATAAATATAAAACAAAACAAAACAGAGGAATGCGAAGAAATAAAAAAAAATCTTACCAAATATATTTTCACCTAATTAATTAATAAAACATAAATCACTTCGCGAGAGGCACCGGCATTCAGCATCGCATTCAGGTACCGAAGAGAATTTCTGGGTGGTTTCCTTTCCAAAGACCCGAACCAACTACTCGAAGCACCTCCATGATTCGGTAACAGCATCCCAGTTCACTTCATCTCACCGAAAAAGACGAGCGCCATAATAAAAAGTATTCCACTCTCGGAGAGGAACATCATGGAAGAAAGAGATATCTTTCCATCTTTCCCTTTCCTTTGTGGGCCTCTTCGTTCGGGAAATCCCGGCGTTTCCTTTGTGCGCCCCACGTGAAAGGCATCTCAGGGCGATGCTGTCCTCAACTGCTGTTGCTGTCAGGCTCCTGTAGTGTCCCCTCGTCAGCAGACTCTCATTTTCGCTCGTTTTAATCACAGTTCGATGACTGCTGAATTCTCTTTTTGTGGGGGACGAATCGACCCGATTTCTGGAGCGGAGGGTGCAACAGAATAATAAAATGGGTGGAACCCTTTGATTTTGTGCCGAGGCGTCATCCATTGCCGAAGAAAGTGTAAATGAGTCTTTTTTCCTTTCATGAGACGAAATGCATGACTTTCACTCTCGAACAGGCCTCACCGACACTTGGCAACTGAGTGATCTAATCAACTACATTTCGCTCCTTTTGTCTATTCACACTTTTTAAATTTCTACTGTTTCTAGGATTTTTTTTGAATCGAACAGACTAACATTCACCTTGAAACAAAAAGAAGACGCAACTGGTGGAAAGTGTGACGCATTGTCGTGAAATGGGAAATTCGGAGCAGAAGAATGGCTGCGAACATTCAGTCGTTAAATAATAAAAACAATGATGGGTACTCACTTTCAAAAGTACCAATTTTAATTAGGCAATGGGGAAGGATTGTTAAAATATTATAATTACGCAAGCCTTAACCGATTGTAGTTTTTCAGTGGGGTTTTAAAACTCGACCTAATGGATGCTGGGACCTTTACATTCACACTGTTGTTCCGCTGCGGTTTCTTTACCTTGTACTCTAACCCGTAGTCTGAGTTCTGCAATGGAAATCGCCCCCGGACAAGTCGGAAGTTACGCAATCCATCCGTGACAACTACTGATCCCATAATTCGTGTTATGGATCACGCGGTTTCCCTTTTCGACGAGGCCTGAAGGGGAAGCTCCCAAGCAATAAAACCTCGTGATTACATGACGACCAAATGCAAACGATTCCGAGAAACCATCGAAGCCGTTTAGAACTTCAAATGAAACGAGAGAGTTTGAGGTCACAGGAAGTCAGGTTCAAATCTGGTATCCGTAATGAAAAGAATACTACACAGAAGAATTGGTATTTCCTCAAAAGTTACATAACTCAAACTGGTTGACACACACATCGCCGTTACATCATTCATAGGAACTGATTCCTTCCTTTTCTTTTACCGAAACGAATCTATTGGTTCTGTCATGTGGCACAAGAACAGAATCTCTCGCTGACGTCGGCCCTACGTGACCATCTGACCGTATCTCTTCTCTACTCCTCTGCCACTAAATGGCTGCATTCCTTTCCTCTGCCCGGTAAATGCTCTTCTGTACCACTGGCGATGTGGCCTCAAACATGACAATGACCAACGAAATGGCTGTGAATCTCTGAATGTGTACTGGAAAAGTAAGAGTAGAATAATAGAATAATAACTACTAATAATATAACTAAATAAGAGTAATAAAGATAAAGCAGAAGACTTTTTATATATAGACAGAATATTAATTAAAAAGCAGATTAATTAAATAACATAAGAAACAAAGAGTTTATCCTTATATGGAAAAGTATAAAATATATGGAAAAGTGCAAATAATATTAAGAGTATTAAAGAAAAAGCAGAAGACTTAGAATAATGTCGTGTTTTGTATATTTTGTTATTTTAACGCGACAAATTTATTATTAATAGTACTGATAAATAATTAATACATAATAAAATCTTATAGTAAAGTAATTAGACTAGAATTGCGAAGCACTAATCTGATTGTAAATGAGAACACATCGCAGCTTTTACCCTCAGTTGTTGTAGTTTTACACTACAAAGATTATAACAATCATTATCACCACAATGAAAACTTTTATAAATAACAATCATTTTCAATTCTTACAACTATATTAAATTCCGGAATCTTATCTGTATTTCTTTTCTACTCTCTTAAACTTCCTTTTCCAGTTAAACGATCGACAGAGTGTTTCCACTGTATATTCTGTCGCTCCCGCAATTTGTCCTCTTATTTGAGAGCCATCTCTGCCCCCATTGCAAGCGTTATGTGTGAATACTGTAATATTGTTTTAGAAAAAGTAAATAAAAATTCGTTTCCGGAATTTAAATTCGGTCTTAGCGGGTCGATACCTCTTAAGAGCATATTTAAAATCGAAAAGTTTTAAAGGTTCAATTACGTAATTCGGCGTTATGCAAATTCGACTCCGCATCGAAGACTCGATCGTTTCCAGATTAAAACATTTCCAGGATGTTAACACGGTTTTGGTGTTTGGGAAAAACCGGGAAGAGATTACATCTTTTGCTTTTAAACTTACTTCTTAAAGTGGCTCATCTGTAAATAATTCATAGGATATTTCAACGATATCTGTTCGAAATACAACGGCAAAGAAAAATCAGTGAAGGAGGCATTTTTAGAAATATGTTATTCTGTAAAAAGATTCCTTAGTGGAATTAAAAAAAAAGCCTCATTGCAATTGATAAATCCAATGATAACTTTTGAATTTCCTTATGAAAGTGTAATGCACCATTTTCCTGTCACTTTTAGAAAGTTTGTTTTTATTATATAATTTAGTTATTTATTGTTATTATAAATTTTATATATTTTATAAAAAAAGAATGATGTCGAAGTTTCCAATGATTTAAAATTTAAAATGTCAAAAGTTAAAAAATACTGAAGCCTTTTTAAAAATTATTTATACAGTTTCCTTAATTTTTTAGTGAATTTTTGTTTTAAGAAAATGTTCTCAATCTTTAAATAATAAATCAACATCCAAGAGTTTTTGTTTTTTTATTTACAATGTTTATTGAATGAATTTAATTATTTCATAAAAACTGATATTCAGAAGTTATCTGTAGATAATTACTTATAAATGGCAGAATTTCAATGACAAAAGTCTGAAACTGATAAAATCATACGTAAGAAACTTTAAAGTTTAATTACTGCACTTAAAGACTCGCCAGAGTCGTGCAATTGTAATTTTTTTAACTGCAATACTTAATTTTATTGGATATGCTTTAAAGTCAGTAAAGTTTGAAAAAAAGTCGTTACCGCTGTTAAAGAATTAAGCGCGACAATGTTGAAAACTAAAGTGGCAGAACAGCCAACGTAAAATAAAATCCTTTGATCGTTGTAATTGCCACTGGCAAAGGAAACGGTTGGATGCACTGACTAACCCCAGCCAACTTGTTTGTTTTAATATTCTCCTTCTACATTGATCAGTGTTTACATTGGAGTGTTGTGAATTTGATTATTTCGGTGTTTCTCAGTATCTTTGGTAAGTATTTTGATTTTATAATTTCGATTGGATTCGATGATGTGTTACCCTTTATTTCGAAGACTTTGATTCCAAACGTTTATTTATGTTTCGCGTTTTTTTGCGGTTTAAAATGTAGCACTCAACAAGTTCATACTTGTTCTCGTAAATTATATACAAACTTTTTTCATTTTAAACCTTTGTGCTAATTTTTAACGCGCATTTGGCCAAAGGCTTTGTTATGTTTGGTGTTAAACACAATTTATAAGTTGATATTTTCCTTCCTAACGTAATTATCAAATAAATTAAAATTGGAAAAAAATTTTGAGGGATTTAAAAAACTTTGAAAGTTTTTCTATGGAAACTTTCGCAATTTTATTTACGGTTGTAACTGAGATTTAAGTTTTTCTATGACATATAAGGAAAAATTATACTGCACAATATTATCTCAGCATATTTTCTTTGTTATTTTGTTGGAAATATTCCTTACTATTTTTATTAAATTGTGATTACAAAAGCAAAGGTTTTGGACACCCCAAAGGTATAAATTTTCGGATCGAATATTTATGAAGTTAATTAAAACATGATTATTCATGGTTTTTTAATTTCTTATCTATAACAATTGTTTGATTTAAGTAATTGATAACATTGTTTTAATCAACAGTTTTTCAGGATGATTTAAGAAAGGGTTTTTAATTGTCAGTATTTTTAAATTAGTTGTACGATTAACTGAAATTCATTGACGTTCCAGGAAAATTCAGTCAGTTGTTTGAGTAACAAGCGAAAACTTGCATTCAAAGTGAAGTTCTTATTTGTTATTTTGTTTGCTTTCTTATAAATCATCAAATTTCACAAAAAGAAAATTTATAAATCAGTCATTATCAATATTGATTAGTTTAAACTCAGTGAGTAAATTTTGTTGAGTGAAAATTAGAAAACACCCATTTGGGTGGTTTGGAATCTTCGGATGAGTCTGTAGTTTTGAGTGCTTCATCTCGATAATTTTTTTAACATAATTATTTTTAGTTTTTTAAATTGTGTTTTTCAGAGAGTTTTTTGTTCAAAGGTTTACATTTTTGTGAGAGAACTGAATACAGTGAAAAATAAATTTTCACACACTCAGTATTTTTCAGGTAGAGTCAGCAAATTTTGTTTTGTGTGGTCGTTGAATTTGAAAAACATTTATCTCATTTGAAATTTTATCTGATCGTAATTTTTTTTAAGTGATTTTATTTTAATGATTATTATGCAATACATTTGTATTGTTACCCTTTTTGGTTTTTATGATTAATATTTACACTTAACAAATATATAACTTAACCAATGATATATAAAAATCTAAACGGTACTATAAATTATATAAAACTAAATATGATGTAACTCAATAGGCAATAACTCTCAGCCATTTAATATTTTAACATATTAGGTTTAATTGAGAGGAGGCATTAAAAGCAAATAATAAATAAAATAAATAATAGAATATAATGTCAAAATTATAATAAATAAAAAACCGTAAATAATAATCAAATAATCAAACTCAGCTGAACCAAATCAACAAATTAAGAATTAAATAAACTGACATTTAGGTTCATTTTAATGATTTCCCCTTTTTTTTCTGGAAATTAATTGTTCATAAAATAATTGAGAATTTAATGACTTTGGGTGGGCCATTGGGATTCATATAGATTTGATAATATGGGGGCCAAACTTTAGTTTGGTGTAATCTGGCGGGGCACAACGAATTTTAAAATTAGTCTATTTGCCGAAAGGTAAGAAAGAATTTAAAATGACCAAATACTTATGTGAATATAGGAATAAAAGAGCGGGCCATAGGTTGGCCATCACTGATCTATAGAATCCGAAGGTTTGAGCTCATTGCTGAAAGGGTATATTAAATGGATTTGGTAGGATTCTTGTTTGTCACCTCTTCAAGTGGATTCTCTTTTTATTGTGGAGGAGACACAATTTAATTCCATGCTTGGCATCGTACCTTCCGTAAAACTATTAAAAGTTGTAAAAATCGTTAAACGGCTATTTTCAGAAAAATATTATTTTTACGCGTTTAACCTTTCGTCGCTCATTGTGGCTTTTAAATTGGCGTAATAAAAGATTTAATTGCGCCGCTTAAGAGTAACGCTTAAGGGTGAAGTCGTGCACACTGTGCCATACACACACAAACACACACACTACAATTTGCTGAAAATCATTAGTTGTGATTTTGCTCCTCCCGATGAATTTCCAAGGACGGATTATATCATCAGAGGGGTTCGGCATTAGCGCACTTCTTCGGGGAAACTTCACACACAGAGTCAATAAGCGAAAATAAAAGAAAAGAACAAGAGGAGGTTACATTTGGTCGTTTTTCTAAAAATAAACAGACGGCAGTGGACTCAGTTTCTTTAAGAAAATAATAAAAAAAAGTGGACGCAGCGTAAATTAGTGATCGCCTGGAGACAGTTATAGCTTATCTAGTGTTCCTTGTCACTCGTTGAGTCGGACCTGTAGTCCTTGATCACCCAGAGTCTTGCTTCAGGTAGTGAACGATTCAGAAAAAAATAACGCTCGACATATGCCAACTTTTCCCTTCCTCATTCTCGGATTGGGGTGTTGAGTGGGGCGCACGAGGGGCAAACATCCCCCAAAGGTCAAGGCGACCGGTTTCACTCATGGCCAGGTCGTGAGCATTCTATCGCAGTTCCGAAGCGATCGAAATTGAAAGTAGAAGAGGAAAAAAATCACGGGCAACGGGTCACAATTTAGACGGCAGTTGGTGCTCGAGTTACTTTAGACGTTCACAAAAAAGCGGGGCAGGAGATGTTCGGTAAGGCGGCACTTTAGCGCGGGCTGGCGGAGGCGTGCCGCGAGCCGAGAGCCAGCGGCACACGGGCCGATCGCCACGGCGAGCGCCCGCCGCGTGCCGCTCTCCCGAACTTCCCCGCGAATGTAAACAACAAATCCGATGCAGTTTATTGACCTATCTTCGTAGGAGCTTGCAGGTTATTATTATTCAGGTTCCTCGGTCCTCACTCGGTCTCTGACTGGTTCAATTTCCCCGGGCGATTTCGCTTTGGAGAAGAGTTTTGTCAATGGCCGTCTCTCCGTTGTCGATTTTCTGGTGTCGCAGTTGCGAGAGTGGCACCTTTGCCCCGGTGTCTTCCACTGTTTGAACCTCAACCACGTCACCTTATCGCTCGCATTCGTTTTGACTTAATCCCAACACCGCAGAATTAGTCATATTGTTCACCGATAGCGTGTTTATGTATCGGCCGACCATTGTTCCACATGCAAACGGAACGGTCGTTTTTTCATTCCCACGATGTACAAGAATCAAAAATCAAAAATCAAAATGGAAACCTTTTGGGGGTTGCAAGGAAAATATTGTTGTTTTTATTTATACGGGCCGTCTCGAGATTTTGAATTTGCCGCCATTTTTGCAGCTTTGAAAAAAGAACGGTCGAAAGTCTAGGATTAACAAAAATGGAGAACGTGATAAAATATCAATTATGGAAGACCGAAACGATGAAAATGTTGTTTTTCCCAACTTGATCGAATAAACAATGCTTAACTTTTGGTGGACTCCCAAAATAATATAAATTTTTTTGACTGTTTAATTGCTATTGCAATAAACATATAGATATTTTATATGAATTGCTTACATTTGAGTTTTTTTTAAGGAAAATTCATCAAAATAAATCCAAAATATAAAGTTTAAAATTCCACAAAAAACAGTATAATTTTTTCCGTAATAATAGTTTTTGTTGTATAAAAAAATTTTATATAAATTATTTATAAATAATTATAAATAAATTTTTCAATTTCTATTGTATGTATTTATTGTTGTCATATTCTAATGTATTATTTATATTTTTTACTAATTGTGAATTAAGTAATTATTTACTTAGAAGGACTGAAGCAAACGTTTATTGTAAAATTCATAAGGGTGACAATATAAAAATGAAAAAAATAATATAAATAATCGAAACATATAAGGTTTACAAAATCTTAATAAATTAAATCAAAATTTAAATTTAAATACAAAAATTTAGTAAATTTTAACAATAAATAGCAAAAAAATAATACTTAAAAATATTTATGAAGTTATAAAATTTACGTAAAAATTAAGAAAATTTACAAAATAAGAAAAATTGAAGTGGGATAAAAGAAAAATAAATAAATAGCACAAAGAGGTTAAACAAAGACTAAGGGCAATACTTTTGTTTTTTTTTTAATATTATTTTTATTACTTTTCTTAAGAAATGTATTAGTCTTTTGCAATTTATATTTCTTTTCCTTTTTTTATATCTTTCACCTCTTTCCAATTCTTTTCTTTCCTCTTCTTATATAAGTTTAACATTTTCTCCTCCATCAGAATTCCTTTGAGTTATAGAAAGTCCCCGCCCCCTCGTAATTTTACAATCCTGTCATCTTTTAATTTTGTTTGTAAATATTTTGTAAACCCCGAAAGGGGAAACAAATCAATATATTATTACTATTATTATTATTATAAGTTTAACGGGGGAACACAATTTGAATTGTTTCGTGCAGTTTATAAATAAAATATATATTATAAATTTATATATATTGATTTCGGGCCGCGTGTTTGACACCCCCAGTCCATCGCAGAGCGCCCATTTGTTCTTTTCTCAAAGCTTCCGACAGTTTCCCGGAAAATCCAATTAAAAATGAGGGAAATTTGCTTAAACGCGAAAGGATTTGATTTTCTCGTCGGGCAACAAGACGATGCAAAAGCTTTTTATTCACGTGTGAATGACAGCGCGTTCGCGTCTCCCTCCCCAACTAATTCCCCCACATTTCGTACGAAGGGCAATGTGTTGGGCTCTAAAGTAAATAATTTCACAAACGAAATAAACCATCCTCATGTGTTACTCCAGACGGTGGAAGTCCTCCAAAAGGGGTAGGAAAACTCAATGATTTTGGCGGGAGCTGAGGAAAAGACTCTTTTGATCGTTTGATTGGGTTTTAACCCATTGAGTGCCACCTAAGAGTTATCTGGTTGTGTTTTTTATTAAACAAAAATTGCAGTAAATGCCATTACAATATTGTATGGTAACTTAATATAATTATATTTTGTAAACTTTAATGTATTCTTCAATATAAAACCTCGGGACCCAGGGAAACAGTCTCTGAATTTGTCTGCCACTCAATGGGTTAACCACCGTTGGCCCAATTCGTCGTGTTTTCTCACCTTCAAACTGATAAGGTATTATCGGGACCGGGATCCTGGTGACTCTAAAGGAGAGAGACATCGGGCTCACGGCCGGGATTTGCATCATCCCGGATTTTATCTCAGCCGGGAGAAAAACCGTCATGTCGCTAACCCTAATCTGACTCGGTGGTTTCCTTTGTTTGTTTTCCCGCCGTGAGGGTGGGTTTCCTCTCTCTCTCCCCTCCCCCCCGAGGGGAAAAGCTCGAATGCAGTCCGATGTCGCCCGCCGGAGGGAACTCCGACGACGCACAAAGGAAGGAAGGATTGGAAAAAAAGCTTTTCAAGGTCAAGATTACCATGTCAAGGTTACAATGCGCTTTGTTGGAAGCTTTCATAAAAAACTGAAAGACACGAAATGCACTTCGGAAAATAATCAAATAAATCCTTGGGCGGCGAGTTTCCCCGCCCCCCGTTTTACTCCCATTTAATCCTAATGCACTTTTTATTTTCCCCGGATGAAAAAGTGGTCGGATCGCCCCGGGGGGCGGGAACCCGTCCCTTTGCGGCCGAGAGAAAACGGCAACGAGTGCAGGTAGAAAACGTCCCTTCGAAAACGGTTTCACCCCCTCGGAGGATCCCCCGGGGGATGATCCATTGTTCCGAAGACCGTCGCAGAGCCCACAAGTGCGTTTCGCCTCCAACTGGCTCTTTATCTGCATAGGTGACCTTGAGAGTTTATAACAAGTGCTTATTGCGACGGTCAGGGCGAGCAGCAAAAAGGTCTAACCGTCAGGTCTTGGGGAGGGGGCGAGAGGGGGTGAAAAGCATCGGGGGTGGATGTGCACACCCGTTTCCCGCCTTCCGCAGCGTTCGACCATGGGGGTTTTCCCCGAAAAGGGTCATCATCCCCCAAAATAATGGTTCACTTGGGTGTAGAGACTGGATTTTGGGTGAAGGTTGAAGGGAGAACAGGGGAGGGTGGTGAAACAAAGGAAATGGGGTGGGATTTCCGGAAGAAACGAACAAACGGTCGTGAAAACAATCGTCCGCCATGTTTGCAATCCCGTAAACTATTCGAACACATGTGCCATTTTGATCCGTACGCGAAGGAGACAAAGAAGAACACGTGGCCCACGAGGAAATGCAACCGGGCTGCAACGGGGGAACCGAAAGGAAAAAAGTGATGACTCCGGTCCAGGTGAGGGGGCCGAGGGGACTCTGCCCCGGGGCCCGGGCGGGGCAACGACCGGGGGTTCGGCAATGCACTCCCTCTCTTCCGGGTAACGCTTATCGGAGTGAGCAGTGTCCCGGGGGAGAAGGTGAACAGCCTCGTCATTATCTGAGTTGCACGTGCGAATTGTCAGTGACAGATGATGTCGATATTAACAAAAATAAAGTCTTGAGCAAAGCCATAAAAAAAGCTCATTTCGGCAACTCCTGTAAATTAATAAATGAAGGCGAAAGCTCATTTGGGGCGGACGGGGTTGTAAATGGAAAATTGATCCCCCATTGGGCGTTTGTTATCGGGTTTGCGGTGCGGGAGGATCAGCAAAAACAATAAGAAGGATGCGATTTGTTGTACCTGCACTGGGGGATGACTCAGTTGAGGATTTTCGAGTGCATTCGAACGGGAAATGACAACCGCTTTAGTTTTCTCCCATTTCTTCGCAGTCGGGCGTGATTCACCCGCATATTTCGGACGTGAGCAACCGTCCATCACGTGTCTCGTCCATAGAAAGGCCCCGATTCGCCGGCGGGGGCGAAGGCACCCCGCTCACGGTTTTCGGGGGGCGGCGGGCGGCGCTCAAGGCCTCCGGTGGGAGAGATTTTTCGAGGATGAGTTCTTCAAAACGTGAATCAATGGCCCTCTTTATTCGCACGGTTGTTTATTTTGCGAAAAAAAAACGGGGAGTGCAAACAAGGGGGATCTGTCGAACGGCGAGGAAATCAGGGGCGAAAGTGTCTTGAGGCCAGGACAACCGCAGGTGGCCTCTATCAATATATGTTTAGAGATGTGACTACGGGTTTGTATAAACAATACTCCGCCCGGCATTGCACAATATGATAGCAGACTGCATGAGGCAAAAACCCTGGCCGGGGTCGCTGCCCCCCGCCCCCGCCCCCTATTATTTACAGTGAGTCAGGCAGTGTGTAAAGAGTGTCCCCGTGGAGGTAAACCCGGGGGTCGCATCCTCATAGTCAAGTCAAACACTTTCGAATAGTTTCGGGTGACATTCGTTATCTTATCAGTCGACCTCGCCGGGATAGCACAGGACACGGCTTTTATGATTTGTTTAGGTCTTGTCTTTATCTGGCAGAAGCGAATATAAACAGAATTAATAAAACGGGAAACGATTTCCCCTCCCCCACCCCCCCACTCCCGCCCCGCCGTCTACGGCACTGACGGGAAAGGTTGTCTGAACATTTGTTTATGTCGTGAATCAAATGGAGGAAAGTGGGGCGCGGGTGTTGAGAGAGAGAGAGAGAGAAAGAGAGAGAGAGTGGGTTGGTGTCCCGAAGAAGTCGACGAGTAGGAAGAAGATATAATTAACCCTGGAAAGACCGGCATTTCAGACTCCCGCGAACGACCGCTGGGGTCCGCGCGGACCCCAGAGACTTTGCGCTAGTTCCTTTGTTTTTCTCGATGGTTTTTTTTCATTTTTTTATTGAAGGCGAATTAAAGGATTAATAAAAAGTCGAAAATGTAAAAATAAGCATTTTTATTGAATATAAAATAATTGAAAAACGCAACAAACATTAGTAAGATAAATCACTCATGTAAAATTTTTTTGTTTTATAACTTTTCGCTACATATTTTACAAAATACTTGAGAGTGTTCAGGACAGACATTCAGTTTGCAACGAGAGCAATGAGTTTTACATTTTTTGTCTTTAATTCTGGGACAAATGTGGCATCTTTTCTTTGTGGTAGAATCTGCAGTGGTAGCAACCTCAAGTTCTTGGAATTCTAAATTGACGTCGGCTAACTGTTTCCCTAAGTCTATTAAAAATTTTCTTCTTGGAAGTTTCTTTTCACCATTTACTGAGAGCCACAATATATAGGCGTTTAGGGCTGTTATGTCTATCATGTTATAAAACACAACCAATGGCCACCTTCGGGTCATTCTTTTTACCGAATAACATCTAGTCATTTGGTCCATGCGATCCACCCCACCTTTGGTTGCGTTATACGATAAAACAATTTCTGGTTTTTTCTGCTCATCCACTTTGTCATCATGATGATGTGTAGACAAAAGAGTGACCGCCTTGTTTTTTCTGGAGCAGTAAGAAACAATTGTTACGTCAGGTTGAAAACCAAACAAACTGGACCCAACTGATCTTTTACCCCTAATGAATTCTGGTGGAAGTTCGCCCTTGTTTTTTCTAATTGTGCCCACAATTGTTGTATTTTTGGTGAGCAAGAACCGAGCTAGTCTGATACTTGTAAAAAAATTATCGCAGGTTATATTTCTCCCTGTATTTAAATAGTCCGAAACAAGATTTTTCACCACCGTTTCACCCACATTTACTGCCCGTTTTTCCCCCGTCTCTCTGCCCTTGTAAATCATTAGTTTCAAGCAGTAGCTTGTTTCAGAGTCACAGAGGGCCCAAAATTTTAGACCATATTTACCGGGTTTGGCAGGTAAATACTGCTTAAAAGGGCAACGTCCACGAAAAGTGACAAGTTGCTCGTCAATGGTAAGACACCACCCCGGTTTATAACCCTCACCCAAGTATTTATTCCATTCTTGAAAAATGTCATCGATAGGCTCAGTTTTATTATCAGATCTGTGTTTTCGGCGAGCTTCGGCATTATCAAATCTAAGAATCCGTAATAATTCTTTAAACCGGTTTCGACCCATTATTTTACTAAAAATGGGTCTGCCATCTATTTGGCTCCACAGCTGACTAATCTCTTCATTTTTCGATTTGTAGACCCCAATCAGAATTAACACACCTAAAAGTCTCTTTATTTCCTGCAGGGTTGTATTTACCCAATTTTGTTTGTAATGCAATTGCCCCTCTTTGTTTGTCCATTTAACAATTTTTTCGAGTAATGAATTGCGGAAGAAAAAGAGGAACGCAGATTGTAAATCAACAATTCTAGTTTTTGCGAAGCGAGTTATCCCACACTGTTCAACTAGAATATCTTTTTTACTTTTTCTACCTTCCGTACTACCCATGGGGTTTTTCAGCCAAATTTCTTCTTCGTTCTTGGAGAAAAACATTTCCGTTTCTTCATCAGGAAGGGGTTGAGCTTCGGAATCTTCATCATCACTGCATTCTCCTTCTTCTGAGTCACATGAAATAATCCTATCTATTTCATTGTCACTGCAACTTTCACTACTCTCTTCATCAGATTCCTCCAAACTGTCCTCGAGAATCTTTCGTATTTCCTGAGGTTTCAGTTGCCTAAACAAAATGTGACATTTGTGTATCCAGTCTAATTGTAAATATGTTCACCAAAGGGTATATTTGAAATTTAAGGTAAAAGATTACTCACCTGCACATGGTGACTGGATGTTTGATTTTTTTCTTTTTGTTTCCAAAAATCACAAAAAAAACTAAATGACCGCTATGTTACAAAACCCTCAATTATTCAGAACCAAGCTGTTGGGTGATTTGCTTCTGACTGTTGACAAAGTCCGAATTTAACAGCGTTTTCGAGTTTTGATGAAACAGCGAATATGGGGGCATAAAGAGCTCAGAACAAAGAAGTCAAAACAAAAATGAAAAAAGAATATGACTCTTAAGAACAGTAAGGCACACATTTTGCGAAAAACAATGCTCGACATTGTATCTTTAGCTATATAATTTTAAATCTTTTTAGATAAACAAGCTAGAAGAGCTGTTTTTGCATTTATTCGGCACCCATTATTCATTATCTATGAGATTTGAGCGCCCAAGAAGCGTGGGAACTTGAAAATCATAGGAAATAGTCTGGGGTCCGGACGGACCCCAACGGTCTTTCGCGGGAGTGTAATTTTTTACTCGGAAACTAGAAGGAATTTTGGAAATCTGAAAACACCGGGTTAAAGCCTGAAAAAAGTTAGGAAAAGTCACCGAATTTCAACATTTTACAATGACAAACAAAAGAGCTACAGCGGAAGAAAAACCGCTTTGGGGTCCGCACGGACCCCACGGTCTTTCTAGGGTTAATCTGAATCTGTAAGTTTGTCGCGGCGATTATCTGTTAAGAGATTAGGCCTTTGCTCGGTTGATCCTCCGTTACGCAATTCATTGTCGGTCGGACTAATTGTGTTTACGATTGATATGGTAATGGCCGCAGCATACAAAGATGTTATTTTGCAATCGTTCTCTGCCTTTTATCAGACGTCTTCTGCTTCCCCCCGAAACAGAACGAGTGGTGTTTCTTTTTCCCTTCCCGCAGGAAAGTGTGGAAGTTGTGTGACGCGATGCCGCGTCATCCGAATGCCATTGACATTCGGGGGCCGTTTCTGACGCGAAACTGCGCCTCCCACTCTCGCCGGTCACCAGTTGAATAATATAAATATAAATATAACGAGTCGGGAAAATTTTTAAAAGTAATTTCCACGACATCTTAGCAAACACAAGTGTAAATTTTTATTTCGCGTCTTTTCAGACTTCATTTATGAAAGCTAAAAGGAAAATCAAGCATGAAGCGATTGGAAAAGGTTAACGTTAAATCCGCCACCGACATAAGCAACGGGAACAGAGGCGAAGCGCTCCAGAAGAGCATATTCCGGAACATATCCAAGACGTTCTGCATAAATTCCATCGAGATCGTCGACAACGGGGACTTCATCTACGACGACCTGAGGAACCCTCTCGAGGACGACGTCTTCATCGAAAAGGAGAAGGAGTTCTCCTCCAGCGTGGAGCCCTTCCCCGAGAGCCCCGGACCTTCCGGCCCCGCCCCGGAAGACGGCTTCTCTTTCGACAAGGTCGAAACCCGCCACTCGAGCTCCTTCAGCGATGACGGCTCCCACAGGGGGTGAGTCTCCCGCCGTTTCCCCCGCCCTGAGCGTCGCTAAAGTCTGTGTGTTCGCAGGGACGACCACGGGGCCAAGAAGGAGTCGGGACGCGTCGGTCGGGCCCGGCGGGCCTCGGACGTGATCGACTCCATAGGGGATGACTGCGTCAATCTGAGACGGTCGCTGGAAACGGGTGGTATTGCCATCTCAACGCCGAGGAGTCGGTGAGTGGATGAGAGTGCAGAGTCAGTCGAAGGGGTTGTTCAAATGGCTACTCTTTTCAGGACCTCATCTGATCTCGGCTACAGCGGGAGTTTCACGTCGACCTCGTCAGCGACGTCCTTCAGCTATCCTCCGCATGCGTACAACGTCGGGATGGGGAAGAACGACGTGCCGGATTCGAAACCCTTCACCCACGTCCACGAGGGGTGAGTGGGGTTGTGCATTTCCTCGCGGGCTCCCCCCGAGTCGAACCCACTTAGAATTCTTCCGCTTTCAGGTCGAACGAAGCTGTCCCCGAAGCGATGATGCCGGTGGACAGGGACGCGGACGAGTACAACATGTACCACCCTCGCAGAGGCCGTGCCATCATAATAAACAACGACACGTTCGACAACAATTTGGCCAAACCGCGAACCGGATCCCTCGTCGACGTGCAAAACCTCGAGAAAGAATTCGGAAAATTGGGCTTCGAAGTTACCATTATTTACAACCCGAGCTTTCAAGAAATTAGAGAATCTATATATGAGAGTGAGTCGTGATTGGGGGGAGGGGTTTTTTCAGGGCTTGGTATCAATCCCAATTTCGGTTGCAGTAAGTCAAGAGGACCACAGCGACGCCGATTGCCTTATGGTGGCCGTTCTGACTCACGGGATGGACGACGGGTGGCTCTTCGCCAGGGATTCCCTCTACCCCGTTAACGCCCTCTGGCAGCCCTTCACCGCCGACAAATGCCTCACCCTCGCGGGGAAACCCAAAATATTCTTCGTTCAGGTTTGAACCGCTCCCCTGCAAGTCTCCCCCCTCCGGGGCCCTCCCACTCACGATTCCCTCTTCCAGGCCTGTCGGGGCACCAAGGTCGATCCTGGAGTTACCCTGATCAACAGGAAGGGGTCCGTGAGCGAGACGGACGCGGCCACCTCCGCCTACAAACTGCCCTCTCATGCGGATTTTCTCATCGCCTACTCTTCCACGGACGGTGAGGGACGCCATGTTGGCTTTGTCTGGCTCAGAGCCGGGAATTGACGGAGTGTTGTTTCAGGGTTCTACTCGTGGCGGAACCCCGAGGAGGGGACCTGGTTCATCCAGTCCCTCGTGCAGGAGCTCAAGCAGAACGGGACCTCGATCAACTTCCTCGACATCATGACTCGGGTCAACAGGAGGGTGGCTCTGCTGTTCTCGAGCTACAACGAAGACGCGCCCTGGCTCCACGAGCAGAAGCAAGTCTCCACCTTCCAGTCGACGTTAATCAGAGATCTCATCTTTAGACCAAAAATTTGAGTTTAAATTTGTTTAAACGATTTTTCTTCGTGTTCATCATCATCCATCCGTCATCGTCATTTTTTTGTAAAAATATGAAAAAGTAATTAAGCAGGTTTGAAGGCACTTTCGTGTTTCACGTCGGGGGAGAGGGAAAGTTGGGCAACAGCGCCCGACAGCGAAATCTGTCGGTTCGACTGTCGCGACCTCCTTCAGATCCTCTCCGCGTTTTTCTGTCGGTGTTGAACCACAGAGGGAGGTGATCTGAGGAGAGTTCCGTCCAGAGCGGGTCGCTCTGTGGTGTTACAGACTTGCTTATTTGTTGTTTCATATTGAATTGTAACTTTACGAGTATTGAGATCTATCAATCGAAAGAGAGAGAGAGAGAGAGAGAGAACTTCGATTCCACAACTCGTTTTGAGTCTGTTTACTAACTTTTTTCTTTTCTTCGCTGTTTTTTTTTATTCCCTTGACTTTTCCCCGCCGTTTTGATTTTTTTATACTTTGTTTTACGTCTCTGACCTGAAATGTTTCCGTCCTCTCCCCCTGTCAGACCGTTCCTTGCCAACAGTGAGTCTCCACGTTGATTTTAAAAAATCCTTTTCAGTTAAAAAATACTGTTAATTAATTGTGATTCACGTCAAAATGGATTTTATGCCTTCCGTTCCGCACCCCTCGAAGGGTTTTCATCCCCCCAAAGCCAAAATCAAACTCTCGGCTCTGGCAAGGAACTCCCACTCTTTGTTCATGTTACTTTCTGTATTTGAATCCTTTTATGTATTATTAATATTTTACTTTTTGATAGATCTGTCGAATACTTGTAAGTTCTTAAGATAGTTAACGTGAAATGATTTAAATTTTTTTTTTTTAATTTCTTATCCACGATAATTGATCTCTTATTATGTATATTAAGTCGGGTTAATTTTATTTGATGTTATTGGGCATGTTTTGTTAATTTTTTTTTAGCGTTAATTAGAAAGATGTCGAGTGTCGCGTTCGCGGTCCTCCTCATTTTTATTTAGTAGGAGTTTCGTTAGATACATAATTTTGGTTTTCATATTATTTTTTTTTTTATTTAGACTGAGAAAATATAAATGGTATTTGATACCGTTTTCAATGGCTCGTATTTATACAGATGGATGCTGTGAAAGCTCAACTCGGGACGGACCGTTCGCACGTAAATCCCGAAACTTTTCCCCCTTTGAGGAGCGGAGCGTGCGGCGCACACCGGGAACAGTGCCGCTCTCTTTCGAGAACTCCCGGAACTATTTTTTTCAAAATTAAAATGGCGGAATCGCTTTCCCTCCGCAACGGATTTACATTCGAACGATCCTCCGCCCGCCGTGTTTTCTTTTATATCGTATATATATATATATATATATAATAAATACGTAGAAATGATCTCTATTGCAGACCATAATTTTAGAGTATAAGTGAATAAAAAGAAATAAATTAAGTAAAAAAAATAAAAAAATGTAAAAGTCGAAAAAAACTGAGAAACTACTGTCTTTCATAATAATGTTAATCAAATGCTTTATTCGTTAAAAGCTGAACGAAGATTTTTTTTATATTTTTGAAATAAATTTTAGGTTATCGTGAGATATTTTGGGAGTTGTGCTTGTTTTTTTATTTTTGATATAAAAATATGTCGATGTTGTGAGGTTGACGCGTCGTAATGGGATTTTCTTTCCTGTTGTTTTAACTCCGGGGCGGCGGTGAGATCACATTAGAGTAATTTTTATGGAGATTTTTATATCTCTTTCTGTTTAGTTTGGAATTGACGGCATGATAACCGTCGTTATCAGGTTGATGAGGAGAGAGCGGTGTTCTCACTTTAAAATTGTTAAAACAGCAGAAGTCGAGGCTTGGGTGTCTGCAGTCGCACCAATAGAAAAAGCAGGAGAAGGAAGAGCCAGAAATGTTCACGCTCGCATTCACCCGAGGAAATCCCGAGGAAGAAATCCACACACGAGTGTCGAAGGCTATGCCGTGACGAGACGTTAGCCTTAAGCAAATTTACTTTGGACGTTTCTCACAGGAATCGGCGGAAGCCCCAAAAGCTGACACTCATCCGTTAATATCTAAATGAGGGGAGGAAATTTTGTGGCTTCGAGCCGTGTGTTTTCCTGCGTTTGGTCCGATGTGAGAAACGTCGAGTTTTGTGTGAGTTGTGGCGTTGTATTCTTATTTTTCGCATAAAATTTTATACGTTCTAAATGTTTTATGTTTTCGCATTTGATTTCCTTTCCAACCGTCAATGATGGATTATCTTGAAGCTTTCCAACAGAAACCCAGACAAAAACCCCTTCCCTCCAACCCCGGAGAATGCCGGTGACATCACACGCAGGTTTCCCTGACGATGACGTCATTGTTCCGTCCCTCTCCTATCGATTCAGTGAGGGGATCGACCGCAGCGCCGCCCCGCGGAGAACCCCTGCATTCCCCTTTTAACATAAAATCGAAGAGAAATGGCCTTTGGCGTTGGAGGCAGTTACCGGAAAATGTAACCAGTGTTTCGGTCCTTTGCTCTTGGGTTCCTTTTCAGGTGAGTGAGTTATGTGTCTTTTGTAAAAAGGTTCTCATTGGGGCTTTGGATTCCCGCGACTGCTTTGCATCGCCATGTGAGGGCGCTTTGCAAATGTCCGCCATTCCTGTTGAGCCGGGTTTTTCTGTTTGGAGGACACCCCACGGGGTGGCGATTAGGGGAGGGTTTCCCAGCCGATTCCTCCAAAAGGCAACTTATTTCTGACGAGGTCTCCGAGCAGGAACGACGTTTGTCAGTGCGGAGGGAGGTCAAGAGTTGATTTTTCCCAATGTGGAGCGCTTTGGATTTCTCCCCTTTTGTAACTGTCGTTAATTAGTCGGTGGGTGGTGTAGTTTTTTAGTGTTTTTCTCCACACGATGGGAAAAATCATTTGAATTTTGTCTTTTGCTCGCCGGCCGGTCCGGGCCTTTCATCCCGTCCTCATCGAATTTAGTAAGTCGCTCACGAATTTTTTTGTTTTGGCTAATAAATGACTAAGAAATGTTTTTTTTTTGTATTGGGTCGATGCAGAGGATTTTCAGGAACGGAGAGACATAAAAAGAATCCCTGAAAACTCACTGACCGGAGAAATTAAAGGCTATGACATTTGATGAATATATTTTTTCCTTCAAAAATACGGAAATCTGTAACAAATATATAAATAATCATTTTATTTTAACGTCAAAATATTCACTGTTCTTTATTACTTGTTAGTTTCAGGAAAATACACGAAAAAGCTGTTGTCTTAAAAACAGGATCGGTGTTTCTCTATTTAATTTCAATTTTCAAATTTGTTTAACTTTTTTCCACAGTTACAGTAAAAACTTTTCTTTTTTCACTAAAACCAAAGTCTCAAAGCCTTCTCATTTTATTTAGTTACAATAAAACATTATAAAAAATAAACAAATATAAATTACTTATTACATAAACAAATATACTTATTAAATTACAAAAATAATTGTTACTATTATAAATTACTTTAAATATACTTAATGATAATAACTATACTTAATAACTAATTTATACTTTAAAAGAAATTAAATAAAAATTATAAATATATAATTATTAAACATACCATTACAATTAAAATTAAACAAATATAATTACTAAATTACATTAATAAATATAATCATAAAAAACAAATATAAATAAAAATAAAATAGGAAAAATGTTCGCAGTAATTTAACATATTTTTTCTTCAATTTTTTTTGGATATTTCTTTTTAAAATTTAGCCATTATTTTAAATAAACAAATACTGAGGAGTAGTTTCTTTTTCTAGAGTTAATCCACCTAAAAATGCTATTTTATCTTTTAATTTTGTTTTTTCCTTAGCTGTGTCTTTTACTGCTTCTAATTATTCTTTTTTCTTATGATTCTTTATTGCTATCCACTTTTTCAGTCCGTTTTATCTTTAGTCGCTTCATACTTTCTTACATTTTTGTCTGTTCTTTCTTTCTCATGTTAAACTTGACCCTCTGCATTCTTTTTCCCCTTTAAATTGAAAAGGAGGACTCCATTATTTCATTTCGATCGAAAATCGTTTCAATGAAGAATCCCTCATAAAACATTTTCGACATAATTTGAGGATGCGTAGCGACCTGTAATTTTTTAATTTTTTTACCATAACGAGAAATCACGAAAGAACGTCGAAACGGGGTCGCTTGCGTGATCCAAATTCCACCCGAAATTGCTTTCTCGAAATCGCCCCCCCTCCCCCTCCCCCCTCCGCGCCCCCCCGCGCCCCCCGAGTTATCAACCCCCCGCTTTACTACCAGAAAACATGGAAGTGCTCGGGCGGGATCTGCGTTAGCATTTGCGCGAAAGTTGACATGGAAAGAGAGGGTGGAGGGTTGGAGTGAAGGTCGTCGGGCCGTGGGAACAAACGGTGGGGGTGTTGGGTGCGAAGGGAGGGCGGCATGACAGAGTTTGCCTTTGCAGGGCGGCGTGAGATGAAGAGGTGAGCGCTGGAGTGCGTCCTGCAGGAAGAGCCAACAGCAGTCGAATGACGACAGCCAAGTGAAGAGATATCAGTCAACTCCCAAAATGGCGGGGTTTTCTTCCTTCAGTTTCTACGCTGCCGCCCTGTTAATCCTCGCGTTTTTCGCTTGGAAAGGTGAGCACTCGAAAGCACTTAAAGCTTTTGCCTCATTCGGGGCGAGATAAGGCTTCATCGGGTTAATTCCCTCGATTGCTGACCTCGCCCTCATTATCGGGGGCGGGGGTGGTTGTCTCAGATAACGAAAATCTCTTCGTCTCCGGTTACGGTTTCGAACCCCGTTTGTTGTCCTCCGTTGATTCGTCTGCTTTTCTCTTTGGACAGTTCACTCCATTTCATGCTACGTGTGCAACTCGGAGTTCGATCCCAGCTGTGGGGATCCCTTCAGGCCCTACACCATAGGCGTGCTCAACTGCTCCCTGTCCATCAAGTCTGACCACATCGCCGGTCAGGAGGCGAAATTATGCAGGAAAATCGTTCAGAAAAGTGAGTCCCACCGAATGCAGTCAATTCTCTTATTGGATTCAATGTATACAGTCGTTTCAACTGTCAAACACAATTTGTATACGGCGAAGAACTAAAGAGAGACAATATTTTTTTACTTTTTATAACAGAAGAAACAGAGAGTTTATCTTTAGAATTACATAATAATAAAACTAAGTAAGAGTATTATAGAAAAAACAGAAGACTAAAAAGAACGTTATATTTTGCATATTTTGTAATTTTAATGCGACAGATACATTAGCATTAGCACTGATAACAAATTAACATAATAAAACATTGTAGTAAAATAATTAACTAAGAAACTATTAAATTTTGTATTGCCAGAATACTTTAAACTGACATTTAAAAATGAATGATTAATCATAATTAAAAGAAAAATTTTTGTTTAATTGATGACACTTCAATATTATTTACATTACACTGTATTTCTGGGTAATGTCAATCGGTATCCCATCGTTTCTTTTCCAGTCCAAGGATCAGTTCGAATCTACAGGAGCTGTGGCTACATAGAGGACCCCAGGGACGACAAGGAGTGCATAAAACGAACAGGGACCCACGACGTCCAGGTGGACTACTGCTCCTGCACCGGTGACTTATGCAACGGGACGTCCCGCCTCAGTTTCCATCCGCGAAACGTTCTCTTAATTGTTATTTTTGGAGTTTTTATCGGTATGAATGTTTGTAATACTCATAAAATGTCGGTCTCTCGGGCGTTATAACGCTCTAATTAATTTAAGTACTTTTTGTGGATACGAAACCGCCCACGGGAGACTTCACAGCCTTCGTGGGAGTGGTGCTGAAGTGTTTTCAGAACTATTTTATATTTGTCTAGCCAAATATGGAGAAATATCTGATCGGTGTGCGGTGCTGTGTAGTGTGTAGTAACAGTTTGGTCCCCGAATTCACGTTGATGTTTTTGCCTTTTAAAGAATTAAACGAGGGATTTGTGATCGGGTGGATGGGCACAGGAGTCCCATTGTACCTTAATCAAAAGAAAACGCTGAATCAATTTATAAAAAAAAGAATTTTGACTCTGCCAGAAAGAGGTTAACCTTTTCAAGAGCCCATTTTTTGTGTTATTTAAATTCCAGTTCAGTCCATTCGATCATATCGTCTCACAAATTTAAGCCCGAAAGTGCTTTTAAATAAATTTTGTTTTTTTTTTTGTTAATATGTTTTCCCTTTTGTTTTTAATTCTATTTTTTATTGTATTTTTGTCACGTGTTGAGTAATTCCTTTTGGTTTTCTGTGGTCATTTCTCTGTTGTTGTATTTTGTGGTGCATTTTTCTCTTTTCTGAGAAGTCACTTCATCAAATAGGTTATTTCTTCTTCTTTTACAATTTTCCACTTCGCTATTATTCTTTTATCTTTTTTGTGTATCTCCTCTTATATGAAAGTCTTTTCTCTCTTTTCTTAATATCTTTTTCTCTTTCTTTTCGAATTCTCCTTTTTACTCTTTTTGAACCTTTCTCTTCATCTTCTGAATTCTCTTTCTTCCTCTTATTGAAAGTACTTTTGAAACGATTAGGTTTAGTGTCCTCTCAAGATGGCAGCCATTAATCGAGACTTTCGATTGGTCAGTTTTGGGCAGCAGAGAAGTCAAAAGCTGACGGAGGTTCTTCATTCTGCTGACCACATAGGCCTACATTCAGCACTGTATGTCAGGGGTGTCAAACTCAAAAACTATACAAATACAAAGTTAAATTATTGTTTACTTTACATCCCTTCTCTGCTGCCATCTTTCTTAATTCGGGAGAAACCGTTTGTAATGTGAAATAAATAAAGTGTACAATATAATTTCATTTTATTTTTGGCTCGACTCATAAATTTATATCTCGGTCCACGAGTTTGACACCCCTGGTGTGCAATGTTGCGAATAACTGCCAAATTTCCACTCTCACTTTGACAGTGTTAATGTGTTGAGGGAAATGATTTTTTATTTCGAAATGAAAGTTTCCAATGAACGTTTAATTCTGTATCATAAGTGCAACTCTTTGGGGGAAGGAAGGTCGGGTCGAAACGATACAACAAGAAATCGGTGCTCGCTTTCGTTATCTTTTGTTTCCTTTTCCAGCTTTTTGCGTCTCTTTTCGAATTTAGTTGATTAGAAACTGCTTCGCCTTACACTGAAAGGTTTCGTGGTTACTTTCTCCAACTCAGAGACCGTTTGCAGCATTTGGAGAAGAAGAAAAATAAAATTCGGGCCTCCTTCCCTGTCCTCAGCACATACGAAAGAACTAGTTCTATTAGTTGTTGTAGCTAAAAATCTCCGATTAATGAGTTAGATTAAGCTCTAATTAGTCATCTTATCGAATACGTTTATAATTTTTATTTTTTTCCGTAGTTTCTATTTAATATTTGTTAATTACACCACATTAATTATCTAAGAACTTAAATTTTCACCAGTTTGGAATACCTTTTCTGTTATTGTTTTATTTATTATTAATTAAAAACGGGGTGCTATTGGCCGTTTAATGTCTTTCAGGGTGCTTCGTCCTCTCAGAGGAGTCCATTATGCCTTTAACCGGCCGAAGAATACCGGAGGACCGGAAGTCTGACTCGATATATCGAAGGGTGGGAAAACGTTATCGAGATGTCGATCTCTCGCCTAAATGCGTGTTTTCATTAACCCCCCAAACGGTTTCTGGAAACCCGAGAAGATTATATTTACCAAAGAAAAGCATTTCATCTTGAGCTTACATTAATGGCAGGTGCTTGAGAGCCATAAGAGACAGAGAGACCACTTTTAATCCATTTTACATTTGTAACCGTAATTTATCCGGACGTTAAGGCGGTTCGATAATCCTTCAAAATCTGCCATTTAAGGGATTAGGGATTCTGGTTGTTAACATCACGCACGGGGTTTTGGAAGGAAATGACAGAAGCAGAATGACTGCAAATCGATACAGGGAATGTTCGATGTCAATTAAGACAGAGTCGGACTTCGTCTTCTGTATTCTTCTTCGAATGCCGGCTTTCGGCGAATCCCGTTGATTTTTTAGAATAATCGAAACAACAGCGATCGTTTCTCGAGAAAGAATTGTTATTTTGCAACGACAGATTTGTGGGACTGTTGGCGGCCCACTGTTATTGGGGAGAATCTTCTGGGTTTCGATCCAGAAAGAAATAATTTTTATTGTTTTAATAAATTTTACTGTATATGTTTAAAATGATGTTGTTTTTTTTCAATAAAATGTCATTTTGCAATTGTTCATCGTTTTTTCTTCATTTTTATTTGGGGACTTTCTGCTCTTTTTTGTATTTCAACTTCTTCTTTTTAACACTTTAAATTCCTCTTAATCAACTCTGCTCTTTTTTCGGCTTATTTTTAGCCGAACCAAAAATAGGAAAACCTTAATTTGAGTGTCAGCCTCGAAGAAGAGACCGTAGGAGATCTTGACCTTTTTTCGTTTCACAAATGTTTTACATTACGGGTCAAGGGATTATCTTTCAAGCTTAAAATATCTTCTCAAAATGACTGTCACTCAGTTATGAATGCATTTTCGGGCGAAACACTGTCTCCTTCGGTCCACGAAACTCATTTTTCGTTCTTAACGTCTTCGGCCATTTATAATTCGCCTCGTCTTCTCGGGTGCTGTTGAGTTCAGAAAAGTGAACTCGAGGAGACAGGCGAAAGATTCTCGAATCTTTTTATGCTAACGACCTGCACTTGACATGCATCCAAACGAAGAACCGTTAACAATCCTAAACTTTAGTTCTGAAATATTTGGTCGTTGCTAATGCAACAAGTCGAAAACGAATCGCGGAGGCTTTCGACATTGCCACTCATTCAATGAAACACGAAGGGAGCGGATCGAAAAAAAAATACACCAGAGTTGAATCCAAATTACACGTTTTACTTTGAATCAAACATTTTCCTTCTTTAAAATCGTATTTCCGAATGAGCAGAATAATCGACATATTGAACTAAGAAGAATATATTAACTAAAAACTAATAAAAATTAATTTTATACCAAAGCAAATAATATATACGGCTTAAATTGGGGACACCTGTACAATGTTGGATTTTCATAGTAAAAAATTATTTCTTATTAAAAAAAAGTATATTTTTAACTAGACTTTTACCATATTTGCAATAAATTACAGGATTAATAAAATTACATGATTTTTTACTCAGATTTCATTTGTTTACAGTTGTAAAAAAGTCAGTTATGATTACTGATTGACCTTCCGTAAGTTCAACATGGCCGTCGCATTTTTTCTTTACTTACACAAATTGGACTAATTTCCCCGAAAAAAGACTAGGATTTTCTTAAAGTACTAAAAAAAAAGAATTCATTAATATTGGAGAATGTACCAGTTTCCCCGTTTTGTACCTGATATATTTATTTGAGACAAAAAACTGTACATACTAACAGTGAGAACATTTTATTTATTCCATTCTTAGAAATGACGCCTGACGTATCTCTTCCTTACACAATAAAAAAAAAAACCGGTCGAATGGCTGTTGGATTTGAAGGATCCAACCGTCAGCCCAATTCCAGGAACTTCCGCTCAAAAGCAAAATCCAAAAGATCGAATTCCAGGAATTAAATTAATAAACCTTAACTGAAAATAGTTAAAATTTTTACAAAACCAAAAACCACCCGATCCAACGTTGCAAAATCGTTTTACTTTAAAACGGGAGTGACTCCCGAGTGAAACTTCGCACTCTATGGTCGCCCTTTTTCCCCTTTTTTCCCTTTTTTTTTACAGAATGGAAATGCTAATCACGGAATACCACACCTCAGAATTCGTGGAAAACATCTCGAGGGAAATCCATTCTGAGATTTGCTCGAGCCAGATGAACTAGGGTCCTAAATTAATATCCCGAGGCTCGCCCGAGAATTCGCAATGTTATTTTTAACGGTCAACAGCGACCGTTGGAATGGAGGTAAAGACACGAGGCAGCTTTTTCTAGAATTTTCAGGACATGATGGAAGAAATGAAGGAAGAAATTTTAATTCAAGGGATAAGCAGAGTTTGTGACATGAAAGGTGAGTTTTAATTTTTTACTAAGATCATTTTTTCATATTCATATGCTTCCTTTTCAGTTTTTTAAGTAAATGGTTGGTTTTTGCAGGAGTTTATATCACTAATGTACATAGAAACTGACTTTGCAAAGTTATTTTAAACAAATGAAAGTTTTACATGGTTGCCTTTGCATTCTTCCTGTTTTTGAGTTTAATTTTGGAAAGTTTCTTTTAGATCAAATTGAAAAGACAAAATTTAAAGTTAAATTGGAGTCTGTTAGGTTCAAACAGACCAAAACCCATATTAGAACTACACCACATTTTATAACTTATAATTTTTTGTTTTAAGTGTTTAAGAAAAAAAAGGAACCAACCAAGAAAATCCTTCATTTCAATGGGATCACAGTCTTTCAATTTTTTTTCAAAATACATTCTTGTTAGATTTCCAATTGATACAATTTAATATGTTTCATAACAAAAAAAGAAATAAACCAATTACAGGTGGAGATTATTTTTGAAAATTCAGGAGACCACGAATATAATAATTAAAAAAAATGAAAATAAACAATATCAGCAAAGACTGGTTTCTCTTAAGTATTATAAGCTGAAAACAAAAAAGCAGAAATAATCAGTTAAGAAGAGTCCAATGGACTAAATTTTGTTTTGATTCTTTAATGGAAAATTAGTAAACATGCAGAATTTATTGTCAGACGATGATTAGAACTGACAGAGATACAAAAAGTCACATAAAATGATTGAAAAGTATAAATTTTCTAAGTTTGTCAGAACTGTCAGATTGGGGTTGAAGAAGAACCCAGGGGAGAACCAACGACCCTCTGGACAACCCTTCCAAGCACAAAATCATCATACAGTAGGACAAAAGCTAAAGAACAAATAAAGAACAATAATCAATTTCGGTGCGCGCCAGCGCGGTGTATTCAGTCTCGTCGCTGTACAGTATCTCGACAGCTTCTCGTCGGATATCAGTTTCGTTTGGGCCGCGCTCGGGGAGGATTCGTCTTCGGGATTGTGTCTGTGATCGGAGAAAGCGCGAGTGAAAGTGAAGGGAGGGGAGTGAAAGTGAGGGAGGGGCAGTCGATTAAAATGAGATTTTCCGAGGTTCGCTCTGTTGCCTTCGGAGGGAAAGAAGAAACGCCGTTCACTCTCGCGTGAATTGATTTATTTTTGAAAACTTGCAGTGATGTTTGAACTGCGCTCCCCTTAACTGATTCAAAGGTACGACATATTATCTGTTCACTGTACCTTAAGCTTTCTCTTCGTCTCGCTCGCCTTCACCCACTCGTGAAATGCTGCGGGATTGTTATCGTGGAATTCACGGCCGAAACAACGCCGTTTCAAGGAAGGCCATGCTGTTGGCATTTCATTTCTTTCAGCATCCTTTAACCCCTTTATCTGATGATTTAGACCGTAAATATTTTTAGCTGAATATTTGTTTTCCTAAGTGAAAATCGCACCGCTGCCTGACTTTGAGTCATATGCATTAGGTCCTCGGAACTTTCCTTCGCCGCGAGTGACCTCTAATGTCAGCCAAAGCTCTGACACAGGTCGAGAGGGGTGTGATGCTGATCGGGCGAAATGTGGACGTCTTATGAAATCCCAGGAGTGAAAATAAGTTGAAAAAAGGCCAGCCACGGTGCTGGCAACGTCAAACTGAACGTCTGCCAGACACAGAAAAGATGTGAGTCGGTGCTCGATTACAGTTTCCGATTCCTCTCCGGAGATAAACGCACAAAAGAAAAGATACTCGGGAGCGGCGGTGATTAAAAAGAAAACTCACAAACCGGAAGTTGGCTATAATTAGAAGCTGCAAGTTCGGCTCTCTCAATTCGAGTTTGAGTTTGGCACGAGGGCCCTTTAATAAGTTTCGCTGCGGACGGTGGACTACGCCCTATTCTGGCAGCTTTTGGGCCCCACTTCTGCGCCCCTTACGTGCACTCACTCAACAACCACGACAAAAACATCCACCTTTGCCCTTCTCTAATCTCACTCCTCCCTTTTATGAGCTTACCCTTTACGGGTAATTATTACAACCTACACTTGTTGGCAGGGCCCTCCCCACTTGGTTATTCTCAACAATATCATTCCGGTAGAAGTGTCAGTAGCGAACTTAGGAAGACCATTATAAAATAAGAATTCTTCTCAAGGCACAATGAATTGTATTTTTCAACTTTTTTTCAACTTTCCAATTCTATTAATTTTCTTTTTTTCAACTGATTACGTTGTATTCATTATCCATCAGCAATAATCAACGCAATAATACTTAATAATATGACACCCAATTACAATTATATTATTTTTGAAATAAATACCATTCATAAATTTTAATTATTAAATATTGCATTAATGTAATATTGTGAATAATATGTAAAATTACATACATATAATATTACATATTATGCATTTATTATTATTTAATTATTGTTATTATTTCCCTGTCGGGGAAAGAATAACAATTTTTGTACTTTGGGGTGAAACAATTTGTTTGTAATGATTATACCTGGCTACGGCCCCGACCTCATCATGGTTCATCTCCGACCGATGGTCACTACAAAAAGTCGTAAATCCTGAGCCACCCTTTCGAAAGAAAGAAACCGTACCTGCCCGGGCGGGTGATTTACGATATCAAGACTCCTTTGTCACCCTCCGGAGGGAGGGAGAAAAATGTTAGTCAGACAATTGGGCTCAAGTGGAGTCTTCGGGGCGGTGGAGGGGCTGTGGAGGGATTAATGTTGGAGGGTAAGAGAGAAATCAGGTGCAAATGACGTGAAAGCAAAGGGCACAATGCCACTGAAGCACGCTGAGGGAAGAAAGAATTTTTCCTCTCAACCCCCGAAGGAGCTCCAAAGGAAAAATCACTTTAACCGACTTCTTTTAAGTTTCAGCTTGAAAGGGATTATTTACCCAAAATGTGGAAAACAATCTTCGGGTTGTTTGTTTTCGCGGAAATCGCCCACGTGGCCGAGCACAAATCCAAATTTCAAATCGAAGAGCTTCTCAACACCCGCTACCCGAGGAAACTCTCTTCGGACGTGGACTTGGATCCCTGCAAATCCGGTGAGTGATTCTGTCGGCAAACATACAAGATACAAGGCGGCAGAGGCGCACACTAAAAGCCGACCGGCCAAATCCAGCAAATAAATCCCCAGAGATGCACAAGAGGTCATGCTCGTGTCCTCCCTTCCCCTCCCCATCTTAATAAACTTGCATATGCATTATGCAACCCTTTTGAGTCGTAAAAGTGTCACATCGGCAATTAACCTCTCTAATTAATTACCGATTTTACGATAGTCGGAACGATGAATCACTTTCGAGGGACTCCGATAATCGGTGCCTTCTCGATTTATTTCCATTACGGGACAGAAGAGATCGATAAAAGATGGTGAGGAGAAGACAGTGGCAGAAGAAAAATTATAATTAAACATTAATTACTCAAATCATTCGAAGGTGGAACGGGAAAATAATGAAACTAAATTATTAAATAGGCGGAAAACTTCGAATAGAAAACCGGAAGTTACTTATGGCTTAATATTTTTCATGTAAAGAAAACTGTTATTTACATGAAAAAGAGGTCTTTGATGAGATCCAAATGATTGTTTGTCGAAATAATTCAAAAAGGGATTTTTTGTGAGTGCGACAAACGGAGTCGTTTCGCGGAAAATCTTCAGTTTGATTTTCAATAGGAGCTTTTCTTTGTTGTCAGCACTCATTCTCGATCGGTGTTTATTCACCCAAAAGGAAAGGATTGTGTGTTTCCGATGATCGGATGTATCTTCGCAGGTGTTTTCCAGGGAGACGTGGCTCTCCCGAATATAAACTACGACGTCGAACTCAAACTTCAGAGAGCAAACAAAACCGACATAAAAGACATTCTCGAAGGACTGCAGATAGAAGAAGAGGGTCTTCTGGAAATACACAAAGCGAAGCAAAAGCACGATGCCAAAACACGACAGGAACAGATGGAAACTCACAGAGAGTCAGAAATGCCTGAAAAGGCTGAACGTCAGCAAAAAGGTGTCGCCAGGAGGGGGAAAAGCAATTCCCAAGGACAGTCTAAACTCCCGAAGCACGACGGAAAACCCCTCGACGAAGACTTCGAACAAGTCGAGCCCAAATACTATATAAAGTATGAAGACACGGGTGCAAAGGAAGACAGCAGGATGAGGATACAGAACGAGAGGCGGAGGCGGATAGAGCATACAGGAGATTCCGCCAAATTCGAAATTTTCGAGTCGGAAAAGCTTCAAAATGAAACGCATTCTCGAACACATCCAAATGAAAACCGCGAAGTACAGGACGCGGAAAGAGAAAGCGAGTCTAAAGAAGAAAGTGAGGATTCCCGACTCGAGCATAAACTGGAAGGGAAGAGAAGAAGGAAGATGAAGAAGAAGACGGGGAACAGAAGACGTGGAGAAGCGAGGAACAGAATCAGACTGCGTCACCGGGGCGGAAGAAGATTCGAAAAGTCCGAGGAGAAGAAGACGGCACGAGTGAGGAGTTCGAAACGCAGGTAATGAGCCCTTTTGCCCCCGGAAGGGAAGAATCCGACCACCCTCGAGGCCTCCATCCCTCGCCCCTCGCCCCTCGCATTTGCACAAGGCCACAGCATTGGGAAACCCGTTCGACCAACAACCCCTCCTCTCTTTTATTCTCCGGCCTCTTTTATTCTCGACAACTGAAAAGTAAATGTCGAGTTTAAAATTTCTCTCGGGATTTAAATTTTAATTAAGAAGAGCAAACACAAAGTCCTCAACTTTTTTATTCACTCCCATAATCTCTGATCGGTGGGATTAGCGACGCGTTTGTCATTTAATAAATCCACCCGACCCGGTTTCAATTTAATTATTAGCTTGTTTATTCCACGTTGTTTTCCTTTTTATAACTTAATAAGGGCGGGAAGGAGAGGGAGCACTCACGAAAAGACATGTTTCAATTTGGGATCGTTCCAAGTGGATCACATCCCCAAAGATCTCACTCGAGGGTTGCATTAGCCATCCCTTTTGCCCTTCACAAAAAACTCTTTCGAAAAAGTAATATAACTGTAACTTATATAAATTATGAGACATACAGTATTTTTTGTTACTTATATCAACGTACAGGTTTAAATTGGATAAATGATGTCATTGTATATTTTTATTTTTTAGCGAATTTAAATTAAAACGGAATAACGCATAAATATTTTCATACCCTCTCATTATGTTTATATTTCGCTCACATTTTTGCATTAAAATTGTTTAAATTAAATTAAATAGCAAGGGAAACTTATGTCTTTGCTACTTCACACTCGTTCGAAACATTAAAAATGGTGATGTTATGTTTTTTCCTTTGAGTCATATCATTTGACCAAAGACAAAACGCGTTGTTCCAACCCTATTTGGAGATAAATCAGTTCGATAGAAAAGGGTGGGTTTTATGGGTTCTTCGATGCAATTCGGCATAAATTGAAACTTTATTTTGGAAAGAAGGTTGGCTTAAGCATGAAAATAGTTTGGAAAGTTTTTTTCAACCCTCCGTTGCACAACTCCCAGAGGACACACCTCACAACCTAACATCCCTACATTTACACAAAAATATTTCCAAATAAAAACGCGCCCTAGTCACGACATGGGAATAACCGCCACTCCAAACGCGGTCGAACTCCGACGCAGACACAAACAGGCTGACTCTGAACTTTGAGATGGCCTATCTGAGGAAAACATTAATCAAACAGAAAAGTCAGGTGATGGGAAACTCCTCAGGTTGAAGCCGATCATGCGGGTGAGGAGGGCCGCCACCGCCCGCGCGGAGAGGGTGTGGGACCACGGCGTCATCCCCTACGAAATCCACGGGAACTTCAGCGGGGAGCACAAGGCCCTGTTCAAGCAGGCCATGAGGCATTGGGAGAACTTCACCTGTGTAAAGTTCGTCGAGAGGTCCGTGCAGGACCACCCCAACTACATAATATTCACGGAGAGACCCTGTGGGTAGGTGAGAGGGTCGAATGCTGTCGGTTCCCTCGTGGCGCAGTGCTCACTCATACACTTGCAGGTGCTGCTCCTTCGTGGGGAAGAGGGGCAACGGTCCGCAGGCGATCTCCATCGGGAAGAACTGCGACAAATTCGGGATTGTGGTGCACGAGTTGGGCCACGTGGTGGGATTCTGGCACGAGCATACTCGCCCGGATAGAGACAACCACGTGCAGATCGTCAGAGAAAACATAATAGGAGGTCAGTAAATGTATGAGAGTACCACACTGTTCGTTTCCTAACCTTTGAACTTTTCAGGACAGGAATACAACTTTAATAAACTAACCGAAGACGAAGTGAATTCCCTCGGTCTTCCGTATGACTACGACTCTATAATGCATTACGCGAGAAACACTTTCTCAAAGGTAAGATGGTTTCAATGGAGTGGCGGTGAGGATACTAACTGGTGGTGCGACTTCCCAGGGCACTTATCTGGACACCATCCTTCCTCTGGACAAAGCAGGGATGAAAAAGAGACCGGAAATAGGACAGAGGATACGGCTCAGCGAGGGCGACATAGCGCAGACTAATGTGGTGTACAGATGTTACAGTGAGTGCGGAATGTACGGCACTCTGTATCGCCTCAGATCTTTAATACTGAACCCGAATTTCAGAATGCGGACGGACATTCCAAGAAAACAGCGCCTCGTTTTCCTCCCCAAACTACGGGAACGCGTCTGTCTCACACAACGGAGAGAAGTGCGAATGGCGAATAACGGCGACTCACGGCGAGAAAATAATCCTCAACATCACCGACCTCGACATTTTCGAGTCTGAGGGCTGTCGAAGTGATTTCTTGGAGATTCGAGACGGCTACTGGCATAAGTCCCCCAGTTTAGGTACGTTTAAACGAAACTGATTACGGTGCAGTGACTGAGTATAACCTTCATTCACAGGAAGGCTCTGCGGGAAACCAAAAACTCCACAGATCATAACGTCCGTTGGATCTCGAATGTTGGTGACACTGATAACCACCAGCAAATCAGCGGGGCACAGAGGCTTCGCCGCATCCTACGAAGGTATCGCACACCCAATGCCTTCGTGTAAGCCCGGAGTTCAATGCGAAACTTTTATTCCAGCGATATGCGGAGGGGAGATTTTCCTGGAAGACGACGTCTGGATGACGGTGGGACATCTGGAGTCGCCCAATTTCCCCGAAGACTACCAACCGAACAAGGAATGCGTGTGGAAACTGTCGGTGCCTGAAAGATATCAAGTCGCGCTCAAGTTTCAATCCTTCGAGGCAAGTAATCAGGTACTGACGTTGCTGGAGCCTCTCCTCACCGAAGACTCTTCACAGGTGGAAAACCACGACAACTGCGTCTACGACTACGTGGAAATCAGAGACGGACACGCGCCCAACTCCCCCGTCCTGGGCACCTACTGCGGCTACAAAATCCCCCCGGACGTCCGCTCGACGTCGAACCAACTCCTCATAAAATTCGTGTCGGACTCCTCCGTCCAGAAGGCGGGCTTCTCCGCCAGTTTCATGGTGGAGTTCGACGAATGCAAGACGGTGGACCATGGGTGCGAGCACGAGTGCATCAACACCCTCGGCACGTACGAGTGCTCCTGCAAGATCGGATACGAGTTGCACTCGGACGGGAAGCACTGCGAAGGTAGTGAGGACCAGCCTTTCACCCCCCGATGGGCATAACCGCCCCTGTTTCCTTGCAGACGCCTGCGGGGGCATTTTGGAGACGTCCAACGGAACGGTGACCAGTCCGTCCTTCCCCGAGATCTACCCCAGCGACAAGAAATGCATTTGGGAGATAATCGCGCCCCCTCAGTACAAAATCACTCTCAATTTCACTCATTTCGATCTGGAGGGAAATAACGTAAGTCCACCCCTTGACACTCACCCTCTGACTGACACTAACCCTCTCGGAATTGCAGATATACCAACAAGAATGCGAGTACGACAAGGTGGAGGTGCACAGCAAGCTCCCGGACAACGTTTTGCGACGACATGGGGTGTTTTGCGGATTCAGGATACCCCCCATGATCACATCCGAGAGCAACAGCATGAGGGTGGAATTCACTTCGGACAACACTATCCAGAAGTCGGGGTTCGCCGCGGTGTTTTTCACAGGTGAGAACTCGGCGTTTCGTCGGGAAGTCAAAGCAGGCGGTGAAAGGGGATGTTTTTCCAGACATGGACGAGTGCGCCACGGATAACGGAGGGTGTCAGCACGAGTGTCAGAACACGATAGGATCCTACGTGTGCTCCTGTCGGAACGGATTCACCCTTCACGAGAACGGGCACGACTGCAAGGAAGGAGGGTGTAAATATCACATCAAAAGCCCGACGGGCACGCTGCAGTCGCCCAATTTCCCCGATTACTACCCCCCAAAGAAAGACTGCGTGTGGCAGTTGATCACCACCCCCGGGCATCGCATAAAATTGGTAAGTGAACGGGGGGTGGAAGTCGCGACGGGGTGGCAACCAAGTCTCTCTTTCAGATTTTCAACGAATTCGAGATCGAACCTCATCAGGAATGCGCTTACGATCACATCGTCATCTACGACGGGGATTCTCCCGACGACCACACCCTCGGACGGTTTTGCGGCTCGAAAATCCCTCATAATATCATAGCGACGGGAAACCAAATCTACATGGTGTTCAAAAGCGACACTTCCGTTCAGAGGAAGGGATTCAGGGCGACGCACACCACAGGTACGCGAAACCTTTCCCAAAAGCTCCCCGAGCGTCTTCATCCCCCGTTCGGTTTGCAGTATGCGGCGGCCATTTGCAAGCCACCAGCAGAGTGAAGCATTTCTATTCGCACTCGAAATACGGGGATCACAACTACGACGACAGGGCGGACTGCGACTGGTCGATAGAGGCGGAGCCCGGAAGAAACGTCCACATAACTTTCCTCACGTTCGAGATTGAAGACGAGACGGACTGCGGTTACGACTTCGTCGAAGTGTACAACGGGTTGGACGACAGCGGTCAGAGCTACGGGAAATTCTGCGGGAATTCGGTAATTCATCGCGCTGACTCTATGGCGCGAACATGTCATGACTTGATTGGTGCTTTCAGAATCCGACTGAAATTTACTCTGTGGCGGAGTCGCTGTTGATCCGTTTCCGGTCGGACGACTCGATAAACTACAAGGGATTTTCAGTGGCGTATGTGGCGACAGATCCGGTCGAAAGCGAGGAAAAATACTTCGATCACGGCAACGAGTACTGAGCGACTGCCCGAATAAAACAGTCTATAGATTAATTTTTGTAAATAGGCACATTTTGTATATTATAAAAATTTTGTATTTGTACAATAATGGAAGCCGACGTAAGAGTGAACGTGATTTTAGAATATTGCTCATTTAAAGGGCAAATATTTAGTTTAGGGTGACCAAATGCCTTGACGATTGTACCAAATTATGGTGCTTTTATTCTGAATATATGCACGATTCAATTTATCCAATTATTTGTCTCGATTTTTTATTCACCACGAATATTTTAGACTTTTCCATTCGTATGAATATGACTAACGTAGTACTTGAATGGAGCTGTCTTTCTCGTATGAAAACGACTAACGTAGTACTTTAACGGAATTCTGGGAAGTGGATTTAAACGAACTCCACAATCAGGTGATATAGTTTGTTCTTTCTTCATTCTTTAAGTTTCTTAAATACCAAACAAAATTTAATGTATTATTTTACTGTTTTTGATTTGAACAACGAAAGAATTTCTAAAATGAAATGTTTTATATGAAGAGGACTTTCTGATTAGAGTGAAAATGGCGAATTGGTCGAAATGGGCAGTTATAAGTATGAGCAGGAAATGAATAAAGTTGCTCTTTTTGAAACATAGAAGCTCTCATATGGAAAATAAACTTTTATTTCATTGTTTTCTACATCTCCTTAGACATTTACCAACCAAAAAGTAGCTTTTGCACTCAGCAGCATTACTCCCAAGATTGTCAATGACATACAGCTGCTTCTACACATTCCTCATTTTAATGTGTACGTGCATCTTCAAGTAAACATTATAATATCATAAAAACGTTATTTTTTAATTTTACTCTATTGACAACTGTACAGTATATTGAGCTCTAACAATGTATATTAAAATTCACACGAAATAATGGGGAAACATCAGTCAAAATAAGGAAAGTAAAATTCTCAGTTCAAACCAAAGAGCAGTGCTGCCATCATCTTGGTGTGGCCTCGACAGCTGAAACTGCATGTAAAAAATCACATTTTTAAAAGGAACGCGATACAATTTGTATTGTAAATTGCAATCACAAGACAATATTTAACCAAGGAGTTAAATTAGGAATTTTGTGAGGTACTTTAATCTAGTCAGCAAAAATTACCAACAGAGGAATAACTATTAGGTCGAGTCAAAAGTAACTTCCATTTATGTTAACATTATTCAGTTGATATAGACTATTTGTCCTTTCTGCAACATCTCCTATAGTTGTTATAATATTGTTTTTTAAGGTCTTCTCTCTAAATAAATTTAATTAATTACGTTATTATCATTCAATTAGTTACTAATTAATTAATGAAAGCCAATAATTTTATGTTAAACATTTAGTTTTCATTATATTTATTTTAATTGTAAATATATGCTATTGGGGTAAATGGAAGAGGAAAATCTATTATTCATTATTAATTAGGTTATTGCATTAATTAAGTAAATTGACGCATTACATGACGAATGTACACTTTCAGAGTTTCAACGCATCACAAAAGTTTACCGGAAACTGATGAAAACAAAAACTCGTTGCCATGGTAACCCATTTAACGGTCAGATACACGCAACCGGAAGTTACTTTGACTCTACCCAACAGCCATTGACGACTCCACTGAAATGAAAACACATTTAAAAGGAATTAAGGCATTACAAAATGCACCATAATTTGAGGTAATACACTAATTCGGATTGCATGAATATTAAACTAAATCATCGCCTGCGTTCCTTTCCAAAATTAAACGCTCGTGTTTTCAAGCTTTCCGCCATTTTGTTTATCTTTTGGGGGGGGGGGGAACTCAAACGGCATTTCCTCAGTGCCGAATTCAGAATCGACTGAAAAAAATTACACCCTGCGACATTGGCCAACCCAAACAAAGGAACGTTCGTTATTTGTTTAATAAATGAAATAAGTGAACATCCTAGAATCGTAATTAAAAATTTAGTACGTAATTATCGGGGGTGTTGAAATCATCAAACATTTCTGGCATTTCTTTGCGAACTAATTTAAACGATTCCCATTTTTGACCATTGTCACTCTTGATTGTCACACTGCTCATTTTTTCCTCTCCATTTTGGATTTTTTTCATATATACACGGGCCTTTCTTAACTGCGCCTCCTTTTGCCACAACGAACGTTATGAAAGAAGTTTCAGAGGACATATCTGAACCACCTTTTCAAGCATTTTAAAAAAGAAACGACTCTCACTGCAACTATTTCCCTTTACTTGTACCGAATATGAGGTCGACATCTGGCGCTCCCTTAGGATGCTGGTACTTCTGTCGCTTGTCGCGGTTCAAATTGGAAACTGCCGGTCTCTGAGACTGATTTATCATGTCCTGGAAGACAGAAAGGGGTGAGAAGGGGTTCCGGGGGTGGACGCATGCGAGCCCTACCTGGTAGTCCTCTTCCTCCAGCCGCTCGTTGATGTCCAGAGTGAGCTTCTTCACTTTTTCCTTCTCCATCCGCTCGAGCATCTCCTGCTCCTTCAGGTTCATCGCCAGCTCGGACATGATGGGCACGTTCAGGCTCTTGTAGGTGTGTTTGTTCCCCTTCCGGAGCATCAGGATGAAGTTCACCGTGGACGTCTCCTCCGTGTTCTCCTTCAGCTGGTCGTAGGTCTTCTTCGTGTTCGCCCGGATGTGGAGAGGAACGGAGATGTCGATCTGCTGCGGGGTTATCCTCTCCCTCATCCGGTCCTGGATCTGATCCGCGACCAACTTGTCGAAGGCGTTCATGAAGTCCTCGTCCTCCTGACATTTCACCTTCTCCTGCTCCTGCATCTTCGGACTCTCGTTCTCGTTCGACTCCGACAGCATCGGGATGTCCTCGCCTGAGAACAGTTCGGGGTTGCTCATCGTGTTGGAGGACACCTCCCCTCCCCTCACCTACCTTGGCTCTGACTGCTGGGGTTGCCACCCTCGAACGTCTGGCTCTCCTCGTCGCTCGACTCCCTGTCCTCCTCCTCGTTGTCGTCCTCGTTCCCCTCGACGAACTCTACGTCCTCCTCCTTCTCGTCGATGGGGTTGAGTTTCCCCGCGCTGGGCGGGGGCGCCACCTTGATCTCGCTTTCTATCTTCGAGAGGAAATGCTTCTTCAACTCTTCCACGGCTTCCTGAGACTCCGCGTAGCTGTTGAATATAATGATTTTCGGACGGACGTTCAATAAACAGTCCCTGACCATGTGTCTCAGTCGAGGCGGGAAGGGGTTTTCCGTCGTCCAGTAGGGATCACTGTACTTGAACCAGAAATAGTTTTGGAAGAACACGAGGAAGTAGTCGAGCTTTTTCCGGGAGGTGCCCGAGCGCAGGTACTGTCCGCAGGTTTCGAGGAGCACGCAGACGAGGCTGAGGCGAAAGGTGTGGCCCGGGGGATCGAGGGGGGAGGGGTTGGTGTAGCTGAACGTCACCCCCAGGGAAATCAGCAGGTACAGAACCTCCAAGATGTCGGTGTTGTCCGCCATATGGTAGTAATACAGTTCTCCTAAATATTTAACCATTGCTATTCGTCTTTGATTGTACTTTGGCAGCATGACTTCCAAACCCAGTCTGATGTCCTCCAAAACCCCGTCGATTACTTCTATCTGGATTTTTTCGTAACACCTGAAAGAAACCGGAACCGGAAATGGTTGTCTCACGTGTTGAGCAGTCTCTCTCTCTCACCTGGACAAGTCCGCCACCAGCCCGGCCAGAGTCTTTATGTTGAAGTACTTGACGTTCCACGCGTTGACCAAGCACTTGACCACGTAGGCCGAGAGCTCGGGGTCGTTCCAGTCCACCTTGTGCAGCAGTTTGGTCACCATGCTCACATTCTGCTTGCTCAGCTCGTAGTAGAGGATCTGCCTGATGAATTCATGCATTGGCGGCCTTTCCTTCTTTATGGTTTGCCCGCTCTCGCGAGGGATCACCGCGTAGAAGGCGTTCTCCGTCATGGTGGCATACCTCGAGTCCAGCGCCATCACCGACTTCTTCCTCATCATTTGCTCTGAAAACGCACAGGGACCGCGTTATTCCGAAACCGAGTCCGAATCCGGTCCTCGAAGGACTCACCCAAATAAACCTTTGTTCTCTGTCTGCTTTCCGGATGGTTGAACAGAAATCGGCCGCAGGTCTCGAACAGATTGCAGACCATTTCGATGTGGTGGTGGTGGTTGAAGTTCTGGAGGAGGACTTTCACGCAAAACAACCCTTCCAATTTGGAGTACATTTTAAACTTGATGAGCTCCCCTATGAACCTGACTACCTTGATTTTCGTTTCTATGTTTATCTGATCCTTCTTTCGAACGTGGTAGAGGAAGTCTTGCTTGAGCATTTGACACAGATCGGCTGGAAAAACAAACAGAGCATTCACTATTTTGTATATCATGTGAATCATAAAAATTATACTTATATTATTTTATTTATTTACTGTATTTTAGAGAAAAATGTGATCACGAATAAATTAACATGATTGTAATGATGACCATTAAATAAATAAATATAAATACCTTTTAAATAAAAATTAATTAAAATGGGAATAAATAAAATAAGTTATAAGTAAATAATACAATAATAAGACAAAGTTATTACGGACTCACTGGCAACGTCCGGAGCGACGGGATGAATGGTGGCAACAAGTCTAGAATAAAAAGGCAACAAGTCGAGTCTCGTCCTGTTCACCCCGAACAAGTACTTGGCCAGCTTCTTCTGATTGTGCTTCGTGTTCAGGTTGAGGACGAACTCGATGGCGATGTTGTCGACGGTGTCTCTGTTGCAGCAGCTCGGCAGGTGGCAGAGGAAGTCGTTGAAGAGGTACTTCGTCTTTGTGTCGCTCGCCGCCTCGGTCTCGTGCTCCTCCGCCTTCTTCTCCACCGCCTTCTCCTCCTCCGTCTCCTCGGGGGGCAGCTCGATCTCCTCGTCGAGGATTTCCTCGTTGATTTCCGAGAGGGAGAGTCTCTTCTGCTTGGAGGCGTCCGGGGGCAGCTGAGGCAGAAACTCGTGGAGGTCGGGGAGGCTCTCGTAGAACTTCTGCGTCTCCTCGTCCTCCCAAATCCCCAGGGGGAACCTCTCGTCGTGGCTCAGCAACAGCTCGTCGATCACTGTGCTCTCCGACTTGACTATTTCCTCTATGGGGAGGACAGGCATCGGCACGTTCAGTATCTCACTGAACTGTCTCGAGTAGTCCAGCAGTTTCTTGTACTCAGTGAGGAGGTCGTTGTGTTCCGCCTTTCGGTTGGTGCTCAGCTCACCTGCGAAAAGACAAACGGCGATCATCTCCGTCTTTCCGTTGTCGCATTCCAACCACTCACCTTTCGTCTGCAAAATGGTCCGACTGTGCTTCTCAAACTTCTGCAACTCGTTGTGGTTTTTGATTAAATGCTTGCAAAAGGAGTCGTAGTAGTCCTGGAAAACCTGCCTGACCGTCTTGTGCTTCTCACTGGGTATGATTGTCATGCTGGGGATGGGGATGCCGAACTTCTTGGAGGCCTCCGCCATCTCTCTAGGAACTAAACCCGCGTACACCTCCCCGAAACTCCTGCAGAAGCTGAGAATGTGCGTTATGTTGCTGAAGTCGTCCTTCTGGTTGTGCACGAGACTCATTATGATGGAGCCGAGGAGCTGCAGCCCCCTCGAGGGCGGAGGAGCGGCCCACAGCCCCAACAGCACCAGCTCCGCGTAGAACTTGAGGTCGATTTTGTACTTTACGTTGTTGGCGATGGGCTCGTCGCTTTTGATGGTGAGCGCCTTCTTCCAACACTCCAACAAGGCATTTTCGAAGTCTGCATAGAGTCTGTGTAAAGCACAGCATAGTTCGCACGCGGGCAAAATGTCGGCCCCTTTCAGTTTGGCCTCCGTCACGGCGGAAGCGATTTCCGTCACGTATTTCGAAAGGTTCAACACTTTCAGATCGTTGAGCAAACCGTTGAGTTGGTTCGCGGAAAAGTTTTTAACTTTCCTCACGAAAGCCGTGTTTCTCTTCAGGTTGGAATCCAACCCCGAAAAGTAGGATTCCTCGGGTCTTTTCGGGTTGATGTTCTTCGCCCTCGCTTCTTGCCGTCTTTTGTCTCTCTTCTCCAGCTCCTCAATGTACTTCAGGAGAGCCTGCATCTTCTGCTTGTCTTCTTCTTCCTCTTTGCAGGTTTTCTGGCTGCTGTCCTCCTCATCTTCATCTTCGTCCTCCTGCTTCTGAATTTCCTTTTCACTCTCCTCCTCAGGACCTCCCTCTGCTTTCTTTTTATCATTGGTCATTTTACTCAATCTGAAAAAAACAATACAACTGTTGCAAGTAGAGCAATACAATAATACAATGTATACAATATGTCCCAAAGGATATGTATTTGTTCGGAATGAGAAACATTCATTTCCAAAAATATATACTCTCTTTGGTTTTGTGAAATTTCATAGAATAATGCATCCTGTGTTTTAACCCAAAATTAATGCAACTGTTTGATGTCTCCTTCAAATGGAGGTTTTTTTAATAATTAATTGGCAGTTGTCTCTCTCTGGAGATTTGAACCCATATTTGAAGGTACAGTTGTTTAAAACATAATGTGACATTTAACAAATTTCACTGTTTGATTTCTCACTGTTGTAAATGTTTATTGAAATATTTTTAGAAATCCGCACTGACAGTTTATTATGTCAGCAACTGTCATCATTCTCCTCTGTTCTCCACGAATGGACTCGACCCCATTAGATTTATAATTTAAATTCTAACGGACTTTTCAATGTACAACCAAATCCTATTTCTGACTCGATTTGTTCAGTTGATTCCGATGTGAGTGTCAAATTCAAAGAAAATCGTTCACTCAATGCCGTTAATGAAAGCGCATGAAAACCTTCGGTGGTTCAATGGCACACAGACATAACAAAATCATTCACCTAACCTCACTCGTGATCATTTTTTCTCCTCTTCGAAAACGTTTCCCGCGTTTACTCACCATGCAGATTCAGCTGCTTCTGCGAAAAATCGTAACGAATCTCTGTGGCGTTGCAAATAAAGCAACTAACACGTAAATATGTTTAAAGTAACCACATTTGGAGAGGGTTTCATTCGGGTGAAACATTTGTTTATTTTGGCTTCGTGGCAGCAGAAAAGTGGCAGAAGAACTTCCGGCTGTGAGTGTTGTTGCAGTTGGTGAGCTAAAATTTCAATTTTATCATTTTTTTTTTTTTTTAATAACAATACAGCGGTACTTATTAAAAATATTCACGTAAAATATATTTATTTGTTATTAATTTCGGGTTACCCCAAAAATTATTAATTATTTATTCACAAATTTGAATAAATAACCTCACACTGGTTGTTTCTCTTGTTAATATTAAAACAAATTATTAATAATATGTAAAACTAAATATCTGTTTCGTTAATGAAGTTTGACATAATGAGCTCAACAAAACAATTTATACATAATACATAAATCAATAAAAAGACAAACAAAAACATTGTATATTAATTTTCAATAAGGAATTTTAAAGGAAAGAACACTGCAATAAGAAGAAAACTGAATTGTTTCCTTCTTAATAGAAATGCCTTAAAATCAATAGAAAACAAACCCAGTTAATGATATTGATTGTTCTTTTAGAAAATGACAAAAGACGAAGAGGACGTGCCTCAACTCTCTGCTGAGACACTGAAAGCCCTGCAGGAGTTCCTTCAAGAGCAGACCCTGCAACAGCAAGGAGACGCAGTACCTGAAGACTGGCAGCTGAGTCAATTCTGGTACGACCAAGACACGACCTCAGTCCTCTCATCAGCGGCCCTCAACCTCTGCGAGGACGACTTCAGCATCGCACTGCTCTCCTGTCCCACTCTGTACTCACCACTCAAATCCAGCATCACTCAGGCAGAGAAACCCGTACGAGTGAGGCTGTTTGAGTACGACAGAAGGTTCGCCAGATACGATCCCGATTTCGTATTCTATGACTACAACGAACCGTTAAACGTCGGTTGCGAATACAAAAACTCCTTTGATGTGATTGTAGTTGATCCGCCATTTTTATCTGAAGAGTGCCTTTCAAAAGTGGCGGAGACAATTCGACTGATCGAAAAAGAAAATAGTAAAATTATTCTCTGCACCGGTGCTGTGATGGAGAAACTCGCCGAGAAACTGTTGAATGTAAAAAAAGTTTCCTTTGAACCCAAACACAGAAACAATTTGGGCAACGAATTTATTTGCATGACCAACTTTGGTGACATTTCATAGGTAATTTTTTAATTAATAAAACATTTTTAATAATTTAAATACATTTTTAATTAATAAAATATTGCTTATTTTAAATATTAGAAATTTATTATAAAAAGAGGAAGTTGTTATTTGCCTCGGGAATGGAGTTTCTTCATTTCCGTTTCCTTTGAAGGGAAATTTGTCGCGAGAACGAACAAAGGAAAGTGCCAAGGCGAGAGAATCAGTCCACACCAACTTCGAGAGAATCCACCTCGGCCATGGCCTCATTAAGAACCGAGTTGTCGCAGTAACAACCGGAGTTGATCAACAGACTGTCGTCCTTGTCCACGTCGAGGGAGTTGTCGATGCTGTCGAAGAAGTGGAGCTCCCCCAGGGGCTGCTGCCACACGCTGCCGGCGGGGGGCGTCGCCCCCTGAGGGGCCCTCCTGCCCCAGAACGCCTGCGACAGCTTCTCCGCCAACCGCCGGTGGAAATTCTCCCGGACTTCCCTGAACAGGTTGTACTTCTCCCTTTGGGGGTGGTTTGTGGTCGAGTAGGGGTGGACTGAGGGGGTGTGTGGAGGTTTCTCTGTCTCTGTCAGCTGAAATGAATGAAAATGAGTTTTAGAGAGCGTGTCTCCCACGTCTGGCGTGGGAATGCCCCCGGGACGTTTGCAGCTGTTGGGAAAAAAAGCGCCGCCATTTTGAATTACAGCGAAAGCTTTTCAGTTTTATTTGGGATTTTATTATTATACAATTTTCAAATGCGGTGAGTAATCATAACTCGCCGTAAATTCCTTCTGTAAAAACCAAAGAGTTATGAATTAAATTTTCCCGTAAGAATTAATATAAAATGATATTAATATAATAATAATATTATGTAATGATATTAACTGATAATTATAATTATCATTTATGTATGATAACATTAATTAATGATAATTAATATACTGATTCTGTATAATAATATTATGACTCATTAACATAACCTTCCGTTCCTTAAAGTTTAATTAATAATGGTTTTTGAATGCCACCGCTGAAACAGCAGTGTAATATGTGAACGCTTTCATTCTTTTTTCGCCTCTTTTCCAATGAAACCGCGTTGATTGTCTCTATTTCGTTATCCACGAGCAGTTCCTGCTTTTTTTGGTTTCAAATCTTATTAATTATTTTCAATGGTTAATTAAGAAAACTTTAAATTCACGCTTTAATCATAGAAAAAGCAGAAGAATTTTTTACACCGGTGAGATATAAAAATAATCAAAAATAAAAAAATAAGGAATAATTAATTTTGAAAATAATACGTAATTAAAAAATAAAAAAGTAAAATAATAACTAAACAAAAATATGAAATAAGTTAATATAAAAATATATAATATAGATTATAAAATAAATAACTTTGAAAAAAGAAATATGAATTTTAAGGATTAGAAAGCTCATATAAATTGTTCGGATTTACGATTTCAAATTGGTCCAATTTATTAATTATTAATTAATAATTTTATTTGACTATTTTAGAATTCGAAATTTGTCAAATTGACGTTCCCACCAATCTAATGATTGACTATATTCGGTCGATGCAAAGGGATTTTCCTTTGAGCCAAAGGAACCTCGAAACGTTCCCTCGGGCCGCGAAATTTCACTCAATGACACAGGTGTTTCCACAGAGGTCTGCCCCAATAATTCACGGTTTTACGCCGAAATAATTACAACTCGGAAGATTCATATCAGAAGGTAACCTTTGAAGCGTTTCTCCCCTCCCTTCCTCCCCCCCCTCCCCTCCCTCTCTCCCTTCACACCGATTCTCAATGCTCACTAATCCATGGTTATCAGAGCATTCCGCCATTTTTCTTTTTTTTCCTAAATAAAGAAATGGAAAGGACATTCACTTTCAACGCCATTTCGGACAAATTGTCATTTGATCGGTGGTGGAGTTTGTAGGCGCGATTAGAAAAACATCCCCCGATGGCGGTTCCCCCAGGGGGTGCAGTCGGTTGATTATTACAGCTCAAATTCAGCAGTCTTTATATTGGGTAATTTATGTTTAACATCTGTCAGCACTAAACTTTAATAATGACATAATTTTTCCTATATTTCGCTTGTGGGCATTAAAGGGTTAATCATACAATCTTTTTACCCTTTGACAACAAAGGCGTGAGCCTTAGTTTTGTCCCTTTTAGAAACGGGACACAAACGGGACACAACTCTGAGCTGTTACTCAATCGATTCGAACTGTTCGATCGCAATCAATAATTACGATTGCGGCCGAGTAATTAAGCGCGAGTTGTAAAATCTCCTTTTCCGGTTAATTTTAGAGTAAATGAATTGAGTGGCCATTAAAATAAATTGAGTCTGAGTTTGGAGAAAGGCGGCTCGGGAGGAGAAGGGGCGCGGGGACGCGGGGGGCGAAGGGGCGAAGCTCCCGCCATAAACTTTTGACCCGAAACTAAGCTCCGACACAAAAAGTCACGAAATCACTCTTTTATGAAAATAAGAGCGTTTTTCAAAATTAAAATGGTTTTTTATAAACAATAACAAAAGTGTTATTGTTCCTCTGTGTTCGCTGCCTAAGGTTTCTCGAGACCGCCACTTAACCGAGAAAGAGGTTTCTGAGGTTGCAGTGCTGCCAACTGAGGAAGAGCAGAAGAGACGTGGCGGACTCTAATCAAATAATAAAAAGCAATTCGGCAAGAAAGCGCCCAGCTGAGACGACGACAAATTACACAAGAGAAAGTTCACATATAATTGTTATTATTCAAGGTTGGATGGTTCTTTTTGAGTGTTCCGAGGGACATTTTGTGTTGGTTGTCTTTCTGGGGAAAGAAAATGGCGGCGGAAACCCCAAATGATCGACTAATGTCTTCAATTAACGTCAAAGGCGAACGCCAATGAGAAACTGAAAAGTGAAAATTGTTAATGGTTTACTTAATTGGTTATGTAAGAGCGGTTGCTGCAACCGCTCGTCGTCGTCTGCTCTGATGCAGCTCGAGTCAGAAATAACTTCCGAAATCTCTGTTGTTTGTCGGTTACCATGACAACGAGTTTTTGCTTTCAACTGTGAAAAAGACTGCAGAAAGCAAAAATACATGAGTTGTTTATTTGTTTATTTAATTGCTTATTTGTTTCATTATTTATCTACTTGTATATTTTTTTAAAATCTAACAGTAAATTTATTTATTTGCTTAAATGTTTATTTATCTGTTTGAATAAATATTATCTAATTTGTGTGTTCATTTATTTATTTACTTGTTTAATTGTTTTTTATCTGTTTGAATGCTTATTTAATTTCTGATTGCATATTTATTTCTTTATTTTACTTACCATTATGTATGTTTAATTATTTTATATATGTTTGTATTTATTTGCTTCAATTCACGCACACTCATTCTACAAAGCTCAAATGTAAATGCATCTATTATATGTAACTAAGATGTGTTTACATGCAAATATATTTAAAGTATAAATAGAGTATACGAAAAGTGTGAAAAAATGGCAGTTTTATTGTTAAAGTGGAGTTAAATTTTTGGTAATACATTTACTCATCAAAGAATGAATTGATCATTTCTTCTTTTCGTCTTTTCTTTCTTTACTTTTCTTCTTTTCTTATTCTATAAAAGCCAAAATGAGTGCCTTTGACTCAACACTCTTTGTTCTGATTCTTTTGCTTTGGCATTCACTGCCTTTAGAGTGGACCTTTTACCTTTTGTTCTAAAATCTAAAATATCTAAAACACTAACTGAAGCCATAAAATCTACAGAAAAGGAGAAACCTTTCTCGAACTCCCCTTTCACAGTCAACCACCGCCGTTCATTATTACTACGAACACTTCCGAAGTCGCCAACGGACGAAAAAACCGGAAATAATCTGTGATTTTATGATATATGTATGATTATGTATATCAGATTACTAAAAAGCAGAGAAAAGTTGGCTCAACTAAATAAATAAAAATTAGATAAGAAAGTTACTTAAGACTCGAGCAAAATTTGGAATTGGAAAGCGATCGAATGAGAATTAAATAACGGACAAGCAGAGACAGTTAAGGGATGAGCCAATCATTCCTCCCCAACAGACGGGAGAGTCGGACAGCTGAAACAGAAAACGCGTTAGAAAGGGGAACGAAGCGGGAGAGAGAGAGAGAGAGAGAGAGAGTCCTGAAGGCAGTTAGCAGTGTTTCCTGAAAGGATGAAAAGGAGAATGATTAGACGCAAGAGGCGAAAACAACCACCAAACCACTAAAAGTAATTAATTTTATTGCGTTATATTTATACTATTAATTTTAATTAGAAAACGTGTTAATGAAAACACAAATGAGAAGGCAACGGAACCCGTGAAAAAGTATTAAAAACTCAATTATATCTCTACTGTGTGAAAACAATCCGCGATGCACGACTTCCGTTTATTAATATATGGATCAACAACAACAACAACAATAACAACAAAAAATTAATAAACAGTCCATGCATCCATTTTTATACTAAATCACTCATCGATTCATATATTATACACTCTTATTAAAGCGTTTAATACTTTTTGACGGTCGGACGAAAAAGTAAGTAAATGGAATCAATGAGCGAATGTTCGACGCCATCTTGCTTTCCCCCTTTCTTCCAACGGGAAAGTCACCGGCGGCATGCACTACAGGGTGACCCCTTTCGACCCCCGACACACCCCCGACAACCCCGTCGCCCCCTTGCGCCCACCGGAAGTGAAACCGAACACTTCAACGGCTTCGACCGACGCATTCACTTCAAGTGGGGCCAAGTGGGGCCAGGTGGGCCCCGGGGGGCAGCGGGGGGAGTCCCGGGGGCGCTACTCTACGGCCAATCCATGCTTGGCTTCCATTTACCTACTCGCACTCCGGTCTGCTCGAATGAAAGCTGTGGAAGAGAGGGAATAACCGTCGGCAATGCAAAGGCGGAGGAAAGGGGTATTAACCTTTTGTCCGCTGGGAGCGCTGTGTTCGGTGTCCGGGCGTGACGTCACTGGAGGGCGAGTCCTATGCCGGTTTGCTCGTGTCTAAAATTTTCAACCAATTACTCAAAAAACTTAATTTGGCAGGTCGTACCTTAGTGTTCTCGCTCTCAGTGGACAATATCGGTTTGTTCGAGCTATTTTTCTGGTGGAGTGCGGAATTGGAGCGGTTTTGCCGGAGCTGCAAAGAGTCCTTCCTCGCCGCGGCCGACATCGAACTGTCCTTCTTCGAGCACATACTGTTCCCGTCGATGGATATTCTGCTGCGGAAACTTTCCCGAAACGACGAGCGAACCGTCCGCTTTGGCGCACTTTCCGAACTTTCGCCGTGGCTTTTCCTCGGGAGGGCGTCCCTCTTGGGCGTCTGCTTGGGGAGGTTCTTCCCGGCGGTGAGGGAGTTGTCCTCCCTGGAGGGGGTCAAGCTCTTCCGCCTGTCCGCCTTCGAGGAGGAGAGGCTCCTCTGCGAGGCCATCGACATCTGCGAGCTCGTCCTCCCGACAGAACTGTACTTGATGGAATTCGGGTTTCGCGAGGTGATGGAGTTCTGAGAGTTCTCCAGGGATTTCTTCGACTTGCTTAACTCACTGTCCGACTTCTTGAGCGAGGGCGAGCACGCGGCCATCCCGGATTTGAGGCTCTTGGGGGCGAGGCTTTTCCCGTTCTTCTGGATGTTGAGCGGGATTTTGCTGGGCCGCCGTCTGTAGGGCGACCGGTCGTTCTTGTCCACCCTGGCGAGGTCGGCCTCCAGCTCGGAGCTTATTTCCAGGGCGTGAGCGGACTCGGCTTCGCTGGAGTGGTGGGACGCCATCCCGGGGAGGGGAAGCGCCAGGATGGGGATGACGTTGCTGGTCTTCCCCAAATCGAAATTGCTGTGGGACGTCCGACTCAAAAGCTTCGTCACCTCCGACTTCTCCGTCTTTTTGTTCTGACTTTCCAGAAATATCTGCCTCGCCCGAGTGATCTCGCTTTCGGAGAACCCTTTCGAGCGGAGATGATCGTTTTCTAAGAAAATGAAGTTCTCTCCCGAGGGAGAGGAGGTGTCATTCTGTCTGCTCTCGACCGCTGCTGGAGCTCTGGACTGCTGCTGGAGTTTTTCCAGAACCCGAACCTGTGCCCGGGTGCCCTCCAGCTCGATGTTCTTCTCCTCCAGCTGGAACAGAAGCTCATCGTTCTCCTTCTTGTATCTGTCGAGCTGTTCGCATAAGTCTCCCTGGGATTTCACCGAAGTCTCCAACTGTTGATTAAGAGCCTGGAAAGAAAACACCAAAACATATTTAGGCCCATCGGATGAAGGGGGGAGGGAGGGGGAGGGTGTCCTGTTACCCACCAATAAAAAACTCGTTTGTAACGGATACTTTTTAATTTGAGAGTTTATGTTTTTAGTGTTTTACTCAATTTGAGTAGTTTTAGTGTTTATAATTTATGAGAATCGATCCGTGGGAAAGGGTCCGAGTGGGGGGTGTTGAATTGACCGAGAGATGAAGGCAGAGGACTTCCAGCGGCGCCCTGGGGGGCCCATCGACCCCATTTTCGAGCCCCCTCCGAAGGGAGCGAACACAAAGCCGCCGTTCGCTGAAATGGGGCCGCCTTCGGGCAGAGCTCTCATCACGGCGATAACAAGAGTCTGCATTATTTACACTATATTTACTCCACATTACGGTATTATTATTCTCGAGAGAGCTCTTTTTATTATTGTGTCCGCAATGGATTTTAAGTGGTTCCTCGCGGGTACTTGCACAGTAAATACTTGAACTGATTATAACCAAATCAACATGAAAGACTAATTTCGTAATGACCGCCAGTTTACGGGCAATTTATGGGCTCAACTTATGCCATTCCCCCCCAAGGGGCTATCTTTAACAAAATAATTTAGCTCGATGGGCCTTTCGGAGAAAATGGCCCTCCGAGAGGGGAGGATTGCGAGCGGGGGAGGATTTCGCCCGCCGCGTAATTGCCATGTCTACGAGAAATCTAAAGGGTGATTAGAGAGATCGCTCCAATTATGTTTCGAATAAAAATAGTTCGTCTGCTGTCTACAGTGCGACAATGAGAGCGAGTCGAGTCTCCGAAGCCTCCAACACAATCTAATTATTCCACCTTGTCTTCAATTCTCAATTCTTCAGTCTATCCTTCCTTCTCTTTAATTATCCCTTTCTGAAAATCGTCGTCACTGTTGCACATCGTCCAGAGTGTCCAAGATGATTGTGCATCTTCAAGCGGTGCCTCAATAAAGCACATCACCCTTCTCACTCAAAAGAGAGAAAAGGACACCGAAAGTCATTTAAAACTACACAAAAACGATTACAAAATGAAGGAGAAATTCAATGCGAGAAGGCAAAAATGAAAGAAACTGCCCACTTATACGTGAAATGCCGCAGTGAAGGGCCAAACAAAACCGATCTCTCGAGAGCCCACACTGTCACCAGGGCGCAAACCGTGCACAATCAATGCACAATCCATGCATCATTCTGCCTGAAAGCAGAAAGCGCTCACAGGCCGATGGCTATGGCAATTGTGTACTCCCCCAAAAGGAGTACAGAAAGCCGATCGGCCATCTCGTTTACATAACTGAGAGTGAGTGAATGAAGGCGATGAGGAAAGCGGTGACAATGGCCGGGGTTCAACAATGGCTATGTGGGACAATGAAAGGGGCATCATCTCCGACAAATTATGAATCGCTTTTTGAATTTACGAAATGCTGCCGGCTTTCACTCTCCGCATTAATTAAATTCGATTAGGTTCGTCATCATTGTCAGTGCGAGCCCGAAGAGTGGCCGGAATTGAAAATATCTGCGCTCAGCTCTCCTCACGTGTTTATTTATCCAAAAGGGAGAAAAGTGGGACATTTGCCGGCATTTTCCCTTATCGGAAAAGGCGTGGTTCGGAAATGTTGGAAATCGCCATCAAATGACTTTCCAAGACGCGCACTGAAAATCACAAACAAAAGCATAATTCTTGAGGAAGAGTCAAATAATTCGTAGGAGAAACCGGGCAAAGGGTCAGTCGCAACCGGTAATTAAGAGAAAAATTAATTAAATATTCGAGACGGGTCAGGTTCCTCGAGATCCGTTCCACTCTGGTCACTCGCGGGCACACCCTCGGAAGCGGCTACCCTTTCCCACGCCCTGGGGGAGAACCCTTCAAATGGCCAGGGATGACCTACCTGGTTCTCGACGACGGACACCAGCAAATGTCTCTGGAGCTCCAAGTAGTTCTTCTCCTTGAGGATCGCCTCGAGCTTCTTCCTGCTCAGCTCGGACAGTTTGCAGTACTTTTTAAATCTCCGCGGATTGCTCACGATCCCGTCTAAAGCACCTAGGTTTTTCACTAAATGAAACTGTTTATGTCTGTCCGCATCCACGGCGTTCACTTTGCAGTTCGCCCCGGGTTGGGCATCGTTCGTCGGCTTTGTTTTGGGCAACGACGGCGTGTCCGACTGACTAGATTCAGAATCGGCCGGGTCTTTCGAGCCGCCACCCTCGTCCGCCCTGCCCCCGTGCCGGCTTTTCCTGTCCCCGGTCACGAACTTCAGGTGCAGCTCGTGGATCCTGCTGTTGAGTTCGTTCTTCTGCTTGACGGCCTGCAGCAGCTGTTCCTGCAGCTCCTCCTTCGTGCTGATGAGCGCGCTGATCTCGTTCTGAAGCTCCGACGTCTTGATCCTGTTGGCCACGTTTTCGGTCTCCATCTCCGCCAGCTTGTCCAGGAGCATGTTCCGCTCTTCCCGTAAGTGCTCGACATCTTCCAGTTCTATGCTTCGGGTTCGCTTTCGGGGGAACAGGTCTCCTTCGAAGGACAACTCGTTCGCCTTGAAAGGCACCGGCAGGGCTTCGCTCTCGAGGAGGTTGAAGCTCAACGAACCGCCCCCGTCGCCCAAACTGTCCAAACTCCTGCACCGCCGGCCGAACTTCCGGCCGACTTTGTGTATCTCCAACTCCTTCTCCCTTAAGTGGTTCTCTATCTCCTCGACGACGAGCCGCAGCTGCAGAGTCTCCACCTCTTCTCTCAGTTTTGTACCTTTGGTGTGGATTACGTCCAGCAGGTTCCAGAGCTCCTCCTCCGCCTCGTTCACTTTCAGCACCAGACCGTCCTCGCTCAGCTCCTCGTCACTTCTGTCGTATTCGGAGCGGCGGGAGTCCTTCCGGGAGCCTGGTTCCTTCCTGGCGAGGAAGGGGTCGTCGGGTTGCACGGGGAGGGGAACGGAGGTGGCACTGCTGCTGCCCTGGTCCTTGTTGGAGGAATTCGTCTCCGTGCTGAATCCGGAGTCCTGAACGCCGGATATGGCCTCGCTACTCTTTGGTTGACTTGACTGTATCTTGCTGCCGTGGCTGTTGGAGCGGACCCGGCCGAAGGAGCTGTCATTGTCGCTTTTGTTGATGATCTTCCGCTTGACCTTGATGCCCGGCTCCCAGTGGCGGGAGGTCAGGGAGTTGGAGAGCGGGAGCGGCAGATTGGAGCAGTAGTTTCCGCCGTTGGGGAAATTGTGGGAGTTGGAAGTGGACATCTTCTGGCGCAAATTTGGAAATGTCTCCATGACCAAATCCCTGAACTCGAGCAGTGCGCCAACTTCATTTTGCAACTCCTGAAGAGCGAGGAGAGACTTGGCTTGCTCATTTATCAGGTAGTGGAACGGCTGGGTCCTGACTTGATGAGGCTGCAACTGGAGTTGAAGGCAATCCATCCCTGGTGGGACGTGCCCACTATCCCGCACCTGCAACAAGAGAGGAAGTTTCATGAAAACACTACAACCGCCAACCAGTGAGCCGTAGTGGACAGGGAAAGACCAGAATGATTACGCACCATGAACGAATTTATAATTACGACATGGGGAAATTAAAAAATGCATCATTACGAGAATTGTAAATTTTCTCGGTGTTACTCAGTTGAGTAGGAGGAAACTTCCGTATTTATGAAAACTCCGCTTCTTCTCTTTCTCTCCGTTTTTGCCAAATTCGTCTGCTTTCTCCTGCTCTAATTAGGTCCGTAACGCCACCGACGGATAAACGGGCGACAAAACCATCAGTATTAGACACAATTAAAGAGGAGAAAGCAAACGGGGAGATAAAAGCGCCCACGAGAACGCCACGCAATAAATCACCCCCGACCAGCTGCCCCTCTATTAAGAGACAACAAAAGGGAGAAAGCCACTCCACATTAGCAGTCAGTTTCAGACGCAAAACGCTTAATAATTTGTACAAAGTCAAAACTTCCCGTCGAGATTCATCAGTATGACTTTCATTTCACGCAAAATGTCAAAATAACTAAAAACAACCATTCGTTAGCGACAAACGGCGCCGCTCAGGTAAAGTAATTCCACGGGGAAAGGAAGGGGGGGATAGTTGCTTTTACTTTTAACATTTATTCTCAAAATGGTTGCTGCATGAATTCGCCAGACGAAGACTCACGCGGCCTTGTAATCCTCCTCATCCGGAAGAACAGGGAGGCGAAGGCAGACAATGGGAAACGAGAAAACAGTGCCGATCCGAGGCCCATAATTGAGAGCTAAAATGGCAATTAACGGTTTTTCCATTCTGCGACTCGGGCTAATAATGCAAACAACAACAACAGAAATGATGGATAATCGGTGGGTTGTTTCAAAAGCAAAAATTAGCCAACCGTTGATTAATTTGTAGGTGTAAGTCTTTAAGTGGCAGGTTGAGTGCATCAATTTAGGTGCACGATACGGTAAATCATAGCTCACGATAAAGCCAAAGCCCCGTATCCGCCAACTGTGAGCATCCCCGGCGTCCCAAAAGACCTCATTTTGCCCGCATTGGGTTCGCCATAAAGCGCTTTTTGCCGGTTTGGCCCCAATGGCCGAAAACATCGGAATTTCAAATGGGAAGTCTCTCGCGAAGGCACCAAAGGAGTAATTACGGGACGTCTATCATGACGAAAGGGTTAGATTACGGACGGACGTTTCTTCATTTCCGAAAGAATTTAAATAACGGACGGAGTTACCGAAAAAAGTCAATCTTTAAAAAGAATTCTGACATTAAAGGAAATGGGAGGCGAGAAATGAGCCATTAGGCGAAGAGATGGATCTTTTGTCCTTTTCCCAAATCTCCGCGCTTCTGTCATGTTTCTATTTATCTTCTTCTTCTTCCTCATTCTCTCCGTAATCGGCACCGGCAACCTCAACGGAACTGACCAATCATTGGCCCCATCGACCCGAGAAATTAACAATTTGCTGAGGTCAGGTGCAAATTAATTGAAACGGAATCGAAATCCAACCTCCCAATTTGGCCGATGTTGAAGAGAGGCGGGGAGAATTGTGGGAAAATTGTGGGAAAATTGTGGGAAAATTCCCATTTCCTGCCAAAACTGGCAATTCCTGCAACTGGCCCGCGTAATGAATAACCAATGAAACAAAGCAACAAGTCGAAAGCTTGACTGGGGAGCAGTGGGACATTAGCGGGCATTCCCATTGGCCAAACGAGACAATGTCCGAGAACTGGACAAGTCCGTTTTTGTAGAAACCAGGACTCTTAATTCAGAAATTATAGCCTTGCCCTTAAAACTATGCAATCCTCTGTTTCTTGACATAGAAAACTGGTATCGATGTCGTTAGAAACGAAGACCAGTTTTTCGACTTTGATTATTTTGTTGTGCTACAAAAACTAGTATTTAACCATCCCGATTGCCATTATCGCGAGATAACAGAGTCCTGAATGGGGCCATTAAAATGCTTTCCTTTTGTGTCCCCCTCCGGAGGAGCCCCGCCAAAGGATGACACCACACCGCTATTCCCGGCCATCCCCCGGGCTTTCATTCCGCTTTTGGTCAGTTCCTCCCACAAAGCTCCTTCAAAGTGGGATAAACACCCGCGGTTTTTTCTCATAGATATTAAACGCTTTTACGGTTTATTAAATATTGTAATGAACATAATGAGGGTGTGGGCTGAACTGGTCGAAAAGAGATGGGAAATTTATATAAATTACCGAGGAAAAGGATTAACAGTGGGTTCGGAAAAAGGCGGAATAATCTGCTTTGAAAAATTGAAATTCGGTTGAGGCGGCTTTCAAAGAATCCGACACGTTAAGTGCTTTCCGGATTATCGGAACCGGGACAGATAATGTAATGGCTTTTTCGAATATTTCATGTGTTTATTTCGTTTCCGATTGACCAATGAGTCAATGAATGACAGAATTACAATTCTCCGCTGCACTCATTCGGTAGCTATTGACGATGTACATACAAAATCACCGAATCAACCCCATCTTTCTGTACACCCTTGTGAATTCCATCGCATTGAAATACAATGCAATATGTGAGCAGTGGTCCCATATTGTCGTGCCGAGAGCAACACTTTTGTATTGAAAGAGAAAAGAGAGCGCACGAAGAGTGTAGTTCAGCATGGAAAGCCCCGAGGGCTACCGGCGACTGATTTGTTTTGCATTTAAATAAAAACTCCGTTTTCAAATCCTTATTTCTGAAGTTAATTATGCCCCCGGGGCTGTGAACTTGAGAGCTGCTTTTGTTTGCCTTTTTTGAAGTGGTTTTGGTGGGAGAGGTCCGGGTTTTTCACGGACTGACACCGTTCGCTGTTGTTGGAAGCGCCACCGGAGCAAATCATTTATATAAAATAACACCGACCGATTTATCTATAATTAATTAAAACACGAAAATAACTTTTTTATTTATTGGAATACGTACGAAATTGCGAACGGTGGAAATTAAACTTTTTTTATTCTGCCATTCCATAAATTTTTTAGCTCCTCCCTTTGGTTCCATAAATCTGTTTTGGCAAATATATTATCCCTTTGTAAATTTTTAAAAACGAAATTATTATTCTTTAACTACTAACAGTCATTTAGCATAAATTTACTTTTTTCACATATAGTAGCGATCAAATGTATTTTGACAATACAAAAGTTTTCATTTTCCACCCAAAAGTTATTTGACGAAGTGAAATTTCATTGGCTTTACAACAGTTCTCACATTTATAAATATGATATTAATTAAAAATAATACATAATATAAAATTTTGTATTGTCAAAATACTTTTGAGTGCTACTGTAATATTTATAAATACATAAATATTTGTTCTCTTCTTCTCTCTTCTTTAGGTTTGTTTCTTTTTTTTTTATTAAAACGAAAACCTGGAAGATTTATTAATTTCCTAACCGGAAGAGGTTTCGAGGGGACTCCACTCTATGGCCTTTAAAATTAAACATGGCGGCCTTTGTTTACATTCACTCTTTGGCTTTTCACTCATTCCAATCAACTGCAAACACAATTGCGGAATGTCGGGTGTCCAATTTCAGGGAAATCACTTCCCGTGAAGCCGGGGGTACAAAACCGATTCCATATTCACAAACAGCCATTATTGGTTTGTGAGCGAAGACATCAACGAAAGAGGAGAATAAATCAACGAGCGAAGTGACAATTATTCGAACGAGATATCATGGACTCTGATTAAATGGATTTTTTCCATCAGGGCCTCCATTCCACATTATCTAAGTCATGTAACGGTGGCTAAAGCCGTTTTGCTTTCTCATTTTTTTCCACAGAAAAAAGGACCCCGCGAACCGGAGTCCAGTCACTCGATAGAAATCGCTTCACAGATCTCCGATTTAATTTCGATTATTCGAAAATCTCAAGAGGAAGAGAAATTGCGAAAGCCGGTGGGGAGCCATGACCGCTCCCTGCACCCACCTGCCTTTTCCAGTCCCTTTCCGCCGAAACCTCTCATTGCTCACTTCGCTCAAGTGCTCGAGGTGAGTTTCTTCGGATGTTTACATTACACCGCAGAACTTTTACCGGTTTTACGCAAAAACCTAACGGACTGTTTCGAAATAACACATGTGGCCAAGATTGGAAAGAAAGTTAAATTTGGTTAAGTGGGAGAAAGGGAATCACTTCTCTCTTCAGCTGCGCCGACGTCATTTTTTGCTTAAATGGAATCATTATGCAGTTATGAATCCGCTAATGATATTATCCGACAATCAGAATTTCACGCCGTTAAATTGGGTACCGATAGTGAGAAAATGAGTTTTCGGTCTTAATGCGGCGTGTAAGCTCTGCCGAAGAGTGCGAATCCCCGCGGACGTCATTACAAAACCAATTCCATTTCGTCGTAACTATTTTAATCTTTCTTTTAATTCGAGCCTGCGGAACTCCCATTGAAAATGGCCTATCACTGCGAGGAATTAATTAAAATTATGTCACCGCATTGTGGGCTTAACGTGCTGATGCCATCCTCTTCGAGGACGGCAGGAAAAGTTTCACCATAGTTTGCGAAATTATTTTTAGTGTGAATTACAGATTTATACTTTAAAGAAGTTTTCTTTTTTTTTTTTTGTAGTTAATCACTCGGAAGCGATTTCTAAATGCGCTAAATCTACTGCAAACTCCATTTTGCGAGTTTGATTGGATTCAAGATGACGGCTTTCGTTATGTTTTATTTGATTTATTTGTTCACGATCGCGTTTTGCGTTGTACCGTTTTGTTTTGATTAGGCACAGAGGATTTGCGCAAATTCAGAATTAAACCACACAACTGCTCTGAGAAATTTCATTCCCAAACACCGCCACCCTTTAAAAGAGAAAGCCATCTTTTTCAGTGTCAAAACTGCCTTCGCGTGACCCGCAGTAGGCCTTTTAGCTTCGTGACAGCCAAAAAATATACCTTCGGGTCGTACTGGGTCCTGGCACCGAGTCCCCACCCCCTCCCCCCAAACACCCCTCTCGGACCCCCTCATCGAGACTTCCAAATGTCATTCCTTTCGGCTTTCGTGTGCATTCTGAACCTGAAACCGATAGCCGGCAGTGTTGCACTCCTTTTAAGATCCGACACGACGAAAGGTCACTTCGAAATCTTTTTCCGGCATTTGGGTTTCGACTGTGATGGACGAGTGGATCGTGGCAAATCATCCCCCCCACTGAGAGAAGAATGTGAGGAGACCTTGGTGATGGCCGGCTAAAATTTCCCGGATTTGGGAGTGGAGGCACGTGACCAAGTCAACCTTTGCATCGGAGACAATCACATCATGTTTTATTGGAGGAGCCGCTAACTATCAGCAATGACAAAGCCATAACTATAATTTATGCGGAGCAAAGCATAATTTCGATGTTTCGTTATGTATTAATGCAAGCAGTTGCACATATATAAAAATCCGTCTGCGCAACGGCTAAGCGGAAATAATAGCTGGTCGAAATAATAACGATGCCGTGCACAATGAACTCCCGACTGCATGTCATTTGCCCTTAAAAACCAACACGTTCTCGAAACCTTCCTCGAAAAACCAATGTCTCCCCTTCGCCCCCACCGACCGATCAAAACGGCTCTCCCATCGAATTGAAAAAAACTCCGGCGAATTTTCCTCGGATTAACCGTAAACATTCTGTGACTGTTGCAAATTCCATTCGATCTGTTCCCAATTCGCGATTCGCGCACTTTTTCGGGCCTCGCGAGACACTTTCTTCGAATACCTGGGCCGACATTCTCGAATCGAGGCCGCAGACATCGGGAGCGTGCCTGCCGATGAGATAACATTCGGGGCTGTCATGAGAGGAGAATATTGCACAATGCCCATTTGATTCGCTATCATTTGCTGAGTTCCCGTAAAAGCTCGGAGACTGAATACGCCCACGACTGCTTTGCCATTACACTACTTTGTTCTGAGTAGTCTAAAATGTCTAATATTGAAATCGATTTTCATTCTAATTCCCATCGGCTCCCTTTGCGATTCAATTAAATCCAAAATGCGGCATTAAATTAAATGACGGGCAATTTTTGCTCCACCCGAGGAGGAAAGGCCCACATGATTGTTTCTAAATATCGCTGTAAAAGGTTTCCGCTCCAACGAGAGCACAGCAACGCCTGCAGCCACTCTCATCGACCATTCAAGGATGGGGCATGTTCCTCGCAAAAGCACCTAATTGCGGGTGCTCGCCCTTTATGCGAACAATTGTTCAAGGCTGCTGAACATCATCCTATTGACCGGCCGAAATGGCAGACCTTGGCCCTGATGAGTCTGAAAGGTTGTTAGTTTGGAGGAGCGTTTTCGCGACAAAAGATTGTCGAGTCGGACGTGATTGGGCCGATGGCGCCGATGGCTGACACATTTTCCACGAAATTCGGGGAACCTCTATTGTCTGCACGATTCTGAACTGGAATTGCGTAATCGTGAGAATATCTTGCGTTTCTCGTTAACTGCCTCATTCTTGGGGAGTGACTCAATCGCTGGAGATACACAAAGGAAAACCTGATCCTCTGCTTCCAAAAGTTAGGGCGAATCCTTTGGAAACTGCTCTAAAAGTTACCTATTTTAAAATACAATACTTCCGGTTTTTAAATGGATATACTAATATACAAATTAATCTCTTTTTATGGATATTTTATGAAGATGTATTATTTGTAAACTTTATTATAATTAACACGAGACATACAGCGTTTCGTTTCGTTAATGAGACTTACATGAATGTAATGGACACTTTCAGTTGTTACGTCTCACATGTGATAATTCACATATGAAAGGATTAATAAAACTTTGCAGAGCAAGTAGTGTTTTTAAAATTTTTTATGTCATAACACCATTAAATGTCCATTACTTTCCAAACTCCTTTTCTTTTTCCACTTTCACTTTTCGTCCTATCGCTTTCCCACATCGCGTGTGGTCCCGTCCTGGTCAACTGTCCATCCCTCTCTCGACCCTCGCCATTCTTTTCCACAACTCATTCACTTAGCAGGTGTTCGACGGTAGGAAATGCCCCCGAATTACGGTCAGCCTCCTCCTCCTCCTCTTCCGTCCTGGCTCCGAACCAAGGCCATTTACTTTCCATTTCTTCTTGCAGAAAGTGGCCTACCACCTTCCGGCGAAGTAAACATTCCACCTTCGAAACCCGCACATGTTCCTCCCCTGTCAACCTGTCCCATATCGCAAAGCTGGAAAAGGGCAGAAGGCGGTAACGAGGGAGAACGACTGCAACTCAGAAGGGATTATTCATTCCTTTGTGACATCTGACGTGAATGGTAGATAAACAGATCGAATTATGATCTAAAGCGAATTCGAAGACCTACATATTGGCCGAGAGAGAGAGAGAGAGAGAGATAATGCGCTTATAAGCCTCATTAAGCGGTTGTTATGTCCGTCAGTCGGCGGAAATTAAGCCATTTACGCCATCGCCTTCAATCCGGCTTTCGAATGTATTCCTCTGTGCACGGCTCCATTTTTCTTCCTGTCTGTCTGTGACCGCTTCTGTTTTCAACGAAATTACGACTTTGTTTTCAACCCAATTTCCGCTATACCATTTCCCTGAATCCGAGCAGAAGTGTTTTTCCGCTTAAAACGCAACACCGCAATTACAATAAGCTGTCAACCCGAATGTAAACAATGGCCGTCATTTTCAACACAATCGGACCGATTCAATGTCAGATGTGCTTTTTATCATTGCACAATGGAGATAAATCGAAAAAGCTTCGATTCCTTCGGCACATTTTAAAAGCTCAAAGAAAATATTTCCCATCTCTTAAAAATTCATTTTTTAATTAAATAAACCCGCAAAACCGTAATGATAATTTTAGTCAAAGCGGAAATTGGAATAAAGTAAGAGGCAAAATATTTACTCAGGCAATAACATCGATTTTCATCATTACTCGATATTATTTCAAGAGCGCGCAGGCCTTTTCCACTTATCACCACTGGCTGATAAGCGTTTCGAACAAGGACACGGGGACTCCAAGCAGAAGGAGGTTGCGTGACCCATTCAATTAAAACAACAACAGGATCCGCCCAGAAGCGAACGATTGTCGCTTTCGAAGGTTGCCAGCCCTGGGCTTTCGGGACCTTCGGCTTCACGGCGATTGGTCGCCAAATTCGGTACAGTAGCTCGACTCAGAAGCACGCCTAAATGCTTTTTCAAGGGTAAGCGACACGATTCGATTGTCTAATCCGCGTTCACACTTCGTTCGGATTATGACGAAACCGAACTTTGTTTTTTACGCCCGATGACAGCGTTTAACCCCGAAAATTAAGCGGCAGAACGGTGTTGTTTTATTTTCGGCTCCGAAATGTACATGCGGACTGCCTGGGATAATTAGGGTGCCTCCGTCGCATCCGGTTCGAAAGCATAATAATCCGGCCGTAATAAATCGGGGGCGGCAGACATTAAACGGATAAGTCTTTGGAAGTGATTCTGACCAAAGACAGAACTCGGGGATGACGAAAAGCAGACTCAGCAACGTGTAATTATCCGAGACAAGTTGGAATTTCTTTTCACCTCAGCGTGAGGTCTTTTTCACGAATATGCCAAAACATCCTCATCAATGATCGATAAAATCCCACTGAATTTTGTAAACATTCACGTAATTGTCCAGTCTTTCCCCCAAAATGGACGCAATGAGGAAACGTTCGCATAATTATTCTCCTCTCTCCACTCAGATTCCTCAAAACTAACTTCAAATCATCTCCAGTAATTACGCTTAGATTTGACAGAAACCCTGTATTCGCATTCGCGGCTGACGTCGCGCATCACACCCGTCATTTTCTAAAATGGACACCCTAATTATAACGTGCACAATGAAAGCCGCCAAACGCATTCAAAACACATATTGTTTCGTGATATACTGTGGGAATTGTTCGAACGCAACACCCCTTTCTATACGTTTATACTTTACTTTACTTTACTTTTCGGACCCGCCTAATCCGTTAGGGTCGCGGGGTGAGGGAGGCAAGGAGGGACCTCCACCCGGTACGATCCCCCACGACCGACATCAGACTGCCCGGGTTAACCAGACGGGTTCCGGCTAACGCCTTCACCCACCTTAGCCACCCCTGCCGGGGACGGCCACGGGGCCGCTTTCCCCCCGGGCATTCTGATAGGACTTGACGCACCAGACGGCTTGAGGGCAGCCTCTGCACGTGGCCAAACCACCGGAGGATGGATCTCTCAAGGCGGAGAAGAAGCGGCTCGAGCTGAAGCTCCTCGCGAATGGCGGTGTTACGACACCTATCCCACCTCGTAACCCCGGCCACCGCTCGGAGATACCTCATCTCGGCCGCCTGTATCCGGGATCTGATTCTTTCGGTCATCACCCACACCTCATGACCATAGGTGAGGACAGGAACGTACACGGAGCGGAAGATACTGAGCTTTGCCTCGCGGCTCAGCCCAGCTCTCCGCACCACGGACCTCCCAAGCTGCTGCATCACTGCCCCAGCCTGGGCGATCCGCGATGAGATCTCCGCGTCCGGCCTGCCATCACTCGTGAACCAGACCCCTAGATACTTGAACTTCTCCACCTGCCTCAGCACGACATCACGGACTCTGATGCCGCACTGAACGGGCCTCCTCGAGATCACCATAACCTCCGATTTGTCCACGCTGATCCTCATCCCGGCCTCGGCACACACGGCGTCGAACCGATCCAGTGCCCGCTGGAGTTCAGACTGGGTTGACCCCAGAAGGACGAGGTCATCCGCATACGCGAGATGCCCCACCCTGAGGTCCCCATATCTGAAACTCTCGCTGCCTCGGCTGCGCTGTAGCATCCAGTCCATATAAACTATGAACAGGAGAGGCGACAGCATGCACCCTTGGCGGAGTCCAACGGCCACATCAAACGTTTATACTTTATATTATTTATATATTTATATATTATATATTATTTATATATTAAACGTTTATACTTATATTTTCTATACGTTTATACTTTTTCGATAAGAAAGCTGCGCCGCAGATGGAGGTCGATCGAGTGCGAGGGTCGGCACCCACGAGCACCGCGAGTGTCGCACCCACGGCGGCCGCGAGTGTTTCCATGCAGTCTCGCCTGTGCAGCTATTGTGTGCATTGGGGCCTCCGCATTTTCGAAAAGCCCCGTTCATACCTGAGGCGATGTGACGAGATCCTTGCTAACTACGTGCGAGTTTACACTGTCAGCCCACCTGAATTCACTGTTTCACATATTCTATTTTTAGACGAACACCGTTATGTACGAGTCATTCATCTTTCCGTGTTAAACATTTGTTTTCTTTTCTTTTATCACAGCCGGAAGTTGACCGATTCCCGACCGATGGCCGCCGAATAAAGACTTCTTTTGGGCTCTTCAGGAAGATATTTTCCCCTCGTTTATTTTTTTTCTTTCTTTCGAAAACCGGATCCGCCAAAAAATTACTTTAAATATCTGGACCTAATATTTAGAGATACTTCCGGGCCGTAATTTTGTAACCGATAATGATCCAAATGCTGACCATTTCGAGAAAGTCGCGCAGTGTCACTTTAAGTAGAAAAGACTAATTGTTAATAAAATATAGATGATTTCACACTAAAAATATTTTCATATCATAAAATTCTACTCTCTTTTTTATTGCTTGCATTATACAAATCAAATTATTTATTATTGTAATGAACACTTATATTTATATACCAAAAAAATTATAAATTTCATTAATTAAAAAATTAATTAGTGATGTTTGACATTATGTCATTATATTCCGATTAACCATTAAGTAAGCCTTGGAGTGTGCTACCAACCGTAGGTTATCTAAGGGTTGCAGGAAATTATCCAGGGGGAATTCAACCCTCGACCACGAAATGGCAGTCGAGCGCGCTGACCACTCCACTTTTTATAGTTTCTCATTTATAATTTTCTCATTTTATAATTAATTACTCATAGATAATAATTAATAAGATTTATGAAGAACTTATATCAATTGTTAATTAAAATTATAAAATCAATATTATTATATTTATAGTTATTATAGTATAGATAAGTTTGGATATATTTCTGATTTTATGCTGATTCTTCAACCGAAAAAAGCTCCCGAGCTTTCAATCACAGTTGTGCCCATTATAGACCTCGACCTTTGCGCTTTTCCGTTTCACTGCGCACAGCCTTGCTATTTCCTTCGGGGAAGATTCCCAACCTGCTTCGGATCACCCAGGGAAAGGCTCCCACGTGGGAAAACTTGGTGAAACCCCTCAATCACACGGATCCCCCCCCTGCCCTCCCAAGGGCGGATTCGCTCACAATGGCGTCATCTTCGGTGCCGAAAATGACTCACGCTTTGAGTGGATTCAGCTGGTCGGTGCTATGCGCACACACGCTTCTTCATTCTTTCGCAGTCGACCTTGAGTGGAAACAACTACAATTATGCAAATGCCTTCCCTTTCCTCTCGCGATTCCTACCGAGAACAGATTAGGACGGAAAACTCGGAGTTATGGCGAATACTCACGAATGATACGGGTGAAGTCCGATAAGGCATGCACGGCGGGTGCCACAATAACCGACCTGAGGAAGTTCTGGGGGCCTTTGCAACACACATCCAATGTTCTGCCCTCATACTCTAATCCAACAGGAAACAGTTGAGCCTCAAAAGTCTGTTAGTGTCAAAAGAGTTCAATCCTGGCTTCCATTTTGATAAATTGAAGCGCTTCAGTTGAGGCCCCAACCAGACAGGAAAAAACATACTATGAAAACACCTCTCAATTCCAAATAATTAGCTCCGAACAAACCCGAGTGAAATGAGTTTTCATAAAAAATTCTACAAAGGAAGCAAAACTCCACAAAAGTAATTACTCTCGTAAAAAGGTCCGTTAATTGCAACGATGACCCAAAAAAATATTTATATAAACAACTCGAAATGCAAACGAAAGGAGAAGCGTTCCGTTGATATAATCGCACATTTTATCACTTTCCTCGTGTATACATATATTCTTGGCATTGTATCTCCTCACTTAACGGCCACTGTAATTACTCATTCGCTCGTAATTGTTCAATTCTGACACTTAAACGTCCGACCATTCGGTCGCTTCCTATTCTCTCCAACGGCGACGTCCTTTACTTTCTCTTCTGTCTCCTGCACTTTCCTCCCTTTTTTTCTCTCGTTTCCATTATTTGTACATTTTCCTTTCACTCCTCATTTTCTTTTTCTCCGAGACAAATGTGCTATGACCACTTAAAAGTGACCGATTTTTCGGTGGAAACTTTCATTGGAGTCGAGTCCATTTGGGCGTTCTGCCAGTCTCACGCAAGTCTGACTGCGTGGACGGGTGACTCATTTGACTCATTCCAGATAATCCTCGAGATGGGCGAATGCGACTGCGAAAGAAAGTTTTACTGCCACTTCAACTCCCCACGAAGTTCTACAGTATTAAAATGATCGAATATATTGGTTTTGTCCGCTTTAAGAAGTATAACGACAAATTTCACTGACAACTACAAATTCATAGCCTCCATTGGCATTTTCCAGCTGCCCTCTTTCTCAAACCCACTCTAATGCCTCCTCTGTTTTTAATTAAAAACACACTGATCTATAACAGCAACCGCAATTCTCACCTCCTCTTTACATAATATTACATTTCGCGATTAACATAAACGCCTGTGGAATAAAATTACAAATGTTTGGTGTTGAGCCCACTCGGCCGAAGAATTAGGCGAACTTCCTCCTCTTTGTGAGCAGATGCTGTCGCCTGGGAGTTTTTTATCCTTTAAGGGGGGCAGAAATTCCCCCCAAAAGTGTTTCACGCCGTTTAAAAGGCGTGAATGGGAAACGGAACATTCCGCAATTTTTAATCTTTCAAACATCTTTTGAGAAAAAAAACTTTTTTATAATGCGAATCGCACCGAAAAGAATTAATTGTCTGTCGGAACACGAGCAAATAAATAAATAAAAAACTAATTCGCAGGGTTTTGTTTGACATTAATTAAAAGAAAACAATTATTTTTTGACCTCCAAAATTACACGATGTACATCTAAGCGATACGAAACTTTCCCGAAAAAGAATTTACGAATAAGAAAAGTTGATAAGTTTTTTTATAGAAATAAAATGATTTTCATCTTTTAATCATTTTACATATAAAACCTCAAACTGTTATTAAATTATATTATTAATTTTTATACTCGTTGTTTTTACTCCAACTCCGGAGTTTTATGATTGCAGGTTTTCATCTTGTAAAAGCTTAGTCGTTTTGAAAAAAAACTTTTAAATTAAATGCTAAAATAAAGCGATTCCAATACCGGAATCAATTCAAAATCGAAACTCTCCACACTGAGAAGTTTAATAGCCGATTAATTAAATTAACGTGTTTTAACTCATTCACGACGGTGCTAAAAGAGTCAATCGCCGTTTTATTAAATTCAGTTTCAACTCTCTCTCTCTCTCTCTATCTATCTCTCCTCCCGCGCCCCAAAACACCACTAATCCACCATCATCCCAGAAAATCCTGTTCGATTCGCATCTCCACATATTCTTCCGACTCTCCTTTAATAAAACGTTATCATTTCTCGCGACGAATCGCAAACTCTCCGCTTACATAACACAATCAAATGAAGATGTTGCCAATAAAAAAATAGTAAATCGCTTCATTGCGTAATATTAATTATTGGAAATGGCGGGACTTGACGACTGCGAATCGATTTTAGGAGGAACCGGAAAGAAAAGATGACGGCGGCGTTTTCTCTCAATGCCGTAGAGGTTAATTACAAGAGGTGTTTTAACACGAGAATGGCCGAAAGTCCTCACAATGACCGCTGCTTCATATTTTACCTTCACCTTTTAACTCATATACATTTTCAGACTATAAATAATGCGCATGTATTACTTCAGTCTTGGGGAAATTCTATTCTGTCAGTAAAAAATTGTCCGCATTTCCCGTGAGACTGAACCATTTTTTCTTTTACATCAGACTTTTCCCTTTTTGCCTCCGTTTTTTTCAATTTTCTTCTTTTTCCCCACTCTTAATTTTCAATTTAACCCCTTTTTTCCTTTTTCTCACTGTTTTTATTTTCAATTTTCCCCTTTTCCTTTCTTCGACTTTATGAATTTTTCCGTTTTTATATTTTTTCAATTTCTTCCTTTTCTTTAATTTTATCTCTTCCTCCCGTTTTCTTTTTTCACTTTTCCTGCCTTAATCTTTATCCGTCTTCCTTTGAATTTCTTCCATTTTCACTGGCTTTTCCTAATATTCTCATTCGATCGGTATTACATTTGATCCCACCCTCACAGATCCATACTCCTCCAATATTCAGTGCTTTGCCGCCAAATCTGAATGCTTATTATCTACAAAAATAAAAACCAATTTAAAATGAAATCATAAGTTTCGACATGCAACTGTCGAGCAGATCGTGGCCATATTGAACGGGGATCCCCGTTACATTTCCCGCTGGCGATGGCAATCTTCGCGTGGCCACTGATTTTCGATGTTATCATCTAAATGAGCCGAAATTTTTGAGAGGAGCAAATGGGAGAAAGTCAACCCCGAACCCGTAGTGCATGCGTTGTACCTGTCCGCGTGTCCGACTTCCGGAATCTGTGGAGAACCAGCATTTTTATAACACGCACACACCAAATTGGAAAGTTATTAAAACATTATCGGGTCATCAGTGGTGCACTCGATGGAATCGTGTTTTTCGGACTGTGTGCCGTGAAAATCCGCCTTTTCGATGTGCCGGTTTGCATTATGAAACACCACCGGTAACCTTTCGAGGCGGAATTCGGTTTCCACGAAAGATCATCTGGATTGGCGGGTGCAAAGGCCAGGAGAACCTCCCCTCCAACGGCGGATGATTAACAAACATGGTATATCATGGCAAGGGGTAACTAACTGAAGAATGTCCCACTGCTTTCGTTCTCCAGCGCCTACCGCCGAAATGGGGGGACTGAAATAAAGAGTAGCCGTTGGTGTCACCTTTTGGGGCATGTTCTGGTCAAGGCAAACACAACATCCCGGTTGAGATGAAAAAGAAACCACAATGACTGCAGTTCGGGGGCAACGTGATTCAGTGCCTGGGCAAGGACGCAGTTTAATCTCGAAAATTATCGGTTTCCATACATTTTCCAATGTTTATGGGTTTTCGTTCATTCATTTGGGAATGCAGGCCGTGTGGTGAGTTGGAAAGGCCAAACTCTTTCTGGTGCTACATATTTACGCGATTATTATGTGAAGTAATCACCGCCGTGAAACCGAATTCGAGAATATCTCATCTCATATCCCGGCAAACGCGAAAAATTCCAAAGTTGAATAACAACAATTTTCAATAACCTTATCGAATGGCCTAACCCAAATTAAATTGCACGCCATAAAAACCGTTTCTGAAAATTAATGGCGGCTGATATTTCTTTTAATAGTTAATCTGTTTTTAGTGGATCATCTCAAACCGTCCGCATTGTATTGTATTCGCTCACAGCGAAATGTGAACTTCGAGTGTTCCGCATTAATGGAAGCCCTAATTAAACAGTGACTTAATTATTCAAAATTATTTTTATACTCGACTTCCTTCCAGTTTCTCATATCAAAGCCGGTATGACTTAGCCTAATTAAACCGTGGCCCAGATACACAAACCCTGCCGTCACAAGAACCAACGCACCTCGCCAGCCAGGAAATGGATAAAATCATCGAAACCACTCTTGTGAAACGTGATGCAAGGGCAGAGTCGGAACGGACGCTGTTCCTGCACGAAACCGAGTGCACCGTTCCGAAGGGAGATCTGTCTGTTAGACGGACTGTGGCCACCTCTGGGGCTTCATCCCCCGAAGAAGCCGCCGGAGGTCCCTCTGACCCCGATCGCGGTGTCCTTCCCAATCCCTCACTTGTGCAACGTGCAATCAGAGATAACTCCGATGGGCCTTGCAGTGCAACAACCAGATACCTTATTAATATTTATGGAGAGCTAACGATATTGATTTTCCAAGGTTTCGCTTCCCGAAGACCACAATTAGAGGGGAAAGGGCTGCAATTTTCTCCCGAAAACCACATTTTCTTTTCAAATGGTATTTACTTAAAGTACGTTTCGATGATTTTGCCCCACTGTTTGACCCAAAAAGAGGTTACAGCTGTGTGAGTTTTGCTGTTGTCTCATTTTTCTCTCATCAACATAATAAAATCTTTAGATTTAACCAATTCCTTAAATTAAAGTCAAGAGAAGAGTTATTTATTAAACTTTAACTTATTCTTAGCCAGCTTTACGATTTCTGCTGGTACAGTTCACGGAAATCTCCTAAGGGGATGGTAATGATAATATCGACCTCCACCTGAAAATGATAGAATGACTCTGATTCTCACTGCGTTTCGCACTTTCTCCCAAAGTTTCCCCGCACTTATCACACTGCGATATCATCATAAACCTATTCGACATGGGTACGTCTCTTTATAAGCGTCGGAATACCGCTCAAACCGAACCGTCCCGACCACAAAAGCAGCACTTGTCTCCCCAAACAGTGCCTCGTGACGGGAATGGATTATTGAATGTCTGAAACGCACAACCTCAAATAATTATGTTTTCCTGCGTTTTATCCCTCCCGAGTCACATTCAGTTCGCCTAATCCAAAGGCAAACAAATGAAATGCCGATATTCAAATTACCATAATTTCCAGCAGTCATTATCTTGTGAAGCGGCCAGTGACAATGTGCACCGTCCGCCGCATACAGAGTAACATGATTTTCTAGGCATGGCATAATCTCAGCAGCACCATTTGATGTTCCATTGCTTGAGGACGAGTGGCCTCATCAAATATGGGAACCGCGTTTAACGGCACCAGCAAAGTGGACAACTAGAAAGGTATTTTCTGAGATCGATAGTAACTTGTAGGTACCCACACGCTCACGCAGGTGCACGATTTCGAATGCAAAAATAACACGGTTGTTATTAGGCGTACAATTTCAAAACCTGACTACTCAAGGCTGCTTGCACAATTGGGAATTATAGCCCAGAACAAAAGATTTAATTTTCTCTACGGAAAATCTCGATCGATGCTTCGAAATTCATAAGTATTGGAACGTCATTAAGAGAGAGAGAGAGAGAGGGAACAAATATAAAGGAGCAGTTAAGCAATTAGGACGGCCGCGACTGTTTCAAAATTTCTTTTTCTCATTGCGGGAGACCGGCAGGTACATGTTCATTCTGGATTTCGAGGTGATTGGAGTCGGATTTCATAACGGGGACTTCCTTTAAAAGGAAATTATTTCTGCACTTTATTTTGTTACTAAAAGTGGGAAGTTCGTAGCCTTCAGGCTGTTTAAAAACAAACGGCCGAGGACTAGGTCGATCGGCTAATCCCTGTGACCGCTCATCAGTCTCGAACTGGATCGGCCGTGTTGTTCAGAAGCAACTGGGACAAACAAATAATGCAATGCACAAGGAGAGACTAGCAGAGTGTGACAGCCTTGGACCCCGCACAACAAATATGACGAAACTCGTCAACCATTACACCCCAACAATCGCAGCCATTGTGCCATTGTTTCCCCCGAGCTAAAACACCTTCTTCAAACGTGTCTGCAGCAATTTTCTGTCTGCTTTCGGGCAAACAGCACTTGCAATGCCCTCAGTGGCACACGGCACCGCAGAATTCGACCAAACGGTACTCGAGGGAAAACCGGGGCAGTGACGTGCAATTTTATTGTACGAATGATTTCCTGTCAACATTTCCTGACTACAGACATTCCATCGAGGCAATACTATTGTTCCTATTCGGATACCCCGGGGAGTTAAAACTGAAACTCTAATCAGTCATCTTAATTTGAAGCCGTTGCAGTAGAAAACCCCCTTTTCTCCTTGATTTCTCTCAAAAAGAAAAGGTCGTCCAATGCTTTGCATAAACAAGACAACCTGTACTTGAGCCTTACACATAAAAAAAAATTATAAGCCATTTCATTCTATAGAAAACAAAACATGAAAATAATTTTTTTTTAACTCTAAAAATATACAAACGGGCTGCGACTCGATTTAATGCGTTCACGTCGGGGCAATATTTAAAATTTTTTTAATAACTTTTTCTTAATAATAACTTTTTTAACTCTTCCCAACCGAATTCCCTTCATGTGATTTCAGTTACTGTGTCCTTTGGTTTTATGTTGAATTTTCAATTCATCAAAACTTCCTGTATTGTGAGAATTTATCAAATTCTGTTGACATTTCGAGTTCGGTGCAGCGTTTCGAACGGCAGACATTGTTTACTTTTTATATTATTATTAATCGGATTATTTGACCGCGTTTCAAAATGTAATTACGGAATATCATATTGCCATGGAAAAATCATCCGAGTCGAATTTCTCGGAAATGGATTCCAGAGATAACAAACGGCTTCCCAAGTAATAAAAAACCGTATAATAACAAAAAAGTGAAGCCTCCATCACTAAAAATATCTGGAATCATAAAAATTTTTCAACTGAGTCACTAAAGCCCTTGAAAACACCGCAAAAAGGTGTCTCTTTCATTTATTTTTCTGCGGGAGCACAATGGAGAAGTCAACCCGTTCGAAGCCTCAAACGGGATCTTTATTGGCGCCCCCCCGTGGATTCAATGGCCAGGCCCCATTCTTTCCCCCATGCACGTGAATGCTTTTTAATTAAGTACAGGTTCACCGAAGAGCACATAAAGAGCACGAAAGACGTACATAATTCTAATGCAAACGACTCGACAACCGACTCTGATGGACAACGGACACTTATTAGCATACTGTGACCGCGTGACGGTCTGTGTCGGCTCAATTAACAACTGCCAGTGGAGAAATTTCCCATTTTCGAGCTGAGAAAGGCTGCGCCATCGTTTCCACTTATTTATACTTTTATCGACGAAGAAAGTTAATTTCGTTTTCGTCGACGACTCGCGATTCACCTCCAGCCGCTCCCCCAACGGTTACTATGCAGACGTCGCCTCCCAAACTGAAAAAAAACGCTTCCATCCCTCATCGCCCCTCATTGCTTTAATTGGTTAACGAGGTGGATACACAATCGGGAGGAAGTTACGGGTTGTGCCTGCAATTTGCTCGTCATTATTCTTTCCTCCACATGTCGCAAACGTGGAGGACTTGTGTAAGAAAACAAAAAATTCAGTGAAAGGGCTCCCCAATGACGAAAGCGCTGACGTAGCTTTTTCTAATTAGTTTTTTAGATTTTCGCTCTGGACCGTGCCGAAAGCCGAGTTTCGTTTTACGATTCTAAACATGCATTTTAGGTTAAATTAACTCCTTGTGCCAACCATGTGTAGTTTTCTCAGACACCCGATTGCCTCATTGGATCCCGTAAACACACAGTCCTCGTTAACGACTCGTGCATGCGTTTTCCCTTGTCTGAACAGTCCTCCTTTTCGTTAAACAGATTTTATGTCCTTTCTCCGATAACACAGTCTTGGTCATTCTCAGAAAATTTTTCAGACAAACCTATAAACTTTGTTTATTATTAGTGCACGGTTTATGAAGACGCATGAAGACGCCATCAATTATCCGAGTGCAGATGCGTAGCTGAGGCCCCCTGTCAAACTGCAAATCATCCAAACGATTCATAAAAAAAAAAACATTCAACAGTCCGAGAATAACTCAGCAGTGGTGGCGGCTCCGTGCAGCCACACCTCAATCCCACCCCCAACCCTCGGGGTTAACTTAAAAAAACATTCCTTGCTGAGATTTCACCCTCCCATTGAATGAAACAGAAACATAACCACTTTGGCCGGTTTTGCCTCGACAGACAAACACGGCGAAAGTAAAGTATTTAATGAAAGCTTTCGCCTCTTCAAAATAGAGAGCTGCAAGTTTTTATTGATGTAAAAAAATTCAATAAAATCAAGGCCTTCCGTATGGTTTACAACTCGCAAACATTAACCGCCCCCTGTGCTTTCAAGGGTCGGGGGCAATTATCCCCAAGGTGAAAGAGTTCACGGCCTTGTTTGGGATGGAATCAACAACACCGGAGGGGATTCAATGCAGAAGGACAGCAGGATCGTCCTCCTGAGACGTTCCCAAGGGAAGATTCACTTTGACAAGGTAACAGGCACGGAGAGTTCGGTTCATTTCCGCCAGAGTTCGTCATCTGGGCATCGAATGCTTATCGGGATCATTTTCGAAAGAAACGCAAACAATATTCTCTGATAATCAGAATAAAAGATTAGTCACCCGTTTTGGTAAATAATAAATTTTTCGTTTTTACTGAAATTTGATGCCGTGTAGCGCCCATGGGTGTGACTGGCGTGCATTCATAGATGATTCCAATACACCAATTTAGCTTCACGTTGAGGCATGCCCCCGAACAATGGATCGTTTTCGTGTGGGGCCCCGCGATGCAATCGAGAATTATTTGTCGCCAGGCAGGGCGTGCAGTGGCACCTGAACACAGCCAGCTTTTCTCAAAGTCAAAAGGTGTTTGTGTGTTCTTGAGTCACTGAACTCCTGTTTCAATGGGTGTGTTCTAATTCAATAATTGCGGTAAATAAATAAATAAAGCTAAAATCTCAACTATTTTTACACTTCAAACAAAGTTGTTGTCTAATTCCAACATTAACCAAGAAATCTTCATATGCCTTAAATGAACTGAAAAAGCCCATAGAATAATACTAATTATTTTTACATGATAAATCCTGAGTCTTTTACTGTTTAAACAGAATTCAACTGTGAAATAATTCCAAAAAATGAATTATAAGCCAAACACCCAAAGATCTCCCAAAAGAGTCCACACAAAGCATGCACATTGTTTTTACATCATGCCCAGCCAAACAGATTTAGTAATTAACACCAGTTGAGTCAAGGCTCTACCAAAAAAAGATACAAATATGTCCTCAGCTAAAAATAGATGTTTTGCTTTTAGATTTTCACTGCAGAAAAAACCTTTCAAAAAGGCTCTTTCTCAATGGCAGTGCTTTCGTATTCAATGATTTACAAAGTGAATACAAAAACTGACAAAATCCTTATGAAATTTTTAATGTCACAGAGTTAGGCTGTTTGGAGCAAATGACCTCCCACTAAAAGAAAAACAAGGGTGAGATCAGTCATTCACTTTGGGGTCATTCCTCCTCAATTTTGAAGAACATTTTTTCTCTGTCCCGAGTGAACTTATAAGACCCAGAATTTAAGTTTGAAGCAGTGCAGTTTCTCTTTTGGCAAAAAATAACTCAAATAAAGGCCAAAGTGCTACATCCACCTGCGCTCTTAATTGTGATATTGTTAACGGTTTTGAAACTTACAACAGCTTCTATTTAAGCTGAAATTATCATCACCTGTGAGACAAAAAAAACTAATTACGAAACAATAATTTATCAATCCTCGAATTCCATAACATTTGCCTTAAAAACTTGCGAAAACATATTAAACAATGAATAACTTGAATTATTTAAAGAAGGTTCTGACAACGAAATAAATCTTTTTTCCAAATAAAAACCTTACTCACCATAAAAAAATTCGGATTATAATTCGAGCCGAAACCCTGATTCATAGTAAAACTGTTATTGAACCAATAATCCTTTGAATGTTTCCTTCAAGGCCTAACATGCTCCACTCTTTCAGCAAATTGCCACAGAAATACATAAAAATGTTATGGTTCCTCCTTCAAACCAAACATATTTTTAAAAAATAAAAAAGATATGAATCATTATCTTATTTAATTTTTCACTTCACGCCCCATTTTTTAATAATTTTACACCATAAAATGATTTAAAAGCCTATTACGATAACAAACTTATTAAATTCCCTAAGAAAAAATATTTAAAATTTTTAACATGTAAAACATTGACACCACTCTTGAATTTATCCTGTTAATTTTTTTCTACACTTTGATCTATCGCCACGATATCGAGTGATCGGTACGCCATATTGAAATTTAAATTCGACTGATATCCCTGAAGAAACGCATACTTGGTTGCGATGAAGGGTTTCATTGTTTCGCTCGTGTGCCGTTACGTCTTTCCCCCTATATTTAGCTTACGATCGGCTGCCTCGTTTTAGGCTTAAGGAGGCCAGTTTCAACAGGCAAGCTAAACATAGGATGACTGGTGATAGCACGGCTGCCAACTTTCAGGAGCGGAGCTGGCGCCATCTCTTGGAGAATAACGGAACGAGTTTTACCGTTGGCAATCTTTTAAAATTTTCCTTTGGATTAATTTCTTTAATAGAAGGTCAGATAAGGGATGGAATTAAGCGATCAAACTGCACCTGATGCTCGAATTGCCAAATTTTTCGGCTTTTTCCTTACACATGACTTCGCCTATTCATACGACTGTTGTTATCTCATTCTTTTTCCCTTATTTTATTTAAGGTAAGTTAAAAAAATAGACGTCAACCCAAATTAATGGCCACTACCATTGCATCCCCCGTTTTAATTGCCAAGAAGTGTGTGTGTAAATTCAAATGACATATTTAATGAGATCAGTTTTGTCTCAGGGCCTGGAATTTTTCTTTTTTATCCAATACTCGCCCCTATAAATTTCAATTTGTGTTAATATTAAACTTCATTGATTTTAATGGGCAATCTAGAGTTTTAATTGCCTAAGGTCCTACGTCTTTGACTCTGTCATGTAAATTTGACTTGGTTGATAAAAGTAAGTTGTACGATGCGAAAGCAAACGATGGTCTGTGATGATTTCATCATGTTTGCCCAAATGGGTGATTGCACCTCAATTATTTTATCAGTGAGTTAATTTCTCAAAACTCCCGACATGACGGTCTTCGTCATAACCCACCGAGCAATCGTATAATTTAAAATGTATTAACCAAAGAAACGTAACTTTTGCATGACTTAAATAATAACGCAAATCATTAGTTCCATTTTTTTCTGCTTGTTCAGAAGTCCCACTCCTACATAATACCACTTTGTTTCCTCTTCCGTTTGCAATTTTCTTTTAAAGTTTTATTAATTTGAACCAATTTCGATTCGAGAGTAAAACCACTTAATGAAAGGTATAATTGGCCCCAAATTTTCCAAGGCAGGGCTCCCAAATGGAAATTATAAGTCATTGACACTTTCCTCCCCCACATACACGATCTTCTTGTACTCTTTGAGTCCTCCCCTCACCGCGCAGAAGCTCCCCCACCTTGGGAACCACTGCTCTAAAACAATGCCAGATGCTGCTCCTGCCGTCTACAAAAATAGCTCCATTAAAATAATTTGGTTGGCCATAAAAGTAATGAATGCTGGCTGATGACGGTAACACATAAACGGAAGACATATTGATCTGGTCTGCGTGTCCTGACACGAGGCTGCCCCCACCGAAAATAGGGCAAGCGCGGTACCAAGCGCTGAACGTCCCTGCTAAACGCCGAATTTGCGAAAGGGGATGCAATGTCCCATTTGTGATCTGGGATTCGGTTAGTGCTCTTCCTGTTCTTTGGCGGGGCCGAATAATAGGTGAGTTCACGCTTATGCTTCACTTATGCCTGGCTTTGGCCTCCGGGCTTCTTTGGGTGGCGATGATTTTGCTCTTTTTGTGATGTTCATTGAAGGAGGCGTTTTGCGGGGGGAATCCGCGTAAAGCCCACTTTTACATGTTACATTTTTTACGTTAAACTCAGATTTGTTCAGATTAAAATGGAAATGAATGAAATACAATCTCACCCTCGAGATGAAAAACACATAATCGAGTACACAATTTCCAAATGTCTCTTGGTTAAAGTGGTTGCTCGTGGTCAGCTGTCTCCTCTCTCCCAAGACAGAGAGAGAGAGAGAAAAGAGCCTAAGTTATTGAAAATTGTTCCCGTTGACTCACCACCGACTCATTACCGACCACTGGAGGTCTTTTATAAGAGTTTATCGGGTTCTTCGCCACGTTTTCATATTTGCAATATTACGGTCTTTATAAGAAGACTGCAATTACTTTCATTAGAGTGATTGCTCTGGCTACCGCAAGAATACCAAATGGAAAGCATGTCAAGTTGCGGGACGTGCAGGAAATCAAATAAATTCAAAAAACAAATCTCGATTCGACATTTCGTCCAAACACGAATCGGATTCTGCAATTTTTCTTAATATTCGCGACTGGGCCGAGTGTCTCTCAGATGTGATATTCCAAGAGTAGTGTTTGCACGTCTGCCCTTTTGTTTGGTTCTTTCTTCCGCTCCCAGGAAACTGACTAATTGATATTTAAGAAAGTGAGAAGGTTTCGCAACATTATGAGCTCTCTGTAAAACATTGTTTTCTGCTAATAAACAATTCAATGAACACTAAATTTTCAAGCAGAATTTAAGGCAAAATTTGTTTAATACAAAGCGACCCCCAAATGAGGCTGATTTTAAGATTGTATAACGATTGCTGTTCGAATTCGTGGTTTATCTCAAAATTTCAGTGGTCCTTAGGATTTAGAAAAGCATTATTCTTTCATTCCGCTCATTATCGAATATTTGAGGATAATATGAGGCCGAAAGAAGTTTCCGTTGACAGGGACCGGAATCTTGGCACGAGTTCGAATCTTGGCGACAAAATTTTTCAATGGAATACTCCCTCGGGAACACATGCCTCGGTTACAGCACTTCCGCTTCCGTTAATTTTTTCTAAATCGAAAAATAAACAAAAATCATGGCATTTGTTGTAATGGAGTATCGGTGAAAATACATTTTAAAATTTTTCGTTTATATCTGTGTTTTTTAATTCAAATTTTTGTAAAATTCCAAAAAAAATTTAACGGGAAAATTAAGGTTTAAAAACATGTCTTCGTGCGAGTTTTCGAAAATTGGGACCACCGGGGATTCAAACATCCCAGTGCCGAAGAGGACTCATGCCACAATAAGCAGATCAAAGAGGTGCACGCAGCTGCCGGAGCTGCAGAAGTACATCGAGACCATCATCCAGGCCAGCAACGAGTGCGAGCTGGAAGAGCCCTCAGTGCCGGAGAAGAGGAAGAGGTTCTCGAGGGAGAGAAAGCCGGGAAAGCACGCGGTTTGTAAGGGAAACGATAACTCAGCCAAGCACGAGAAAGTTAAATTCGAAATGCCAGTGACAGCAAGTAAAAGTAAAAATAAAGCAAAAACACCGTGCCCGGAAGCGGTAAGCAATGGTGATGAGATACCTAGTAAGGTTGTTCACACCCACTTTGAGGACCCTAGGAACTGGAAAACTGACGACCAAAACCGGGGCTCTAAATCAGAGATCGAAAACTGTCTCAAACAATTCTTTCCAAATCCTTATCGGTTAGAAAACAAAACCGCGGTTCAGAACCTAATTTCCGACATAATTTTCGAAAGGCAACAGGAGGACGACTTAGGAGATGAGGCGTTAACTCGTGTCCCCATTTCTGACGTTTGTACTCAGACCGAAGTAGAGTCCGAATATACAAATAACGCTCTTGTCATTGCTGACAGTGAAATAGATCCATGTAAGAGGGTAAGTCAGTAACCGGCAGCAATGTTGTTGTGTTTTTGTTAGCTCTCTTCCTTACCACTTGTTCAGCAACAGCTGTTCACCTTGTCAATGCCGAGTGTAACTTCCGTTCGATGCCCTCAGGTTCTGGAAAACTTTTTTCAGTAAAAACTTTGACGTTGCCAAAGGTAGCTTAAGATGAATGACAATTCATTTATAAAACATATTAAATTAATTCTTCTTATTTTTCCAAAAATACTAAGAGCGAAATTATTTTTTTCTGGAGATTTTTCGAAGAAAAATACTTTCGGTGGATACCCAAAGTTATGTTTCCTCGGTTGCTTTTTCTGCCCAACTCTTTTCTAATCAGTGATAAGAAACCAATCACTGAGTGATAAAGAGCAGTTTAAATTACCCAAACAAAAGTCCAACAACATTACGAATAAAATTTGATTAGCCCTCTAATTTTTTAGGAAAGTGATGTCAGCTGCAGTGTCGGAGTGACCTCTTTAGAGCACGCTAGACCCAAGTCCCGTATGGGGGGCCTCAGGGAGAGCAACATGAGCTTTAGCAGAGTGTCAACGCCCCCGAAAACCCCTTTGAACAACAGAAACAGCCGTTCCACCCTAAACTTGAGCAGTAAGGGAAGCTCCCTCGAAAGCTTAAGCGAAGTCTCCAGTCTGAATCAGACTACAGTATTGAATAAAAGTTCCACAAAGACAATAAAGAAGAGTTCGCAAAGTGAAATGAAGGTGAATTCTTCGGGGGAAGACTTTTCGGAGGGAGTCGTCAGCGATTACGATATAGGGAAACTGAAGCTGCTGAGCCTCACCGACTCGGAGGACTCTTTCTCGAAGAATTTGGAGAATAACAAAGATATTTTTGGCGACTATCTCTCACAAACACCCTCATCAGCATTCGACGAGGTGTATGAAGCCAATGACTTCAATGATTTACGGCAGATTTTCGATGTGATGAACAAAGCGACAGAAAGTTTCCTCGAACTGAGTCTGAAAACCGATCAAGATCCGATGTTGGAAAGTCCGAAGGACGCGACGGAGAGCGCTAAACTGTCGGAGTCCCAATCGTCGGAGAGAGAGATGGTGACCCAGGAAAATGTACAATCCGGCAGCGAGGCACAAGACGAATGGAAGGAAAAAGAAAGCGAAAATTTTTGTATTAAACAGGAAGAATCGGAAACGGGGGAGAACACAGAAATCGACTTTGCAAACAGTGAAGAAGTTAAAAAACGCATAACAGACGATGCGACGTTAGTGAATCTTTTGCTGAAAGAAGAAAACCCCGAAATAATAGAACCTACAAAGTCTGAGAGAGAAAAGACGTCGGATGATTTGCAACCGGGGCCATTAAATGAAGACGAACAAGACAGTTTATCGAGACGCGAAGAGGTCACCAATACTTGTTTTATTCTGGGTGACTTAGACCAGGTAGAGTCGGTGGACGAAGACCAGGAGGCCGGTCAGAAAATAGACGAGGTCCTGCAGTTCATGTACGACTGTTTAAAAAAATTCAGCAACCAGGAGAAAGAACTCTCGGGAAGAGAGGAATCTTTTTTGCTGGAGGACGAAAAAGAAGCAAAAGAAACCAAAGCGGGTTTGACGAACGAAAAGAAAAGACATTCGAAGCTGCCGAAGAGGTGTCACACCCTCGGTGGGGAAGACCCCAGTGAAAGTCTGGTCGTGGACAGCTACCCTCGCGTTAAGGAAATACAAAGCGAAAGCTCCACATTGCTCGACGAAACCAAAAGAAAACCCCTCGTGAGGGCCCGCTGCAGAAAAAGACACGACAAAAACTCACCACTTGCAGTCGCTGACATTCCCCCTCCCGTCAGCAGACTACAGCTAACAGCCAGAGGACCGGAAACGCATCCCCCTCCCGAGTCTGTGCAAACAGTTGAGAGTCTGAACGAACTGGGAAGTTATTCCGAGCAACCCCCGCCGTCGACGTTGGGCAGTAACGATTCGCACACTGTCAAACCAATCCTTCCACATTCAGTCAAATTAAAAAAAGGCAAAACTGATACCCAGAAAAGCATAAAAGATGTCCTCGACACTGAGGAAAAGCTTCTGGCGAATTATTTGAGTTCTAAACCTCCCGAAAAGAAATCTCCGGAAAAAGATTCAAAAAGCCGAAAACCGGGGAATCACATGGTGGTTAAGAGTGGAAAGACCACTACTTATTCTCTTATGAATGATTTCAAACGCTCAAACTCCAATTTTGTAATTTGCGTGAGTTCGCTACCTCGAAATCTGAGAACAATGGCCGCCAACAGAACGAGTTTGACTCTCTCGCCCTCATTTTCGCTTTCCCTCAGAAACATCGGCAAGACTTGGGACTTCAAACCACTTCCTTACTATCAGAAGTTGACCCTAAAAAGGATTCCCGTCATTTTCGACATTCCCCGATCGGTTCTCGAACTCTCATACAACGTGAGACAGGGGGCGTTGCTGACTGTGGGAAAGAATCACGTTTCCCATGTGGCGAGACCCGTTTGTCTGAGTCGAACAATCAGCTATCCCAAATCAGAGGAAGAATTTTCTCTCAGGAACTCGGAGTGCTTTATAAGCATTAGAGTAAAGCCGATGAAAAAATCTCTGTTTGTTGAGTCTTCCGGGGCGGCCGAATGCCTAATAAAATCGTTTGTGGTCTCTGATTCCAACACCACAGACGGCAGCAGCAGTGTGCAGACGGAGGGCAATCAACGGGTCGAATCTATACTGGAAGCGCTTGAGAAAACTGAGGGAAAGCTCATGCTGTTGGAGCAGAATGAGTTGATTGCGACGGAGTCACTGAGTAGCTGCAGCGCGAACGACCCCCGCAAATGCGAAAGCTCTGAGATCGACTGGGAAGGGGAAAACGGACATGAGAAAGTGACCAACCTGCTCTTGCGAACCTACAATCTGCAACAGAAACTGCATCGGTACTTGTATAAGATGACCTGCCTTCAGCAAATGCCCTTGATGTGCCCTTTGACGCAGCAGGGTTGCTGTTCGCACCTTCCCGATTTGAAAACCCCGCCAAAAAAGAAACATGGCGAATCGGAGGAGGTCGAAGCCGTGAAGGTCGAGACGACGAGTGTGGAAGTTCAAACGAGTGATCATGCAATCTCCTACAGCCCGCCTTCGGAACAGAAGGAGCAAACTCATGAGAATTCCAGTGAATCCGACACAAAAGACGTGGAAGAAGAGCAGAACGCGAAGAACGAAGACGACGATAATTCTTCCGTCTGCAGTTTCAAAAGCTCCAACGACTTTTCCGAATCGAACGAAATAACCAATCTCGAAAACAAGACGAAATCACTGGAAAAAATCGTAAGCAACCATTTCCTCAAGAAAATCTTCAGTGAAATCGAGTTATTCAGGCAGAGTTTCAAAACAGTCGAAAAGGACCATTTATGTGTCTCCGTCAAGGGCAAACACGAAAGCTCCGAAAGCCTCGGAGAGAACAGACTGACGGAGTACGACTCCAAGACGCCAGCCAAGATGCTTAAAACCGTGTTTAAAGGACAGAAAAGCATGACGGAGCTGACGATAGGTCTGAAAGACGTTCCCATGACTCAAGTCAGCAACATCTCCGTCGAAAAGCGGAAGTTCTCGCCGAACCACACCAAAATCTCCGTCTGTATTCTGAAGGAGAAACCCGAGCCACCGGAAAAAGGGAACACTCGCGACTCAGAGTTCAAAGCCAACAGCAATGTCCCGCAAAAGAAATTCTCCACGCTGTACTTCGACCGAATTCGGCCCTCCCTCAGCAGGTGCCGGACGGATTGCTCCAGAATCGAGGACGACCTGAGCAAAACGTCGGAGAGCGTCGTGGAGAGCAGCGAGGACGACGACGACTTCAAAAGCGTCGCCTCCAGCTTCAGCAGTCACGATGTGACGACCGAGAAGAAGGAGACCAAAGAGGAGAAACAGCCCTCTCCACCCCCGCCTCCAAAAACCTTCACCAAATACAGGTTCGACTTCTACCGGAAAATGGACATGAGTCTCGAGGCGAACCAGCCGAAGCCAAAACCGCTGTCGAGCACCGTCTGTCGGTACAAGGAGCTCGAGCCGTTGAAGCAGGCGCTCACCGAAATGCAGATTCGGATGAGGAGCATACAGAAGGACACATTCTACAGCAGCAACGATTACTACGAGAGGGCGCTGCGGCTCGCCAAGATGTCCGCCGGCTTCTGTCAGAACTGCGGCAACAGAGCGGTCATCCCGAAGGACACATTCGGCTACTACAAGACTCTGCTGCCACGGAGGTACTCCAGCCATCGACACAGTCACCCCTTCAAGATGGCTGTCACGCCGAGCCCCAGCTACTACTCTTTCAGGTCGACAAATCGGGACATGAGCGATAGCTGCGACCTTGACCTGAAGCACAGTTCTTCGTATCTCCTAAGCCACAAGACACGTCCAGGCGGGTCCATTCTGCGGAATTCCATGTCTGACATGCCGGTCCTTCTGGAAAGGTTGTGACGAGAGCTGACAAAAAGTGACGAAAACCCTCCAAAAAAATATTTAAAAAAAAATAAAGTTGAATTCGTGCTAAAATCTCGTTTCCCCTCACAAGTCACGAATGTATTTTAAATAATTTCTTCTGCACTTTTTTATTTTCTAATTTTATTTTACTTATTTATTTAATAAATGTTTATTTCGAGTATAAAACACTCGGCGATAAATTATTGCTTCCGGCTGAGATGAGCACCGAAGGAAAAACATCGATATTTCACACGGGAAAATATCGAAACGTTCCCTTCGATGCATTTGCAGCCATTCAATATTTTTAATATATAAAAAAAAATCCGTTATTTAGTATAATTTTATGCAATTTTTTGTTTAAAAGCACTTCGTGGAAAGACAGTGATTCACTTTTCGATATATTGTTTTTCTTTTAAAAATTATCTAAATTATCATAAATGCCGCGTTATAATTAACCCTCTCGGAATCATATATAAAAATAGTTATACTGCGCAGTGAGACTGAAAGCACGAGTAGCCTTTTCAGAAACCGTTAACCCGCCATATTCAAATTTACGATTAATATTTAGCGAGGCCAAATGAGTATTTTAGTATAATTGTATCCGATGACATTCCTGATAAGGTTTGACTGTACTGATTGAAACTTTCGCGATAAATGATGAGTTAAAATTTTAGAAAGCTTTAAATTGGCGGGACAAATTTTAAGAGAGTTATTACAGTATAATTAATTCTTATATTTTAGCAGTTTTTTTTGAAAATATAATTTTTTTGTTTGTTTTGTAAAATTATTTCACTGATTCGCTATTATTAGGTTAACCGGCCTCACCGGTCATTTTGACCGGTTCTTAACTTTTTCATGATACTTTACTGAATTTTTTTATATATTTCCCGTTGGTGTGCGGTGATTCGCACGGTATTATTAATTTCATTATGAAAGCTTTCCAATTATTGGTTTATAATGAGAAAAAATAAATGAAGAGAAAGGAAAGAGGACTTAATTCGACCAAATGAGGAATCGAAGCTGTCGAACGGAAGGGAAAGATGGCTGTCACCGCAAAGTGCTCTCAGAGAGGCATTTGGTTATCGATAACGCAGTTCTTTAATAAAATATACTGTACTTTTACGGGCCCAACGCTTTACATTCCGAGTTGATACAGAAGCAAAAGGTACATTAGTCTGTCAAATCGGATTCGAATGAATCTTTTAGAAGGGAGCAGAATATCATTTGTTTACGTGAGTTATAGTTAACTTGAAAACCGTGAAACCAAATCTTTGTTATTTGTGGCGGTAGAAACTCCAACCCATTAACCTTATTTTTGAAAACGTTCCCGCATTGTTTATTAGTTTGCCCTTTAACTGTTTGTATTGGGTTTTGTGCGGGAACAGAAATACAGATGAACAAAGCACAAAAGACAAAGCACAAAGTCCTGTGGGTTTCCTTTAATCTTCCACCATCGGTGGCGCCAAATGAGAGTCACGAGTGAGAAAAGAAAAGCAAAATTTGGATGAACTGCGCTTACAAAAGAAGAGACAGACCGACTAAATGGCGAAGACAACGTCATATTTTACAGCTCTTCACAGGAGCACACACACACACACACGCACATAAACAGTGAATTCAGAAGCTTAACGACTACCTGAAATTTCCGGTTCGACACTCTCGTTGACGTTAGTTAACTCATGACTAACTATGCCCAGTGGTGACCTTTCTTGTGCAGGAACAATCAGTGGCATTTTTCAGGGCGAAACTTTCCGAACTGAGGTCTGAATACCTAAAAAAAAATACAAACCGCAGTGCAACCATTTGGTTATATTATTGTGGGTTTAAATCTCGGACGTAAATGCCTTAAAACACAGTCAATCAAATGAAATCAGTTTGAGAAATTTAAATGAGTTCGCTACCGTTTAAAAATTTCATCAAATTAATGTAACGGGTTTCAAATTTGAATTTTTTTTGCAGGAAACGGAAACTATAAGAAAATGAATTCACCCGCAAGCATTCCGATACGCCCCGATCACGTCTTCTGAACTGGAGCACTCGTTCCTTTGCAAATACTGAATCGTTTCGAGTATGATCTGCTCGAAAAAACCCTGCTGCACCCTTTACCCCTACTGCACGTGCCTTCCGAGCAAGTGCTGCAGGTGCTGCCCCCATTACCCCAACTGCTACTGCTACTCCTCCAAGTGCTGCTCCCTCTACCCGAAGTGCTACTGCTACAAAAAGTGTTGTTCTTCCTACCCCCTGTGCTACTGCCGCAGCAAATGCTGCTCGTTATACCCCAAGTGCTACTGCAGCACGAAATGCTGCTCCAAATACCCCTTCTGCACTTGCTACCTTCACTCCAAACACTGCCTCTCCAAGTGCTGTTCTCTCTACCCCTACTGCAGCTGCTCGCTTAAGTGCTGCTATCGGAGGTGCTGCTACTGCCACAAGTACTTCGGTAAGTCCTTTCTCGGAAGAAAGCATCGCAAAAAATGCAAATCTCACTCTTGCACTTGCGGTCGTGTGAAGTCGTGTATGACAAACCGCAATGCGAGTACTTGTACTGAAATTAAAGTGAATTGCTTCGATATCTAATTCCCTAACGGTACGGAGAGACGCCCGTAACGCTTTTGTGTTCTTACAGGTGGCTGCGACTGCTGCAGCATCTACTGCATATAAAGAGACGAGCGAGCCCTCCGCTGCCCAGCCCCGATACTTTCCAATTAACTTCACATTCGGACCTGTCAGAAGATTCTACGAGCGCTGGCCAAAGATCGTTCTCCCTCACCGAAGTAGGCACTGAGAAAAGCCGGTAGTCACGCACCAGTCAAAAAGAAATCGAAACAGTGGATCCCGAACATGAAGCCGACCACCTTGGATTGCTCTTCGGGGGAGGGGCGAGGGGTGAAAGGTGGATCGGTTCGGCCGTAGATGGAAAATAGTGAAAATTGGCACGAGATCTGTAGCGTAATAGGCGTAACTGCAACTGACGGTTGATGGTTAAAAGAATTTAATTCATTGCTGCATAGAGAGTTTAATTGGCGTATAATAACAATTAAGTAAAGGGAACAAAAGATTTTTCTTAATGCCATTAATTAATTTGCATTTTATAACTGTTAACTTAACTCGGACTTCAAATGGGTCAAACAGCAGTTTTCTTAAAAACAAATTCACGTATTCTTTGCTTGGTTGGACTCGTGTGACGACCATCACAGAGTCAACGACCTTTTTCAAGAGGAACAGAACAATATTTACAAATTGTGCTCAAAAACCCACAGCAATCGGACTTTCCTGTGAGGAGTCACTGCAGCCAAAGAAAGGCACAGAATTAGGAAAGTAGTGAAAGTAGCATGTTGCTGTTATGCAGCACTATATGTAATTCACCATTGTAATTGCTTCACAATGTTCTATACATATTTGTATATGTATAATTCAGCTTATGAGTAAAATATAATAGTAGAACCGTCATTACACTTTCCGGTATTAATAAAACTCAGATGTTAGCGCCCTCTATCTTCTCTGTAACCACAATTTTTCGGTAGCTATTTCTACTCTTTCCAGGAGAAAGATTTTCTTAAAGCACTGCTTACTCAGTTATTTTTTTAATAAAGATCACCCCCGAAATTCAGTGAAATGATATCAAATTAGGAAAGTCCGATTGTATTTTTTGTACAGTGTAACTTTGGAAAAAATTAATTACTTAAAGAAAACCTGAAGATTCATTCAGGCAATGAGAATTTAAAATTGTTTTTGATTTAAAAAAGTCATTGAATGGGAGAGGAGCTTCCAAACGAATGGGAAAAGCTGTGAGGGGTCTTCGATGTCTACTGTTTTCATAGCTGTACTGAAAAAGAATGCTCAGCGCGATAAAACGGAAGAAGGAACGAAAGATTAATTATTAAATGCAAAACACGTCAATTTCGAGATGAAAGCCAAACTTAAAAAGCTTTAAATGAAAATAGTGTAAATAATAACTATATAAAAGTGACGCCCTGCATTCGATTTGGGAGTGATTAACTTCCTTCCTTTTTGCCTCTTCTTTCGCCCTTTTTTGTTTTATTTGTCTTATTTTATTTTTACTCAATCGTTTCGTCTTCCTCTTCAGTATATTTTTCCACTGCTTATACTGTTCTTTCGATACAGTAAGCATTTTCTTCAGTTCGCATATATGTAAATAATTCTTTTAAATACTTTATTAGCATAGAAAACTACAAAATAAATGTTTATTTTTCTTTAGGCGGTTTTGGTTCCCTCTAATAAAGTCAAAACTGTAACGAAATGCAGTAAAATTTTACTGTAATAACTGGAAAAGCCTCTCATTATTGAAAACATGGCGTACAGTCACCCTCTTCCGAGAAATTGCTCATTTTTGCCTTAGTCATCGACAGAGGCAGTCCGCGACGAAACTTAAAATTTTTCTGGTAATAACAGTACAAAATAAATGAGTTGACCGATGAACTTTCCTTAGCTGAATTAGTTATTAACTTTTAGGGCGCGTTTTGAACAAATCATTGGAGCACGAGATATTTTGTTGTATGTGTTCCGCCAGAGGAAACACATTTGCACCTCGGGCACGGACTACTCCAAAAATTCTTTTATTAGAATTTCCTATGGAGAGGAGTAGTCATTACTCGTTATTAATTATGCTTGTACCCTCATTAATTGTCTCGTACGGAAGAGATATTTTTTGAGATGTTCCCTTCACATTCGCAATTGTTGTTTCTAATGTTTTAAATTTTAATTATTTATTATATATGTTATATTGCAAAGTTAATAAATTTATGTATTTTATATGATTAAATCACGACAAGTTTCTCATTATAATCAATTAACACGGAAATTGTGCTACCAATTAAATATTTTATCTATGAAGAGCTGCAATGGATGAATGGGCTACAGAACAAATTATCTGGGTTTTATCCCGATGGAATTTCTGCAACATCACAAATTCCCCTTTAGGGGAAGGTTCAAGACCCCGAGTGGAATTTCGAAATGAAAAGAAACAAACAGCTTTCTCGGCGTGTTTCCGACTGGTTGGAAAATGTTAAAAATAATGCAAACGAAAGCAGTTGGAAATCTTATCAGATAAGATTCTAAATATGATCATTTTAATGAGTCTCGCCATTACATTTACAATGTTAATTTTAATTCACATTAAATCTTTTTCCTCATTTTTACGTAAAGCACACACACATATTTTTGCAGTGTAGAAAATTTACAGCTTTGTTAGTGAAGCTGTTTTTCTAGAAATCACAAGTTTTATTATAAACAAATAACCGTCATTATTTGTTTTATATGTTTTTTATTTTTTTGAAACTTCCAAACAAACGTTTGAAAAAAATGTGTTAATACATGTTGCTGTTATGAAATGTTACAGTTATCTTATTTCTTCAATTTTTTATTTATTAACTATTGCTTTACTTAAATGCATTTTATCTATTTTGACCTCTGCAGTATATTCTAATTAATGTGATTTTATCTTCGTTATTTATTCAATTTAAATCGTTTTTATTTATTAACTTGTTTTTACTTACATAGAAATTTTATTGAATTCAATCCATATTTTAAGTAGTGTTTTTTTCTTTTATCAATGTTACTTATTCAATTTAAAACGTTTATTTATGAACTTGTTTTTATTTATTTATTTAGTTAGTGTTATTATCTGTATATAGTGTTTTTGTATATGTTATTTATTAAATTTTAATCCACGGCTCTCAGCCAAAACCGCATTAAATTTCAGGCAAAATTATGTATCAAATATACATAATGTTTCAAATGTTACATGAATTCAAATGGGGAAAAATATTTAAGTTTACGGATATTTGAACGAAACCAACCGTCAAAATCCTCATAGAAATAATCCGGTTATGGTTTCATAAATCGATGAATTAATTGAGAAAGCGAACGTAATGGGCAATCAGAGAAACCCGAAGTGGGTATAAATACGGTAATTTTAAATACGTATTAGGTTTATTTACACGGCCTCATTAACACAAAGGTAAATATAAGCCTACAACATATTGTGTTAATGCCTTTCATAATCCGGTATAAGGCGAGTTCTTAAAGAAATCGACACATTCATTGAATATTTCGCTGAAAGTTCGCCCGGACTATTCCAAGATGCAATTTACTGTAAGAATGGAGTGTTTTAATCCTGGACAGTCTCTTCTGCGTGAGACAAGAGGTTGCAAAATCCTGGGATGTTCCGAGAATACAAGAAGATCAAGTGAGGCTTTTCCGCGTAAATTCCCCGGAAGTCTTCCCGATGTTAACTTCCATCAACCTTGAGATGAAGTAATTTCCGGGAAAACAAATTCACTTTTAGTTTTGAATGGAAATTTTCAACAGAGTTTTCATCTGAAGTCCCTCCCTGAAGAGTGCAGTACAGAAAACGAAGAACGGGCTTTTTTTGCGGGACTAAACTTCGATAAATAAAAAAAAAACTCGGGTAAGGAATACTGAAATCTTTCCAATGGTAAATAACCATCAATTTCGTGAAGTCGTGATGGCGATGACAAGTGGTAATCACAGAATGCAAAAAATTTTTCCGACCATTCTTTCTTTTGCAGAGTGATGACAGATCCCTTTTAGAAAATGGCACAAAAAATTACTTTCTCCGCTATTGTTTTTTACACTTTTTGTTGACACCAATGTAGGCAACTTCCATTTCTTTTAAAAAAGTTTAATTATTCACGGCTAGGAACCATGTCCTTTGTTACCTTCTGCAATGTGTTGTTTGTTTCTTCCGTTCTGCTCGTCCTGTCCCGTCAAGCGCTTCCTGTGACGACCTTCGGCGAAGTGCTCACAATCCCTTCGTTAAACGCAGACACGGCTTCAACACTGCAACCATTCAAAAGAGGAAAGCGTTAACTCAGTGTTTCAACAATGACACCTTTACAACGCCTTAGATTCTTCGCCCCGCAATTTGCAACTCCTTTTTGTGGACATCACAAGAAAGTGTTGACCGTCAGCGAGGAGGAGTGTTTTATGTGGGTGCAATGCAGAGTACCTGAGTTGGAATTATATCTGTCAATCAAAGGAACCATAATTCGGCGCCCACTTCGGACAGATGGTTTTTGAAGATTACAACATGTGGCGAAAGAAGTCGAAATGGTCTCTTCATCTCACCGACTTCAAATCCATTTGTTTTTTTTAGTGATATAACAAAGTCGGTTTTTTGTTGAGGAACATTTCCAAACACTCCCTCGCTGTTTTTCTTACAATAACGGTACACACACGAAAGGAGAGTGTAAAACAATTAGTACAATTGGTATTTGCTTTTAGGGAAGGTGGATATTAGCGACCGTGAGGATGCAGAGAAAGCACAGAAAGTGGCTGCGTCGTGCGGGCGATACCTTTTTCGTCATGACTTATCGACCGATTGGGTTGCCTTTAACGTAATTCTAAAACTGATCGGCCTACTTCCGACTCGGCTATTCCTAAAGCCGCTGCTGCCAACCGAAGTGTTACGATACCATCCAGAATAAGAAATGTTTTGACCTGATTTTGACCTAAGTTCACGATTGCACCCAACTCTCAATATTAGTTTCCTTCTTTTATCTTTAGGCAATCCAAACAATCCACTCTAAAGGAGTGCAAAAAGTTTCCGGTTTATTAATTACCCTAAAATGATTATTTGGCACTTTTGCAGCGAACGAAGAACTCTTGCGGAGGAGATTTCGCCTTGACATATTGGCAAAATAAAAGGCATTTTGAGCTCCTCTGCGGTGTGGAGGACGTCTGCGCTCAAATTTTGGCCGGCCTACCCATTGACGCACACTTACGTGGGTCTGAAGTTCAGATCAATTGTTTCCCCGCACGACTGCCCACAGAATTGAAATTTCTGTGAAAACAGCCATAACACCCGCCAGAATTAGCTGGAAAGCTTATCGGTTCGAGTTCGCGAGGACTAATCGCAATGCATTCATAATTTTCCAATTATATAATCCTTTGAACCCTCCGAGACATGAAGAAACGACTGGCAAAAGCGAAAACTGATTGATTGATGTCGATGAAATAGTGTTAATAATGTGCAGGCGGGTCCCTTGTTCATGAGCAGCCATAAACCAACTCGAGATTAGCCTAACCTTGGCACAAAACGGAAGAAGTGATTTGTGGGAAGCTGACTAAGCGAGGTTATTGAGAATTCATTGTGTGGATGCGAGGGAAGAAACACCCTCGAGGTGAGGAAAACGAGACTTTTGTTTGTCGTCCGAAACAATAGCCGATAAAAAAAGGAGAGCGAACATTGTACCTTGAAAAGACATGGAATCATGGGAGAGACTGTATTGGCCGGGACGTCCAACGGTTGTGATTCACGAAGGGATCGCAGGGGAAATGACTGAAAACCTTCTTAAACACGGAAAGAAAAGAGTGAACTTTCACTCAATTGAAAATTTCTTCCCTCGACTTGATTTTGGGTTCATCTATTGAACGCTAAATTGCTTTACAAAGTACCTTTACACCATAAGTGGGATCAATGGCTGACCCTAAACTCAAGTCGCGTGGTTTCAATAAAACGAAAGTGCATTGAAATTTCAAAACCGTTTTTTAAATAAAATAATAATTTAGTTCCCTTACAGCTCCCACTTGAAGAAAGTGTCTCCATTCATACATACAACCCCTAAGAGCGAAACCACCCCAAAAGCATGCCTGCTTTTCCCTAACAACCATTTTAGGTCAACCCGACGAGCTTTGCGAGACATAAATGATTTTATCTCAGTATTTTCCCAATAATTTAAGATAATATCAAATTCGCTACTTAAACAAATCATTTATTTTTTCCAATGACGGCTAATGACTGACTTCTTTCGAAATATTGATTTATGAATTTTTCTTTTAAGCGTTTTGACCAAAGACATGGAACCATGTTTTTTTTTAAATGCAAATTGTACACGACGGGTAACTCCTAATTGCATCGGGTGTTCTTGTTGGGAAAGTCATCAGTCATTTGCAGAGGGCAGTATTTGTTTTATTTAAACCTCACAGCTGAAAAAAAAACTTATTGTCTTTCGGAAAGAACGAGACTGAGCGAAAAGCCCACATGATTTATTCTGTGCAGCAGAAGACGAAATCTTTAGCAGTGACCGTTGGTCGCCATTTTAAAATTTTCACTTCTATTCGCAATGAATTTATTAAATCGGAGGTAAATATTCAAATAGTCAAATTTGTCGTGTCTGTGACTTGTAAAAATAATTGCTAAGAAATAATTGCTGAATTAATGTCCAAGAAAATTTATTTTAAAAAATTTTTAAAATAAAACGCCATCCGAGATTTGAAAAAAATGATTTTTATTTTCCTCTGACTCAAAAAATAAGTCCATTTCTAGGGCACTTTGACTTGATTAGCGCTTAATCAAACGCCAATAATTTTCATTATATGATGCAACCAACTACTTTCGATATTTTTAATTCATTATTTCAATGAGAAAATTTAATTAATCTCGCCTACCCGTTTCCAAAACTCACAGAGCAATCGCAAAGTTTTTTTATAAACGATTCAGTAGAAAGTAACTTTAAACAAATGCAATGAAATCATTTGACATTTTTAAATGCGATTAGCGAATGCTTTAATAATATTGTGAAATCAGTATTACTCAGAAAAGTATGAGAATTCGTGAATAATTTTATTTTACCTCCGATCTGTTCTGTACGCCAGTGCCATCTGTGAGGGAACTTAAATTACTTTTAAAGCCGTCATATTGAACCGGATATTATCGTTGAAAGACTTTTTTATCGAGCATTAAATACAAACGGTTTAGTTAAAAACTTATTTTATACTCGTGCTAATTTATAAAATATTAATTTTATTTATAAAAAATATTAAAAGCAAAAATATTCTAGTTTGAAGGAAATAAATATTGCAATCCGTGCAAAAGACTTGTAATTGGTGAACTCTCTGCGTTTCCAAAAGCAGCCATTTTTCATTACCAAATCAAGGACTTTTCCTAGTGATTTTATTTCTTATAGAAAATATCTAGTTAATATAAAATTAATATCTAAAATGGCGTTAAAAAGAATTAACAAGGTATGGTAAATGTTTTTTTATTTTAGGATTTTTTTAAATAAGTGAGATTTGCTTTTTTTACTGAATTAACGGGTTGAACGCCCTGTGAATTTTAGTCAAAATGTGATTAACTTGGGACACCAGTGGGACTTGCCTAACGTTTCACATTATGTTTTTCAGCATTTGATTCCATAATTAATCAGAGAATAGCAATATTTTTTAATTGTTGCCGCAATAAATGCGCCCGGTGACGTATATTTTTCTGTAAAAAATTTTTAGGTCGATATGATAATAGCCTATTGTCAGTATGAGGTTTTTGTATGGCTTGTTTTACCATGACCAGTTCGAAATTGGCTGAAACAAACTATTTCGCGCTCTATATTTGCTACTCGTTTTTTTGTAAATTACTCAGACTTATTTGTTTCATAAAATATTACCCAAATGAAACAATTATTAATTTTTAAAATGTGAAATCGTAGCGCAATTGTCCTATCCTTCTTTGGATTGACTCATTCTCAAAGTAATTTTTTAACAATTTCTGTTTGTATTCTTCATAAAAGTAATGTTTTCGTTTAAAATTTTATATTTTTGTAAATGCTATTATTTTAATACTTATCTGTGAGCTTTATTTTTAGCAAATTAATTCTAAGTGCAATGCTTCATTATAATTTTTACGGCGAAAATATGTTTTTTTTTTTCAAAATGGCAAACTCATTTGCTTTGTATTTAAAAAAAAAGCCATAGCACATATGTTCCAAATATTTTGCACAATTTTTTTCTTGAAAGACAAGTTCTTAGGATTTGAAAGCCTGACTGCATTTATTGTTAATTAGGTCTCCTTTTTTTCAAGAATTTTAAGATTTATATTTAATAAATTTTATTTACACAAACTCCACTTCCTCAATAGATAAAATTTATTCTTTAAACTGCATACTAATTTATGAGATTAGGGGTATTTACTTGTTGTGGTCAACTTTAGCTAACTTATTTACATAATATGAGTACATGGTTAATGCTTTAGGTTGGGCAAATTAAAAAAAAGTCAGTTACTTGAAATTGAGCTTTGAGACAGGGCTGAAAGTTCATGTTGGAATAACAGCTTCAATTTAATGAGCCAGCGAAATATTAATTTTTAAAAGCTGTTTTATTTTTAAAATGAATTTCTTAAAATTCATCTGATGAGCAGCTTAATCAATTTCTGTACATGCTTGTACAAGTTATTTTATTGCTTTTAGTGGCTTTAAACAGAGCTTCCAGCCTCCACAACTTCAATTTATTTACATAGAACTGATTCACTAAAAGCAATGACTTAAATTCAGTGATTGGCATATGTCCAGAATGGTTTTAATTAATTTTTGTCATTTTTTGGTGGGGAAATCCTATATGTGTTAAATGGTGCAATGTTCATATATAGGTCATACTTTATTTGAGTATATTTCATTGTGCAATGATTTTGACGAATGCACATTGGTTTAAAAGGGGGTGTTACTATGTTCACATCATTATGTTCTTTCAGCTTGGGGTTATCTGCAAGTAAATAAACAACTATAATTAGATTGTCACATAACTGTTTTCCTTTAATGTTGTTTTAAATTCAAACAAAATAAATAAATCTGATGCAGGGAAATTATTGCCTTCCGAGATAAAGTCTAAATTTTTAGTTCAGCAACTGAGTTTCATTTAGATAATAATTTTTAAAATCTTTACTCTGACACAATCAAAGGGAAGTGAGAGTGATTCTTCTTTAATGGAGAATGGACTTGAATTCCAAAAAAGGTCTCTGAAAATGTTTCTGTGGTCACAATGGACAATCTATATATGTCAAACATTATTTTTTAATGATTATCAAAAGTCTGGCTTATCTGTGACTTCACATTGTGTGTGATTTGTGTTGAGTCATTATTTTCTGTTTCCTTTCAGGAACTACAGGATTTGGGTAGGGATCCTCCAGCACAGTGTTCAGCTGGACCTGTAGGAGATGATTGTAAGTGTTTACAGCTTTCTTTTTTTCTAAAAGACATGTCAGTGTTGTCCTCCAAATGATACAGTTGCTCACTGAGTTGTTATTAAGGTTGTATTTCCCAAGTGCTTATTTGAATACGATAAAGACACCAACTCACCGACGTTATATTTGTTTGCATATGTAATTAAAACTGATGGGAATACTGTGGGGATTATTTACAAAAAGACAGCAGAAGGTGAATATATTGTTTATTGATTATTTTATTTTTGTAATGAGTGCTCCGATCACAATTCAAGCTTTCTTCTCTTTCATTCTCAACAAATGTTTCTGATATGTGAAATGGATCAGTTGTAGGCCTGATTACTTAGTGGTAAAATCTGATAAAGAAATTAACAGAGGAATTGAACTCTGATCTGGGGGGAATTTTTTATTAATGGTTTTATAGTTTATTTGCTTACATAAAAGTAGGTGTTTTATTTTTAACTTGTTTTACAATGGTGTGTGCATTTAATCGAGCAAAGTAACTTGATAACTTGATTGCTCTGACATGTGATTATTTAAATTGAGATGCTATTTATAATATCCACTGAACGCCTCGAAATTTTTCGGGACTTTTCCTTTTCCAGTGCTTAATTGCTGAGTGGAAGGCCTGAGAGATTGATGTAGAAAGAACAGTGGTACTTCTCATTAGAGTAGCCTTCTTACATATGTTTAATCACATTTTTTTTTTGCTTTCAGTGTTCTATTGGCAAGCAACCATAATGGGACCGCCGGACAGTCCTTATCAAGGGGGCGTATTTTTCCTAACTATTCACTTTCCCACGGATTATCCATTTAAACCACCAAAAGTTGCGTTTTCAACACGTATTTATCATCCCAATATAAATAGCAATGGTTCTATTTGTTTGGATATTCTCAGGGCTCAATGGTCACCTGCTTTAACAATATCAAAAGGTGAGTTCGAACGAGTCCGCGTCCTTATCTGGGCGGAGCAACTCCGCTCAGATTGGGCCTCGGTGCCCCAGTTAAGTAATCTCGGAGTGGAAAGCCCTCACGGGAACTCGTCCTTCTGTTGCAGTTTTATTGTCAATTTGCTCTCTGCTTTGCGACCCCAACCCAGATGATCCACTGGTGCCAGAAATCGCCAGGATATACAAAACGGATCGAGACAAATACAATGAATTGGCCCGGGAATGGACGAGAAAATATGCTATGTGATGAAATGGAAGCTACTACCGCAAAAAGAAGAGGCACTCAGCTAAATTACAACAACAAAACACTTTCTCTATCATTTGGATTCCTTTTTCTCTTGTTTTTTTTCGGGAAGAAAAATCTTTTTTAGAGCCCGGTTTTCAAAGAAAAGAGCCACAAAAAAATCACGTGATATGTAGATTCGAACGTATGATTTTATCCACGTCTAGCAAAAAATAACGAGAACGTTTTTTTTTTAAATTGTAGTAAGTGTAAATTTATGTAAGAGTTGTTTTTATTGCATCTACAAGACGTAGATAAAATTATTTTTGGCTATTATCATTTTTCTGCATGTCATTTTGTACAGTACGGCTTTGGTCGCAAAGCAACTGAAATATCGGAATTGGAAGAAATAAGAAGACATTGTGCCAAAGAAGTGCGTTATTGGGTTTTGAAAACATTTCAGACATCAAACATTCACCATTTTCCACGTCGTCTGCTAACGTTTAACGAATTAGTATGTTTCTTCCTCTCTGCTTCAACTTTTGTTAGCTTAATTTAAGGAATTCATTTTTTTAATTCAAGCGAGGGATTTGTTTCATTTACATTAGCATTATGTGAGTGCACATAGAAGGAATATTACTTTGTAAAATATTTAGCTTCAGTTAACCACTGGATTATATTAATTTTGTTTTCAATATATATGTTACAAAAAAGCTCAGCTCCTCTTTGTACAGGACCGATATTACTAATTTTAATTATTTATTTCATTTTTTTATTTAAATTTGTGTAGTCGTATTCAGTTGCATGAACGAATTCCTTAATTCTAAAGGTTTGGGTCTGCTGTTTTCAAGATGTTGTTTCTTGGCACACTCGAAGTGTAATTAAAAACTCAGCGAGAATGAGAGGAACTTATGCGAACATAATCTGCAGTGAAGTATGTGATACCATTTGACTTTGGCCAGGCAAATCGATTTTGAAACGCGTGAACAGTGCTAGGGAAGGTTTTTATAATTATTGTGGTAGAGTTTAAATAAATATTTTTAAAAGGAATAAAATTTGTAAAGTTCTCTTTTACTGAAGAAAGACGAACTGGGTGAAATGGAGAACTTGGATTCGCATCGACTGCTCCTAATCACGAAATGGCAGTATTACGTTATCACGTAAGAATCCTTTTCAGCAGTTTCGAATCTCAGGAGACCTTGAAGGTGGCGAGACTCGTTTAATTATACCGCAATCAAAATGATTGGAAACAAATCGCATGTAACAGTTAATTTTGTAATATAATTTTTTTTAGTCATTCATTTATTTAAGTTTTATGTTTGTCAAGACAATAAAAATTTCACATGTCTTCAATGCGAGAATCGCCGATTTCTTTTTAGTTTTCGAGTCCGTTCGTCAGCTTTGTGCTCAGCCGCGACGAAAAGATGAAAATAGTGGGCCCGAAGGTTCTCCAATGTTTCTGACCCAAAGTCACCCCCAACAGAAGGCGAATGCATCACCGCAGGGAGGTGCTTCCAATGCATTTGCTTAAATTTCTGTTTTCAATGAAGAACACTCCCAAACGATTGTCAGAACCAAACATGGGTTACATTGAGTTATGTTGACCTCATTCGGCGTCAATCTGTCACCTGGGTACCTAAAAATAGAAAAGTTATCAAAGGAAGGCGATTGTTCTGGATTCGGATAGGAGTTTAAGGAACTATGGTTACAGAATAATGGCCAAATTCCACCTCCCTGCGATTTTTGGGTTACAATCCATTAACCCTTTCGCCTTTTGAATGATTCGAAACAGTAAATGGATTATTCATACTCTTGGCCAGGGCTCTTAATTAATACTTTTCAATAGATTTTTAGTAATCTTCGCCCGAAATTTTTATTGTTTTTTTTTTTGAATTCGCGGTAAGCATTTTAAATTTAAGATAAATTAGTGTTAACTAAAAGAGAAACGTAATAAATTATTTATTAAATAATATTCGAGGCTGTTGTTTGTGATGGTTTCGTTGTTTACCGATGATCGGAGAAAGGAATTCCCGTCAAAAGCAAACAGAACCCGTTTGGGAGTTACTTTTGTGTACTTATTCTTACAATTGGTCTTACGAGCATGCAGTTACATCTTGGATTCACTTAAACAACCCTTTGATTGCATCCATTCCTTCCCCTTCCTCCGCATTGTGCCCTGTTTTAATTTGTTTGCAAGAAGTTGAATAAGTTTTTCAAATTTACTTTTGCGGCAAACTTTCCGCGGAAATAAAACTCATTATGGATTTGCAAATAAAAATGCCGGAAATGGTTGGTGTTAAGGGCAAGGAACTGTTCCTGAGGTTTTCCTGTTTGAGTTCGACGTACTGAATTATGAAAAACGAACTCTTGAAGACAGTTTTTAATCGGCGTAGCTTCTCTTTTTTCATTTTTTATTAATTGTTACACACGAATACTACGTTATTAAACAATTATAACCGATGTCTAATGAATATTTAAAGTATAGGGGACGAACAATAAACCTCTAATTAGAAACGCCACTTTGAAAAGTCAGGGAGAAGCTGACCCTCTTTTGGGTTAATTTTTAGAAAAATTAATCGATATTCTCATGACCCAATTCCATGTATTTTCAGCAGAATTTAGACTGAATATTCTATTTCAGCTACCTACTTTAGTTCTCGCCAATTTCTAAGTCTTGAGGGTACTAATGATGGGATCATTCCCCAGTTTATAAAATTCTTGAATTAGAATTTCTGTTGGCAATTCTCAAACTAGAATTAGATCCAGTTTGTCAAGTTTTTAATTCTCCAGTTTTTAAAATTTTGCAGCGTTTCTTATATTTTTCCATTTAATTAAAAATTTATGTTATTTATTAATTAGAAAATAAAACAGACTGTTTAATTTTTTTCGAGTCCACAATTTTAAATACTTCATTTTCTAAAATTCATGTTCGGTTTCCAAAATTCCCAATTTTCCATTTTCTAAAATATCTAATTCTCCAATTTCTAAAATTCTCAATTCTACCATTTTTAAAATATATAATTCTCAATTTTCTAAAATTTACAATTCTACAATTTTTAAAATATACAATTCTCAATTTTCTAAAATTCATAATTGTTCAATTTCTAAAATTTCTAATTCTCAATTTTCTAAAATTCACAATTCTACAATTTTTAAAACATATAATTCTCAATTTTCTAAAATTCATAATTGTTCAGTTTCTAAAATTTCAAATTCTCAATTTTCTAAAATTCACAATTCAATTTCTAAAGATCCCAATTTGCCAGTTTTTAAAATGTCTAAATATTTTAGAAAATGGAAAATTAATTCCACCGTTTCTAAAACTCTCAATTCTCCAGTTTCTCGAATTCCCCATTTTCCAGTTTCTAAAATATCTAATTTTCCACTTGAAAAATTTTTAATTTTAAATTCGACAGTGTTTCTCAGAGTCTGTTTTTGCAGTTTTTATTATTTATAAATTAAGACTGAGGCAGTTGACTTTCTGCTTTCAAATTCACATCTGCTTTTAATTAATTTCCCATTCCTTCCCTTACTGTCATCTCCAATCCCCATCACACACATCCTCTATGGCCTCTCCCGCCATCTTGACCGGTTCCTTTCCCCGGTCTGCACACCCCCTTGCTCCCTTGCCCCCCTTTCCCCCCTCTGGGGCCCATCCTCCCCCCCCCCCCTCCCCGGAGCATAAACAAACCTCCGAAGGCGAGGCACGCGTCCACAACTGTTCGATAGAAAATACTTTCACCTTCGCCTCCCGACCGAGTCCCGCCATTTTGGATCGGTTAGTCTGCAATATAACGTCCACCTCGGCGGAGAGTTTTCGTCCTCGGGTTCCCGTCTCCGCGAAACATGGCTTTTAATACCTGAGTGCGTGTGCCTGTGCAGGAGGAAGCCTTTCTCTCTTCGGGAGTTGGTCAGCGGCGTCAGAGGACCCCAATAATTCGAATGAGGTTAGTCGAGGAAGATTTTTGGTGAGGAATATGATAAGTGGCCATTCGTTATGACGTAAACCGAACGAGAAGGTCATCTCTTATCGAGTTAAATAAGAAACACGAGAAATATAAACGTATTTATTTACGTCAAAACATTTTAGGAGATTGATTATCCAAACGCGTGTTTTTTTTTTTAATTTGATTATTTAAATTTCAACCTTTGCATTCCAGTCAGTGCAGTAAAATAAGTGAATCGTTTTTAGGCATCAGAGGCTGGAATTTCCATGTGAAAATACACCAAAATTAATATTTGGTTTGTTTTTATTCTGTCATTGCATTCCCTGAGTTGCATTGAGCTTCTGATAAGGAAAATCACCTGAAAAATGAACATCAAAAACCCGAATGCAGGTGATTTTGGGGGTACCAGAATCCCTAACACTAGTCTGAACAAGCATTACATTTCTATTATACTCCATCTGAAGTTAACGTCTTTAATTCCTCGTCTAATTAAAAATTGAGCTATTAAATAATTTTTTTGGCTCGAATTATCGTAAATAGGCGTTTTGAATTAAACAAAGACTCACTGTGTTAATGCTTTTGGTGTTTTTGAGCTTAGCGCAGCAGCTTTGGACAATTTCCAGCTTTCAAACAATTCAACAAAACTGAATTGCTGTTTTATGATCAATAACTCTTTAATATTAGGAACGTCAAAAATTTTTACCTGAAACCGCTTAACGAGAAAAGGCTTTAAATGCATTTTAATCAAATTTTACTAATTTTAAACATAACATTTAAATGTAATTTATTTGCCTTTGTCTTCCATTCGTATGCATACTTGAATTTTTATAACATAAAATAATCCATAGATAACTGAAGAGCACTTTTTGAAGTATCTGTTACATTTGAATAATACTCAATGAAAGATTCGATAAAGCAATAGTATTTTTTAGTGGTCAGAATGACCCCTTACAGCGGTTTTAGAGTTCTTCCACCACTGTCAGTCAGTTGCAGAAGAATTCTGTGTCGAAACACTCAACAGCCCGAAATGGTTATGGGAATTTTTTAAGGTTGTGCAGACGTACATGCGAAGTTCACGACCTAAAACTGTAAAAAAGGTACATTAAAAGAGTAAAAAGTCGAGTCATAAGCGACTTCAGCCACTTAAATACCGTTGCTTATATCTAATCGATGACAACAAGTTTTTGTTTCCCTATATAGTCGAGGATTTTCATATGCATTAGGTTTAACTATAAAAAAGTACGTATCATTCTTTATCGTGAAGAATTAGGAGTGATAAGACTCCAAAATGCAGTACTGTAACAACAGAAGAAAAGTTGAAGTGCAGTGAACTTAATAAATAAATAAACGGAAGTTATTTACGACTCAACAGTTACGTGTTTTAATCAAAGTTCGTAAAGTAAAACAGTAAAAGCGGAAAGGGAGTTAATCCAGAAGCCATTCCGGGGGTGCAGAGCTAACCGTTAAGCGCCCTGGTTTCCTTTTCCCATCAGCGATTAACGGCGAACGCCATTCGCCATTAAACATTTCCAATTTTGAATCTCATTCTCGGTAATTACAAGCAGTTTACCCGTTGTTTGGAGCAACATTAATGTTGTTGTTCTTGACCTTCCGTTATGGGTCTCAGAGGGAGGATTTTAAGTCAGTTTGTGCCGTTATGGGTGTCAAAGGCAAATGTGCAGCTTAAAAATTAATACTTATTGCTCTTCATCTTTTTTCAATTTTTTCAGCAGTCTGAACACACTCAAATCTCACGCATGTGAGAATTAGTTCTCAAGATAGTGTGAAAAGTCACAAACTCGAACAAAACAGTTTTCAGTTCTGTTAAAAAGAAATCCCACAATAGCAAAAGCCCTGAGAAATGCTTCGCAGAAGCGGCCATTTCTTCGAATAAAAGTAACGGTTTTCACAAACAGCAGAAATCGTAAAAGATGTCGGCTTTGAAGGCAGTGGGTTAATAAGTCAAACTGTTGAAAACGTCGAAAAGCCACTCATTCACCCAAAGGATTATTTAATCAAAGCAAACTGTTTACCTCTTAAATTGTTCTTATTTTATGAAATACTTTTTTCTTTGCTAAGCTGTTCCATCGCTGCTTTTCATTTCAGTGAAAGTTAGCCGACGATTAAACTCATTTTAGCCTTAATTGCTCTTCTCGAAAATGGCGGTGGTCATGTCGCAGCTTTTGTCGCTGAATTTTTCTTTTTCAACTTCCACACCATTTCGGGGCATTTAGGGAATGAAATGTGATCTCGAAAAGAAAGGGGAGAGAAGGACAACGAGTGATTTACACTCATTCGCTGTTTCAGATGAAGTTTCACCTCAATTCGGACTACAAAACAGCCATGACAGCGACGGTGACAAGAGAAGAAAGCCTCGTTGAGAGTACCAACTCGGGGACGACGGCTACAATTTACAGAAGAACCGATCAAGTGAGTTCCTCTACTTTTATTTTAATCTGTGAATCCGTTTGTTCTGCCAAATCACGAAATTCTGCGAAAAGGACAATAGAAGTAATTTCTCAATAATTCGTTTAAAATAAAATTAAGACGACCTTAGAAATGTGAAACGCATATGGAGTCACTTTGCGATAACTTAAAAATAAAAAATTGGGTTCCACAGTTTTGTATAATACGAAAAATAATTGTGAGGAAATGTTTGAGAGAAATGCAGGAAATTCCATCTTCTTCCGTTATGAAAAACCCTAGGGCGAACAAGCAACTACGTCATCACTCACATATAACTTACTAATGCACGTAATACTGCTCTTATTATTTTATATTTATTTTATTTATATATATTTTTTTATTAATAGTAAAGTAAAATTGGTTAGTTTAATAAGTAATAGTTGATTATTTAATTTTTAATATATGTAGTATTATTTAATAATTTAATAAGTAATTTAATAGTAATAGTAATTTTTTTTATTAATAATAAAGTAATATTAATTTTAAGACTCTTTTGATGCAAGGAAAATAAAAATAATACAAAACAAAGAAAGGCTTTTAAAAGAAGGAAAACAAAAAGAAGTATAAAAAGAAATAGAAAAACATGAAAATGTGTGATTAATAGAAAAGAATTAAAAGACAAAATGAAGAAAGTCACATTCAAAGGAAAGAGAAATGCACGAAATGGAACAGAGAGAGAAAAGAAGAGCACAGCGGAGAATTGAGCCCCAAAAAAAGCAAAAAAAATATACAATAACAGAATTAAAACACATTTGTTCGGCCAATTTGTGAAAAAGAGGAGTTCAGAGATCACTCACAAAAGAGTACATAACACTTTGGGAAGATTTCTGGTCATTATTGTAAAAGACGTGTGCGAGACAGTAAAATCCAGTGACTTTTCAAAAGGAAAACAACTGAAAACTCATTGTAATGCATTTGCAAGGGTCAAGGCATCGGTGGAAACGCAATTTTCACTGTTTACTGTTTCATTTCGCAACGGATTTTACGGTGGTGTTCTGTGAATCAGTGGCTCTTGAATGGACATTCACTACAATTGCTTTCCTTTCGACTGCAATAGTTTCTTTTCAATCCATGACTTGCACCACCTCTTGACCAATCATTATGAATCTATTAATGTCTGGAGATTAGGAAAGTGAATTTCTGAGAAGTTCGCACCACAAAACCTGACCCATTTTTGTAAAGAGAATTAAGTGTTTTTAATAATTGTTTTGTATTGTTTTAATAAGTTGGCGAAACGAAAAGGCGATCGGGTCAGTTCGAGGAGGATTTTCAAGAAATGCCCTGTGTAAGGCTTTGACTTTTAATTAATTTAATTTAAATTTTAATTGGAATCGCTGCCCCGTTTTCCCCGTCTTTCAGTAAATAATGGTTTAATATTCATCCAATGCCTCCACTTTCATCCCCAGTTTCTTTGAAGCCACCAAAATACGCCATTATATCAAGTATAAGTTCTTGGATTACGAAACCTCTGATATAATTCCTAAACGGCCCTTAGTCATTATACTCTATTCTGTGCTGTGCATTAATAATTCCCAAAACCATCTGATAAGCATACTCTAAAATTGTGAATTCTTTCTGTCTGAACTTGCATCACCGGTCTTCATTTGGGCAAAAATTTCAATATCAAACTACAAGATTATTAAAGTCCTCGTAGGTATCGGCAATGTTAAAGGAATTTTATAATGAAAATTAATTTCTGTTGAGTCATTTCATGTAAGGCCTTTTGTTGGGGATGGGTCGTTATCGATTGCGATTCTCCTGTGAATAACAAACGAAAACGAAAGTTACTTTCTAATCCTCACTCCATTAGGACATCCACACCGGGATGTGTCAAATCATCTTATTAAATTCTGTTTTTAATCACAGGGCTTTCTCTCTCTTCGAACTTTGTTCCTCAACGACAAAATCCAGCCTTCTGCCAAAAAATATAATTAATTATAATAATCGGGCGACAAAGAAACGGTGGTGTTATTTACGATTTGACCACCCAAGTCCTGTAAGCACTCTCCAAATCGTGTAGCAGTGCACATAATTGGGAGAAGAGTGCTGTTTTTACAGTACAATGGCCGAACACGGAAAAAGGAATGTGAGATCCGAAGTATTTGCCATGAATGTAAACAGTATATTTTGTGCTTAATCATACTGCCTTCTTCACTGCATCCCCTGCCGTCTGCAAAAGTAAAAGCAGAAACTTTCATTTTAAATTCATTCTTTAAGGCAATAATGATATTCACATTTCGATTCTGACGGCTCACATTTATTTGCTTCGCATTAAAAAAATAATAAACAACTCCAAAGACATCTTGAAAAGGGTTCTGCCATGAGAATAATGAATGTCAATCGTCGAAAGTGCTGCTGTCGATTCTGTGGGAATCGAAAGGATTAATCCATTTGAATTCCCAAACGATAATGTGAGCAATTTTGATAAAGTTTGCTGGAAATGACAGGAGGATATTGCCTCATCGGAGGACAGACGACCAAATTATAAATTCTCCAGAGGAGGTCCGATCAATGCAGGGGAATGTTTGACATTAGAATGAAAATTCTATGACAAAAAGCAAAATATATTCTTTATAACAAAAATACCAATTTTTTGACCTTTATACTCCCACCTTTTCCGCTCGTTAACCGAATTTCATCTCTTTTTAGGTGAGAAAAGATGAATCTCGAGAATTATTAAAAGTAGAAAAGCACGAAAAAGGGAAAAAGTGCAGGACTCAAGAGAGCATAAAGCTGCTGTCGTTCAACGATGCACCCTCTTACCTGCAGCACAACCCTTTCATCCGGACGGGCTACAGGGGCTACCTCTCGACCAAAATGTGCATCGAAAGGTAACCGAGACTCGACCACGGCCAAGAGAGCCTCATCCACTGAGAATGGTCTCCTTTTCAGCATATTTTGGTGGACCAACGAAACCATCAACATATGGAGTCACATATTCGGTTGGATGTTGTTTCTAGGGCTCACCTTATATGATTTATTGTTATTAAATATACATGCGTCGCTCGCTGACAAGTTCATCGTGGGCATGCTACTCATGTGCTTCCAAGTAAGCAGTTTTGCTCTGGCTTCGGCTGCAGCAGAGGTTTTGTAATTCAGCAGTTGATTTTGTTATAGGTGTGCATGATCCTGTCTTCGCTGTACCACACCTTCTCCTGCAGGTCAGAGCAAGACTTCGTGTCCTTTTTAACGTACGATCTGTTAGGAATTAGTTTAAGTTTGCTAGCGATTTATTTATCGGGGATTTACTACGCGTTTTGGTGTCACAAAGTAAGCATTCTCGGTTTCGCACTCGGCCTTATTCATTATTGTTAACTAATATCCGGGTTCCTTTCAGGACTGGCAGCAGTTTTACCTCTCATCGGTTCTAATAATTTTCCTCTTCGCGATGGCGTTGCAGCTGCCTCGGTTTAATATTAGCTCAAATTTGAAATTACTCGTGTTCGTTGCTTGGGCAGCGTACGGTGTGGTGCCCACACTTCACTGGACGATAATTATGGGCGGGATCGGTAATCCAGTGGTTCAGGTAGTCATTTCATTTGTTTACTTTCGCCAGTGCTAAGTCCTACATTTTTGCACTACAGTCTACTTTCTTCAAATAAAATAAGTTCGAATTTAAATAGAAGAGAATTTAACAATTAAATTCAACAGAGTGGCAATCAAAAATTTAAGTTGGCAAACCTGTCAAGTCGTAACGGTTTTGAATGTTAAGTTTACGTAAGAGAAATTCAATATGGTTATTAAGACAAAAATGTGTGATTTCAGCGAATAACCATGATGTTTTCCATTAATGCAATGTTACTTACTTAACCAGTGATAAAAATTTACTGTGAGAGTAAAGCTTTTATTTTTTTTGTGGTAATGGAATGGGATTATAATATTCCATTACCGCGACGAGGCACTAAGAAGAAATCAATGCAGTCAAATAGTGAATAAGAGGAGTTACCTTTCAGTCTTCATGATGTGTAGCATTTTAAGTAAAGCACTAAGAGCTTTTGAGGGAAATCATGACAGAGGGAAATGAGACTGGTTAATGAATTTTTTGTATTGATTCTTCTGTAATGTTGTGCAGAAAGAGATTTATTATCCCCAGTCCTTCCTTAACACTGCCTTCTCATGAAGGGTTATCAAAATCTGAGTGTATTTGTTTCAGTTACTTCTGCCAAGAGTGTTAGGAATGTATGCAATTAGTTCAGTGGCTTTTGTGATTTATATAACAAAGATTCCAGAGAGATTTTGTTCAGGTGGGTGAATTTTGTGATTCATTAATTTTTTAGAAAGAATATGAAATTTTAATGTATTTACAGGTAAAGTTGACTTTATTGGAAGTTCACATCAATGGTGGCATCTCTTTGTAGTGGGAGCTTTATATTACTGGCATAACACTGGGATTAAATATGTTGAGTACAGAATGAACCATGGGTGTTCAACTAATTTGAAGCTGTGATTTCAGTAGTTTTACAATATAAAATTTATAAAATTGTTAATATATCTTAATTTCACCTTTATTATTCTTTTTATAATTGCAATTTATTGAAATAATTCACAAACTATAATTTATCAAAAGCTTCTGACAAATAAAAAAATAAAAGCAGATGTTACAGTTCTTTCAATAAATAAATTTCACAAAGTGGTGAATTTAAAGTTCTGATTTTGGAAAATAAGTTTTCAAAGAAAATAATATTGATAAAAGGAATTTTGCATATCCATAAGCTCAAGTTGTGTCAAGAAAAATTTAGATTATTTACTTGCATTTGCATTGCTTGCATGTATTAGTCTTACCAAAAACATATTTGCATTTTATAATTTTAAATAATATCATAATTGAAAAAAAAAATTACTAAAAGAATAAGTTTAGTTGAAATTTAATAAAAAAAAATTTAAATAAACTTTAATTTCCTATATTAATTTTACAATAAGTAATTTATTTTATGCAAAAACCTGAATGCTACCGCTGACTAATTTATGGGTCTTCATCAAGTGGAGGTATTCCTAGTTCTTCATCTGTAAAATCCTTCAAGTTAGGAATAGGGGGTCCAATTAATGCCTCAAATTCACTAACAACGCGCCAAAAAAACCACCACCATATTGCAGCACTGAAAACTATATATGGCTTTTTGATTTCGTTCACATATTCCTCAGGAGGTACTGGATTTCGGTATTGACTGAAAAAGAATTTATTCACTAATTAATATTTGGCAGAATAATTTAATAACTAATTATGTTTTGAATAAATAAATTCTTATATTTTAGGCCAGTTGACAAACCCTGAATTCTTTTCAAGGGATGTCAATTTTATTATATAAGCCATAACAATTTTTCCTAAACCAAATAATATTAATAATAGTTATATGATACTTACGCATAAACCTTCGTTCTCACTGCCTGTTTAAAATTGGTCTTAAAACTTCCCTGCAGTAAATTACTTATTACAGAGGCTGTCGCTCTCGAAAGTGGCCTGGTTCGGGAAAGAATCATTTCTTAGCCCTCAGAACGGCTTTTATTTTGATACACTTTGCAGCACTCTAAAAAAGCAGACGATAACAGATCACGTCTGAAATTAAAGAATGCAAAGAAGGCGGTGATGAATGGATTCTAATGCCACTTTAAGTTTCCTTTGAGGTTATGCTTCTCTTTTAGAACCACGTCCGCTCAAGATGGTTAGTTTTTCATATTTATTTATTGTGTTTTATCTTGACCATCCTGCATTATTTTGAATTGCAGTATTAATCTTTTTGATTAATGAAGTGATATTTTTATTTTTCAATTGAGGAAGTGTTGGTTGAGTTTTTCTGTGATTTCTACCAACGTGTACATTATGCGTTTGAGGATGGGTTACTGTGCGTTAATATGTCCTGGAATTAATTTTACATTTTAAAATCGGACAAAATAATGAAGAAGTGTTTAATTCAGGGTGGGGAAAGTTTTATTTTATCGGGCCAATTTAATAATTTTCAACTTGTATGGGCAGCCGATTGACATTTGTTCGATGAGTTTCAGGGGTATTAAATTTAGAGTAACATAACACCAGTAGGTCCTACACAACAAATTTGGTGAAAATTGAACGTAAAATTTACTTATCAAGCTTAATGCGAAAAATTTAGCTGATCGAAGTGATCGTTAAATGAAAAAAGTTGACTATGTATTTTGCCAGACTGACCGGCCCTCTAGCATAATTAGTACTTTTAAGTAACTTTTATAGCAATTATGTGAGTTCATTTACTTCCAAGTCCTGAAAATTATGTTAATTAGATTGACTGTCAAATTCTTGAGTTACAGCAACTTCTGCTCAAACGCATAACGTTTGTATTAATAAGGTACCCTTAAATAAATTTGCTGACCATTGTTCCTGCTGTAGTATGGGTTATTACAGCTTTTTCAATGAGTCAAAGATTAATGACATAGAGTTGCTTCACCCAGGATTACTCTGCCCTGAAGTCAAATTAGGGTGATGGTTCTGCTTGGTTTTGCGGACTCCTACAGTTTTTATCTTTCCAGTTAAGACCAACCAAATTCCCATAATCTGATGGCCAAAATTGGCATTTGTTTTAGTGATGTATTCTCATTTCTTTCTTTGATGGTTTCAGAGTGAAGGCACAGCTACAGTTAGGACTAGAAAGTTCATGACCAATAGACTACTATGTCGGAAACAAATGGTAAGAGGTGTTTTCATTTAATTAAAGCATCAAATAAGTTAAAATTTAAAACTTTTTGAAACTTATTTGATGTTTTGACTTTTGTCATTCATTATCCTGATTAGTTGTAATAGTTATGTTTGCTTCTTTTTCAGGTAGTGGATGTCTTTCATCCAGGTCAACCCACACCCAAAAAAACAGACATAAGGGAAAAACTAGCCAAAATGTACAAAACTACACCTGATGTAGTTTTTGTGTTTGGGTTTAGGACAAATTTTGGAGGTGGCAAAACCACTGGCTTTGGTTTAATATATGACACCCTAGACTTTGCTAAGAAATTTGAGCCCAAGCACAGGCTGGCAAGACATGGACTCTATGAAAAGAAGGCACAGACAAGAAAACAGAGGAAAGAAAGGAAGAACAGGATGAAGAAAGTCAGGGGAACCAAGAAGACAAAGGTTGGAGCTGCATCAGCCAAAAAGGTATAATTGTTTTTCAGGTGCTCTTTTAAAATTTCATTTCCTTTTAGGTTTATAAACACATTTTGATTTGATAGTTTTAATTTAATTTTAATTTGGGTTTGCTGATTCAGTGAACAAATTTATTATTACTGATAATCATTATAACTTATAATACTCAAAACATTATTTCTATATTTTAAAAATTTATTAAAATTTGTAATATACTGAATACTCTATTAATGGGGCAAATTAATAGATAAATTTATATTGTTGTAAAATTCTGCTATATTTTTAAGCAGATTTTATAAGAAAAAAATTAACATAATAACAACTGAGGGTAATTGCAGCTTTTTTATGGAGATTTGGTCACCATTTTCTGTTAAATCTGCATTTTGGTTTTAAGATGGAGTCTAAAATCTGCTTTGTGAAAGGGTTTGGTGAAATTGCTGCATTTCAGAGACCTCTAAATAAATTATGTGTATTCTTATTCTGTCCATTTTGGTTTTCCACACTGAAGCCTGATGCATTTAGAGGTCTCTGACAGGTTGGAAGCTTTTACCTGTGGTATTTTTTTAAATTCCAAATTCCACCAAAGCTTGAAAAAAGGGTTTTGGCATTATTTACAATAATAATTTTTCAATTTCAGGGAGGCAAGAAATGAAGGTGCGATTAACAGTTTTGGAAATTGGGTATCGAAAATGCTTATTATTATTTGTAGAGCGGTTTCCTTTTTTGTGTTTGTTTTTGTTCATTTCTCATGTGAATGCTTTTTGCCTGTGAGAAAATAATCTTTCTTCCAGAGCATGAGGAAGAATGCACTGCTTGTGGAATTTTGCAGTTTGTTGCTTGCACCACTACCTTTGGAAATCATTCCATTGCTGAAATTATGTCAGAGTGTTCATTTGGTGTTGGGCTTGTGCATGAACTCATGGATTCTTAAAACTTTGCTGTAATTCTATGTTATTTGAATGTTTATGTTTTGCATTTACTTAAAAAATACATTTGATTTAACTGTGATAACAAAAGCTAATTTTTCAATTAGAATTATTCAGCTGTGAATTAATGGAAACAAATTTACTTTTTGGGATGAGCTTTAGGTGCACTGCAATCAGTATAATTGCTTTCTCATTAACACTGTTTTGGCTTTTCAAAAACTAAACTTAAGGATTCTTGTGTCTCTTTGATCATTTACTGATTTTACTTCATTCGTTTTTGCGCTGCTCTCTGATCATTCTGATATTTGTGCTCAGCTGTGTGTTCAGCAGGTCCAGGGTTGCCTCTGATATCCCGCAATTAATTTTAAATTAATTAATTATGAACACTTATAAATCGCCATTATTAATTACAGTGTGGCGTGACGGATTAAACTTATAGTTCTGTAATACTGGTAATTTATACAGTAGATACAGTGTGGTATATAAAAAGCACAGTGGACATTTAACTGCTTGAATTTTGAAAATTTTTAATTGTTTAGTAGTTTGTTGTAATTGTTTTTTTGTATAAAAATGATTGATCATTCGCATTGGCTGCATTGATATGAGTAGTCATTTTGCATTTAAAATTTGCTTGTAGTTTTTTATTGTTTTCACTCCTGACTGATTTTAATTTTTTTTTTTTCTTTTTGTTTCAGTAAAAGGATTCGCCTGGGCAAAAGCAGACCTGTTATACTTATTTTCATTCAATGAGTTTCCAATAAAGTTTGTTTTTCGTCCAGTTTTTATTTTGTCATTCCATTGGGGCGGTTGAAAATCTTCCTTTGCGGTCTTTCCTTTGCTTCGGGTTTTACCTTTATTTCAAAAAGAGTTTGCACGTTGACAGAAGCGCATCAGAGTGCGCTGCGACTGACAACGATTCGCGTTAAATGGGGGATTTTCCTATTTACTCATGTAAATGAAAAGACAATTTGCATGAATTGTTTCACGGCCTATTCGGCCTCAAAGCGATATCAGTTGTCGTTGCATTATTTCATTCTCATTTACAGTTAATGTCACAACGCACACGTTTTTATTTGTATGCGGAATTCTGTGTCGGTCGGAGGCAGATTTTGTGTCAGTTTCTGTTAATTTATGCTTCTGAAAGCTTAAGTGCCCAATTATTAAGAATTTTGGATGAGTTTTTAGATTCGAGTGTAAATTCTGCAGGATTTTTTCGGAAATGTCATCGTGGAAGAGGTGACATAGAACGAGAATTATATTTTTATATTTTGGTCGGTCTTCTTTAATATAAATTTGAACCATAAATAAACTTTAATCGTTTTAGTGTAAATTTAAATAATAATAAATGTAGTATAATAAAAATACAAAGAAAGTAATTATAAAATGCAAATAGAAAACCAAAAATGAATTTAAAAATATTATATATAATTTATTTAAAGAATTCAAAAGTTAAACATAAAATTTAAAAATTATAAAAATAAATATAACATAAATTGTTTAAGTATAATTTCAAGCATAATAATTGAAAATGACAATATTATATTGTGTTTTTATATTTCCAATTACTGTTCGATTAAATTAATTTTCACTAAAGGAAACTTCTTTTATTTCATAGTAATTTATGCATTAAAAAAATTATACTATAATAAATTTAGAAATGCTTTGCGCGCCGCATAAATGTGTTTTAAGGACCGCTTCTGTTGATCGTCTCTTTTTAAAAATTAAAATTGAAAAATTATAAAAATAAATAATAAAAAGTAAGCAATTTTTAGTAAATAAAAGTATAGGTGTAATAATTCAAAATAACATTATAGTGTTTCTTTCTTTTAAAGTATAGTTTTTTTTATTGATTTTTTTAGATATAATAAAAAGAGATTAACTTAATTGTTAAAAATACATTTGTAAGGGGCGGAGAGTTTTTTCCTCGGGCAAAGCGGGCATTGATTTATGAAATATTTGCCGATGTCGTGTCGAGCTCAAATCGAAGGCCTCACGGGAACCATAATTAAGTCACTCCCCTGCGATTCCCTTCATTTAATTACGGATAAAATGCAGGAACCATTCAAATTATCTGTCAATCATTACGATTTATATTCTATAATCGAATTATGAAAGGAGGGACCGCGTGATTCAGTTCGGGCTTCGCCTCCAACAGCCAATTTGCATTTTAACGCTCTGCTGCCGCTGCTGTCGCTGCTGCTCAGCGAGGTTAACGCCGAAAACCCCTGGGGGCGAATTTGGCGTTAACCGCGAAACGACAATTATTACTTTTTTCCCGCTCAATAAGCACTTTTCGCGGGATTAACTCGGATTCTGTTTTCATAGCGCGTTGCAATTATTTTCCGCGTTGCGGAGATGTCGACGGGGGCGGAAAGAATGCAAAATCAATGGGGGATGAATGTTACTAATTTAATAACAGAAAGAAAATTGGAAATGATTATTTGTGGATATTTTATTAATTGAAGGCTTTTCACCGATGTAGAAATTTCGCCATGGCAACAAAAATCGATCGCACTCACACGTGAGGATTGTGTTTCTTCTTTATCCAGATTGTCTTCCCGCTTGTGTCGTCTGTTGGAAAACGTTAGAAAGCTGTGCACGCGGTCTTTGGATAAAAAGCAAGAAAAAAGGATTTGCGGGATAAACGAAGGGAAAGAGTGACGTAACAAATAAGATGCAAATCCATCGTGAATGGAATTAGGAGTTGTTGCTGACTCGGAGAAAATGAGCATTTCCGTGCGATTCCTGCTGAAAAAGAAGCACCAAAGAGACAGTAATGAAGAACGCGGCAAAGACAAACGCGGGGTTGAAATGGCGAACCTCAGTTTCCGGTTGACGTATCGACAAACTGACATTCCCGGAAATTTTATTTGTTCAGAGGTGTTTCAATTCTGCGGTTTGTTCAGAGCCTTCAATGTTCAGAATTTCTCTTACTGTAAATTAAATTATATTTTAATATTGCAGACTTATTATAGATGAGAGTTCATTTTTTCTATCACTTTTAAAACTGTACAACTCAATTTTAATCATTCGCAGTTTTTTTTTTCAATTGTAATGCTTAGGGTTTGAAGGTGCAAATTATTGAAGCTGACATGCAAATGAAAATAGTCACCCCAAAACTGAGTTCTCTCTAACGAGAGAAGGTTTGGATGTCTCTTTTTGGTATTATTATTATCTTATTTATTTATATTTTTAAATACAAATTGGTTATTTGCAAATTTACTCTTATTTATTATATACTTATTCTTTAATTATTTAGAAGATACTTCTTTTTTATTATTTATAATGCACTTCTTGTTTATTTATTTATTACATACTTATTGTTTATTTATTTATTTAATTTTTCGCCTCATGATATATTCTCTTTGTCTATCTATTTATTTCAGTATAACCTCTTTGTTTAATTTTTATATATAGTAGGTAGGCTTCTCTCCCCCATTATTCTGAACTATAAAATTTATTCTTTGTAAATGTTATGTATTATTAAAATCAGAATTGTATTGGAAAAAGTTAGTGCGGTGAGAAGACTGGGAAGGCAGATATTATATTATTAATACAAGTTAATACAAATAGTACACTTCGCACTGAACACCAATGGAAACTACAACAACTTAACTTTTGAAATTTTTTGATGGTCATCGATCGTTGGGCAAATAATTGACATCGTTTCTCAAGCAAAATTCGTTGTCTGAAATGAGTTTGGGGAAGAGAAGCCCCTGGCAGAGCATCCCTTCCCTCGAAAGGCCCAAGACTGAACGCGGAATGAGGTCAGGGTTGAGGGGTGAAAAACATGAAAAATGCCGGTTTGATTACAACCTGTTGAGAAGTCGGCCCAGGAATGCCAAACATCGAATGATTAAAATTTAAAGTTGGCAACTCCGGGGGGAAAGTTCCCGGAGGAAGTTGCGTGAGGGAGCCGGAAAGGACAAAACAGAACACAAAATTGAAAACTTTCCTTTTTCTTTGTTTTTTAGTTTTTTAATCAAACAAAAGGAAGCAAACTTTTTAATTCTTTCAACAAACTTAAAATCGCCGGGGAAACCAACGAAATGGAATAAATAATATAATAACAGATTCAACATTTATTCTCTATGTAATAACGATTATAACATTATGCCAACATTTACATTTTCCTCTGAAAAGTGGCTATACATTAAACATTTATGCTTTCCCATGAAAAAATGCTTCTTTGGCTTCTCCCTCTGCGTCGTCTGCTCTTCCCGCATAATAATAATATTAATTCATATGACATGCAGATATATAAAAAGATAATTAAGTTGTGACCGGAAGTGAGACGGCGTCCTTTCACGATTTCCCGTACTGCTCGTAGCCTTCGATTAGAGTGCTTATTATTAGCTTAATTGTAACGTTGTATATCCTCTCCACGTTCTCCGTGTACCTGTCTCCTAAGGTGTCCTGCACGGCTTGAAGGAATGGTTGCTCTATTTTCTGAAACCATAAAAAACCCAGATTAACGCGAGCCTTGCCTTCCAGGATCGGCGGGGATCAGCAGTGCTGACACGGCTCGGGGCTAACTCGAGTGATTTGTGCTTTATTATTGGCTTTTTATCTCCGGAACGGTTCCTCACGTCGTTGTGTTCATTTCATTCGTTGATTTGCTGACTTTTACCGACTTCGGACTTCTTTTTTTTATTGCCTTTTTTTTCGTATTTTCTCTTCGGTCAGTGGGTTTTGCTGTCGTCGTTCTTTGATTTGTTTGCTGACTCACGATCAATTTGAAAATTATTAGTTTATTTATCTTTTTGGAAGAAAAACTGCTGCGTTTTAGAAATGGGGTTTTAACCATTAAATTATTATTTATAATACAGTATTTATTTATATTAAATAATAATGTGATTAAACAGTAAAATTATTATTTATACAGGTATAATCATTTTATTGTAAATTAGAGGGCTTCGCCTTCGCCTTGCACTTGAAAATCTATAATTTAATATAAGATACAATAATATATTTCGTGAAAACACACAACACACACACACACAAAATCTAAAGTAAATTATATTAAATAATAAAATTTAAACCTCGGCAGTAAAAACAAATATTAAAAAATAATATTATGTGCGTTTTGCTTTTTTGGGGGATTATCTGTAAATCTTCAGTAAATAATTCCATCGGTGGGAATTAATATTAATTGAATTCTCTCCAGCGTTTACAAACAGGTTTTTCCTTCTCCGGGAAAATGAAAATGTGGTGTCCCCCATTATCGAAGTTATTTCGGGGAAACGAAGGGAGCCAAGGTAAAAGAGGAAAGGAACGAGTCAGCAAATGAGCTTAAATGGAAACTGGGGGCTCCAAAGAAAGCACATTTCACGGGGGGAGGGGGTGAGAACCGTTATAACTTCAAGTGCAGACACCCGATAAAAGGGCCCTGACATGTTCGGATTCGAATTCAACTCCATTCCACCAGGAATGAGAAATGGGCATTTCCTTCAGCCATTAATTGCCCTTTCCCATTATGGATTACATCGGGCAAAACTCTTAAAGTTTTCCCTCATTCCCGAACATTTGGCTGAATTTTAAAACTCCCCTCCCCTCCCCTCCGCGCGTTTTTCCTGGATAATGTCGAAAGGGGAAGCGTGACACAAACGAAATCAATCGCCCCCCAAATCGTGGCTGCGTAAATAAAAACAAAAACAATTCTGTTTTTTTCCATTGGGAGCTTTCGTTTATGACCGAGTGAATAATTGGATCGAAATGAACTGTTTTCGTGGGCTCTCCACCCCCAGGGGGTTGCGTGCCTTTGTTTGCACACTTAACGCCAACCTAACGATCAACCCTAAATTTGGATGTGAGTTGTGATTAGTCATTGGCCCCTCTAAGGGCAAGAAAATAATTTGCCCCCTCACAAAATTTTTTTATTTTATTTCTATTAAATTTAATTTTTATATAAAGCATTATTTTGTTATACATTTTAATATTTTTAATAAGTTTTATTACTTGTTTTATATTTTTAGGTTTTATTTTACATTTGATTTTGGTTATATTTATACTTCTTTTAGAAAAATCAATCTCAAATTATGCGGTCAGAAATCAAACTTGAAATATTCTGCATCTTTTGTCGATTATTACGAACACTTACCCAAAAATAGTCAGATTTGAATCCGGGAATTTTCCTGTGGGAAGAGCCCACCTGATGGAGGTACTGGAAGAACCCGTCCAAGTTGTCCATCTCCCTGATGGCGTCGTCCACAGTCTTCATCACGTTCATCGCGTGCTCCTGCAGCTCCATGCTCCTGGCCTGCTCCTCCTTCGTCTTCAGCTCCCGGAACTTCTCGAACAGGTTCAGGAGCTCTTCGTTTTGCTCGAACAATCTGCAATGAGTGACGGTTTGTTCAGGCCGAGTCTTTGAGTAAATTCCTTCAGTGGATTTTACTATTGGATGTTACCTTTGGCTTTACACTCATATACACTTGTGTATATGGCGAAAAGCTAAATCTAAATAAATAAAAAGATTCGGTAAAAAATGTCCTTTTCATTATGTTTTTCTATAATTGTATAAAAATTCCTTTCGACATGAGGTTCTTCCTTAAATGTATAAATTATCGGTACAAATTTTAATAAAACTTGTATTCGTCCTAAATAATTATTACGCATGTAATCATAATTAAAAAATTGACAATTAAATTTAGAACCGATTGAATAAGTGAGTCTAAATCCCGTTAATACTGTTTATTAAAAATCTATCGAAAAAAATGTCTATTCTTTTTTCTCTAAAAGAGTAATGAGGGTTTTCCTTCGTCAGAGAAACATAAAATTTACTCAATTGTTTAAAGTATGCACAACACATCACTGTCATTCTCTTAAACGCTCAAAGTGAGACAATCGATTTTAACTGCTTTCCGAACCAGAATCGAAATGTTTGAAAGACCAAAATGTAAAAGCACAAAAGCAAGAGCAGGAGAAACACCAAAAGAGTATGTTAAGTGAAGCGAAAAAAGAATGAAAGGGGAGACGAGCAATCGAAAAAAGGAAAAAGTCCCTCAATTCCCACCCCATCCGGGAGTCGCCCGTTCGCCCCATTTTCCGCCGCCCCCTTGTAAGCCACCGCCCCAAATCTCGCACTCATCGCTTTATTCGGACTCTTTCTGGGAGGGTCAGCCATCCCGGGAAATCCGACGATTGATCAAAACAAGTTTTCCGCAAATGCTTTTCTTTTGAAAGCAGACGTTTTTTGGGGGGCGGAAAAGGAGTTCGGCCAGTTTCGCCCCCCCCCCCCCTCGCGCTTTTTAATGGTGGCTTCGCTTTCTCCTATTTTTGAATACGTTTTCGTCATGAAAAGCGACTCCTTGTCGCACGAAATTGGTATTGTCGCGTGACATTTAAGTCGTTCCTTTGTTGGCGGTTTGGCGACACTTGGAGAGAAAGGGGTATCGCCAGCGGGAAAACACGGCTCATGCGAGTATGAATTTTGGGAAAGCGAGTCGGAAAGTTTTCCTTTAAACTCGGCTCAGAATGAGTTTGGGAAAATTTGAACACGCAAAGATTAGAGAGGATAACAAACGACCGGAAAGAGGATTAAACAGATTGAAAGACTTGGAAGTGCGAGAAATGCGTGAAAGGCAGAAAATTGCGGTAACAAAAAGGAAGAAGCTAAATTGGGGAAACGTGGCCGAAGCGATGACGACTGTGAGGTCGAGAGCGAAATGAAATTCAGAAGGGGAAGACAAACAAAAGCTCAAGTTTGCACTGGTGTCAGCAAACAATGTGAGTGATAACACCAGACTTGCCAGTGATTTATTTCATGAAAAAAATCTCGGCAAGTATGTCGAGCGCCTCCGCCAATGGGAGCCGGCACAAAAGAGGAAAGTATTGTACCCGAAAGTGCTTCAAAGCTCTTTTGTTCCCATTCTTCCCTTTTCCACTTGTTTTTAGCCAATTTAAAACCCTTTGCAAAAACACTTTCAAAGAAAATTGAGAGGGCGGTGCTCTCGAAAACGAAAGGGAAGTAGAATTTCACAGGTTCGTGTCATGTTGCAAGACGCGGTCGCCATCAGTTACATCATATCTCCCTTATGACTCGGCCTGTTATCCCCCTCATTACTTTAAATGACGTCGAGGGAGCTGCGTTATGACTGCATTTACTTATCTCCATAACGCGCCCTTTTCTTCCTTCACAGGAACTAAGGAGACATTTGAGTTTTCTTATTAAAGTCGGTTTTATACGTATATAATTCTGCTCAACTTTACATTCTAAATATTTCTCGAAAATCGAAAAAAAATAGACCTGTATATAATTAATAGAATAAATAAATATTATGTATAGTAATACAGGCAATAAAAATTAATAAAAGAAAATTAGTAAAAATAAAATCCTCTTTTTAATTCGTGGATATTAAAAGATAATAGGTTATATTTCTAGTGAAGATAATATACATAATAATATGACAACAATTTAAGCTCATGGAACAGAGACTTCGAATAAAATTAATAAAAATAAATAAAATAAAATAATAAAAAAATAATATAATGAAATATAATAATAAAATAAAAATAAATATAACACTGAACGTTTGGCATTTTTATATATTTGTAACTTTTGTATATTATATAGCTCTATATTTTTGAACGTTTTTAATGATCACCTGAAAAGGGTTAATAAACTAAATATAAAATTATTACTACTATAAATAACACACTGAGAGAGTTAAACAGCTCGATCTTCAGGTGGTTCTACTACAAAATCATCCAAACCTGAAATAATATAAGACTCGAACTGATAATAACTTCAAAAATACGTAAGCGAATTCTGTAGCTTTCCAGAGGACACCAATACGAAAAAAAGTAAATTAAAACAAACAGAAAGCGAAAGGTATAATTAAAACTAATGAAAAAAATCCAATGGAAATAAAAAATAACCGTGCAAGAGAGGGCTTCGTGGAAGGAAGGAAAAGTCAGTTAAACGTTACATAAAAGCTTCAGGAAAAATTACACATTAGACGCCGGTAATGCATGGTTTGTTTTCAAACGGTTTTTCCCTCATTTCTGCTAACTGAAAATCCATTCCAAGAACGGAAGATCATCTCATCTGGGCTAAATAATTCAAATCCTGTTATCATGCATTCACTTTATGTAGTCAGCCGCATTTGGATCGAATATTTTTCACGATATGTGTAACTTTTCCATTTTTCTTCTTCATGAAAATGCTTTGCTTGAAATATGTGTTGTCTGGGGAGGTTCTTTGAGTAGAAAAACCTATTGACTGTAATTTACCTGTCGAAAGTTTCAGAGAATGAACGCCCAACTGAATTCTTCACTAAAGTGACCGTTAATTCTTCTCAAACCGTCGCGCGCAGTGCTGCCAACTTTCCAACAGTTTTGAATGCGCCCACCGGTTTTGGGGTAAACAAAAGGTAAGACGGCACTTTCATTTACGTTTCCATTAGTCGTATTGCGAGTTTATTAATCAGGGATGTTTGTGAATTGCACACAGCCTTTTCTTTCACCCCTAACGCCTCCTTGTCTTTCCCGACAAATCTCGGGGCAACCTTTCCCTTAAAATTCAGTATAAAAGTGTGGTTGAATTGTTGTCCGTGTGTAGATTAATTTTATTAAAACGTTTCTGTCTTTGTTATTTTGCTTCCCTCCCGGGAAACCAAGTGGACTATACATTTCCATAAATAATTTCTCATGAAGGGTCTTCGGCTCAGAAAGCATTCGTGAGAGAGAAAATGGCGGATTTCATGTCACATCCTTTTTGTTTAAAATTCCTCGAGTGATTGTTAATTCGTTTCGAAATTTCCCATGTTTTGGCTTTCATTAGTCAAAAATATAATATGAGTGATGTTCACGTTTGATATTTTATCCCCGAAGCGAATGCAGTGTTTGAAGGGGGCGGAGGGGATTGATAACGCTAATGGTGTTTACGGGACGGTTTAGTCGTCCGTCCTTCGCCGTAACCCCTTTCCATTCGCGTTGAAACAGCCTCTTCGTAAATTAAAAAAAAATATAAACGCAGTCCGCCCTTCCCGGCGGGGACGGCGGGGATGAGAGGGAAATAGCCCTTGCCTTTTATCCGAAACCGATGAGTGTTTTTTTATACCGTTTCGGATTCCCGGCAGAAATCCAAACGGCGAAGGAAATGTTTTTCGAAAGAGCTTTCAGTCGCCGTTACGTAACCGAGGGTCCTCTTCACGTTATAACAAAACAGCGTTACAAAAGAAAAATGCAAATGGGGGAAAAATATTGTTTTTAAAAATCGCAATTTCTTTCCGTCTTCCTCGTCTCCAGGGCCGGACTGAGCTCCCCGGGCGATCCACCTCCTCCCCCTTCCCCCCTCGCCCCCACCAAAACGAATTCTTTTGTTTATTTTCCCCCGTTTCGTTGCCTCTGGAAGCTTTCCCTCGTTTTATGAGTTTGTTTTTCTCCTCTGGAAACTTATTAAGAAAATATAAATGACACATGGCGGGTGTTTTATTTCGTATCTGTTTGTTTTGATGGTGGTAGTAAACTGCGGCGCGAAGGCCCACAGGGGCAGGAAACTGTTTCAAATTAACTCCGCATTAACCCTTTACTTATAAACTGTGTACGTCGATTTCCCCCGAAAGCATTCCTGAGTTATACAAAGTTATCAATTCCTTGCGGTTATTTTTTTAACCGAAAGGCACTCAAAAGCTTTTTTCAGAAATCCGACCTTTTTTATATTGTGGAGAGCGTAAAAACTAAGGCTCAACCTCTTATATAATACATAATAATATAATATTTTTCATATATATTCCTTTTTCGGCATACAATATTATCATAAATCTAATCAAAAACATTCGCACAATCGCTGGACACCCTTTTTCACTGTGTCTCCTCCCCTCGAACCTTTTCCTCGCCTCTCTCTTTATCTCCTTATCTCCTCCTTTGATCTGAAGATACAGTGGGAGTCTCGCTTCTATGAGGTCCTTGTCTTTTTCATTTTATTTCGATTTTTGGATTTTATTACACTGTTTTTGCTTCTGGATCTCTCTGTACTTTCTCATCGTTTATTCTACCACTTTTTCCTTCGCTTCTATTACTCTCTTTGACTCCCAGAAAGACTCTCCTCCTTTCTTTTCTACTTTAACGCTTAAACTTAACTTGTGATCCGCACAGATTGGCGCAGCGCAATCTCGCGAGTAAAAATGGTACCTGATTTAGGAATTTAATATTACCTAAAAGGGCCTGTGAACCATGTTTAGCTTATGAATAGAGGAATTTATTTAGAATCAGAGCCCTCTTTGGTATAATATTTGTCTAAATAATCTGACTGCGCCATTTGCAATTTTATTTATGTATGTATTTTGTCGCGTATTTGCATTTTCTCGTTATTTATTTAATGGTTCCGTTTGCGAAATAAAAAAACTCTTAAGGGAATGATTTTCGATTTTCTATTAAGAAAATTTAGAGTTTTTTGTCTCGGTCAGGACACTCGAGGCTGATTCCTGAGACACAACCTCATTTACCGGCGGGATGACCGTCGAGCAAAAAATGCTCATTAAATGATAAGGGGTCGAATGACTTCCACGAGTAAAAAAAACCACCCCCGCCCTCTTAACTTCCCTCTGGCTTTTTTTATTATTCGCTCTGACGACGAAAAACCTGGTAGATTTTCTCCCAGATATGATTTATGAGTCTCGCTCATTTTAAATTGTACCCCGCTGATGTTCACTTTTAGGCGGCTCAGGGGCTCTTTTTCTAAGGCTGCCACTCCCCATCCCTTGCGAATATTATTCGATCTTTCCGGGTTATCTCCCCCTCGTCTTTGCATCCCCCAGAGCATTCGCGTTTCACTCAGCGAAGAATTATTGCACAACTGATTCAGCCAGTGGCGTAGCCTTGTCAGTCTTCGTCTCCTCTCGTCTGAGGCCAAAGGTTTTCAATGCTTTTCTGCTCTCAATGAAAACTCATTTTTCCAGCTGTGAAATTTCAGAAATACAAATATGGGATATTTAAAAGGTTTTATGAATGAGTAATATTAATAAAACAGTGGGGAAAAGGGTTATAGAAAAGTTATAGAAAAGGAGAAGTCTTATTGATCGTTCTTCCGCATATCTCATAAAAGTTTCAACCCTTACATCGCAGTTACACCACATTTTTATATTATTTCAGGGCTAAGAAGATTATTTTTTATCTTTCTCCTTTTTTTTTTTTAAATGAAACCGAATTTCCTAATGTTTTCCCCATTTGTGAAAATCCCACTTCTTCGTTCCGCCGATTCACTTCCGCTGTATTTGCGTTATATTTCCCCAATTGACCGGCATTGACACTCATCAAATCCTGAACAAAACGGCATTACTCTGCGGTAAACATCGCTCGTGTTTACCGCAGAGTTTTGACGTCAAAATTCGGTCTGTTTTCTCAATTAAAACGCTTGTAGACACGAAGAGAGCCAAATGAGGCCAAAGGATCTCAACGAAAGACTCCATCAATCAATGGGGACATTAAAGCCCAAGCCAAAGACAGAATCCGCATCACTTCCGTTTTGGTCAGCTGCCAAAGTTTGGCGAGAAGTCAAGTCTCTCCACTCGTCAGGCACCGGATGCACCTGACTTTGCACTGTTTCCGGTGGCCTGAGGGCGAGGCCAAATCGGCCTTGGGGAGGTTTCCCGAGGTTTTCCGAGGTTTCCCGTGATCGGCACGGGCTGAAGAGCAAACTTGTTTCGCTGAACAAAAACAAATGCGACAATTCCGTACGCTAAATTATCCCGGTTTTGAGTTTCCACCGAAAAAGATTCATTAAATTCTTTCCACTTAATTATTTCCTCACTTTAATTACTGTTATCGGGGAAAAAGGACCCGAAAACAAAAGAAAAAGTCACAAAAACCGAAAGCGCTTTCAGCAAACTTTCACAGAGGCGCTCCAATTTGCTAAGTAGAAAACGGGGGGGGATGCGGAAGAAGCACAAAATTAATGATTATGGGCCTCTTCCCTGGAAAAACTCAATCAATCTTGACTGGAAGAAGTACGAGAAACCACTCCGCGTCGTATTCGCACGTGGGGGCCCCGGGGTGAGGCCCCCATCAACCCCCCATGCCAACCCCTCATTGAACCATTCGTCATTCGATTGACGTTTCGATTTGTAATCCGACGTCGCTCCGATTTGATGAAATGTAATTTTAGGGTTTTTATCTTAAAATCTCCCCGAGCGCCGCGGGGGATGAAGACTTTGCCCCCCGCAGCCCCTGGAGATCGGTGCTGCAGGGTGTTAGCACAACCCTGCTGCGGAGCGGAGGATATAAAAGCTTCGTAAAAGTTTTATATAATCCTGTGGATTGTTTGAGAGTTTTTAATTGGTTTGTTTTTAGAATTATTAATTGGGTTATTCTTAGAATTTCAGATTGAATTATTTTTAGAATAGCTAATTGGATTATTTTTAGAATAGCCGATGAGGCCGTATTTTATTAGATCGAGTCAGAAGTAACTTCCGCTTTAATCAGACGTTTATTTCATTGCGAAATATTCGATCTTTCTGTTGTTGTTGCATTATTGAAACAACAATAGGGGTGAAGAATAAGAAAACCGCCCTTAAAAATTATTTTAGATTGTTTTGAATCGTTCCACAATTTAAATTCTTAGTTGTCCCAACAATTGAGCCGGAAATAAATAAAATAATGAAACTAATCTAATAAAATTTTTTTCATTAAAACTCACAAAAATAAAACAATAAAAAAAACTCCTATAAAACATTAAAAAACACTTATTTTTTAATGGAAACAAAGAAATAATTTGTTTTTTAGCTGAATCGGAAGTTACTTTCGGCTCGAGCTAATGGAGTCATTATTGGGATCGTTTACAGAAAATTAATTTGACTGTCTTAATTAGTTGTCTTCAATTATTTCCCTGTTAACTGGCTTATTTCTGGAAATTAATCTGTCGGCGGCAGTTGAATGCATGTGCCCAAAGGGTTGTTCGGCGGAATTCAGTCGACCGGAAATGGCGCTGTTTCCGCGACTGCCTCGTTTTGAACTGCATTCGAGTTCTTCCGGTGGAAATTATTCAGGGGCGGTTTGTCGTTGACATTTCCCGGCGTTTCCCCTCAGATGTTTCCGTCGGTGCAAAAAGAGCGACATTTTCGGACCGGAAAGTGTCGCCATTGAGCACAAAGCGATCCCCCGAGACGGAGGGAAACCACTGACTTCGTATTGTTTTTCGCCGCGGAGAAATGGAAACGACAAACACACCTCGGAGGAGTGCAAAACAAACGGTTGTTCAAATGGAGTTCAAAGGAAATTTCAAAATTGATAAAGTTGAGCAAAGTGCTCATGCCGCGTGCAGGATTCGAATTTCCTGCAGCAAATCCCTCCGGCGAACAAACTTCCTCCGACAGTTGAGCACTCAGTGAAATTGCAGGCAATTTAATTTAATTTTTATGACTTATCGCTGTTGCTGTCGGCGCTGCTCCTCTAAATCCGTCAAAAACAAAACGAGCCACTGCGCGGGAGGACTCACTCTTTGTGCACAAGAATTTCCATGACAAAGGCGTCTTATTCATAAGTCGGAAGTATGAGAAGAATTTCTGAGTGGGCGAAGGCCTCCGGTGACGACAGCAAAGAATGCCAATGACTTTTTTCAATTTAATGGAATACCCAGTGACGATTAGCCCCATTCACAGCCGCCACACAGCGCCACAAAGCGAAATACTTACTTCAAAAACATGGAAATGCCGGTCGGCTCCATTGCTCTGGAGATCCCCTTCCAGGAAGCGACCAAATTGTACTTCTGTTTGGCGGTGAGAGGCAGTCTGGGGTCGGACTGTACCTGCTGAGCCTGTTCCTCTCCTTTCTTGCCCTTCTCTGCTCCTCCATTCTGAGTACTCTTGGCGCAGCCCATCGCGAATGGATTCTTCAGGAACGTGTTTCTCATTCACTTCAGTTCGTTTCTCATTTTACTGGAAAATTACATCCTTTTCTGCAGGAAGTCACTCTTCCGGGATTTCAGAGGCAAAGGAAAGGGATTCGGTGCACGGGAGGACCGATTCATGAGGCAAATTATTGATTGACACATCTCGACAGGAAGGCATTAACAGAGGGATTGAAAACACTTTTGTAGAAACAATGCGGTGTGACAACCGATGGCAGAAACAATTGAGATAAAAATCCCACTTCGAATCGGCAATACAATGAGAGGAGAAAATAAAGAGTAAAAAATTAATTTCGAAATGACAATATAATCAGAGGATAAATACAGAAAAAAAATTCACATCAAATTTGCAATACAAT
>JAQIBA010000115.1:176370-229006 GCA_028293925.1 Brueelia nebulosa
AATTCTCTAAGCGTCAGGTATTAATTTATGTATGTGTCTTTATGCGGGTCGTGCCATGTATTTTTTTATTACCATTTTTGCAGTGTTCGTCTTCTTCTGTCTCTGCTCAACGAATCACCCCACGTTCAGTTTTCAACTCTGGGAACTTCAGAGCCTCCCCTTTCTGAAATTTCAGAAGCAGCCGCCGAAACGGTTCCAGAAACCCAATCTTTTTCACCCATTGAGCAGAAACTTTTAATAAATCTAAAAGGGTTTTTTATCCCGGCAAAGACTGCCGAACCCCAACTGGAGGAAAGGGAACAACAGCGGAGAGCAACTTAATGTGAACACTCACAAAGAGAGAACAAACAGCTGACTGCGCCCCCTCCCCGCTCCCTCCCCGCCCCCTCCCCGCCACCCCCCACTCATCCACTTCAGAATCTCATCATTCCTTCGTTTGTTCCTCCGATCCCAATTTCTGAAGGACGGCCCTACAGCAGCCGCTCCTCTGCTTCAGCAAATCCCGTCTTAGGACGGTTTGCTCTCCACCGTCGAGGGAGTTACTCTTCGTTTTCTTTTCTCTTTCCAACTCAAACACTGCCTTTGCGAAGTTTGCTCAACTTATTTTCGGTGATTCTCCCAAAAGGCAGAGTTAAAGCTTTCCCCATCGACCGACAGCCGAAAGAGGGCCAATCACGGCGATTAACGGCCCGTGAAAAGCCGCCTTCTGTGCGGCAGCAGCAGCCCCGCGATGCCTGCAGCCTCCCCTCGCCCCCGCGCCCCCGACACCGGCATTCAATAAAGGGGTTCCCTTTCACCTTCTCTCCCGCACATCTGGATCAATATTGCAAATGTCGGGGCGGCCGCCGCCCCCTTCGGAAGTTAATAAATCATTGCCTTTTGTCCGGGAAGTGATGAAATGGGCAGAACCTGTAAGGACGTGGAACCAATCTCGTTGCGTGCCGACCCCTGAATATTTGATCCCTTTGGCCATCATCCCTCGCCCCCAAGGGTTTTTTAACAAATCTCCCTCTCGCCACTCACTTTTTACTTCTTTTCTTCTTCTTTCTTCAATATTCTATGCTATCTCTTCTATCTTTCTCCCTTTTCCTTCCCCTCTTCTCTTTTTTTTCTTTTTCTCCACTTTTTTCCTTCATTCCTTCTTTATTTCCCTTTTTCTTCCCATCTTCTCTTTTTTCTCCGTTTTTTCCATTGTTCCTTTATATTTATCTTCTTTCTCTCCTATTTTTTTCATAGATCTGCCTCTTTTTCCTCTTTCTTTCTTCTTTCCTTTATTCTTACACTTTTTCTTCCCTTTCTTTTTCTTCTTCCTTTTACTTCCTCTTTTTCCTCCTCCGTTTTTTCTGTTCTATGCTTCCTTATTTCCCTTTTGTTATTTTATTTTATTCCGTTCATCCTCTTTTTATCCTTTTTGTTTTGTTTTTCTTTCCCTTTTTGATGCTCCTCTTTCACCTCCTTTTCTCTTTTCTCTTCTTCGTTCTCTTCTTGTTTGTACAGAATGTCCAACAGTTTTTCTACGCGCGCTTTGCTCCACTCTGAAGTCCTCTTTTAAACATAAAAGCCTTTGAGCGATTCGCTTTTCGAATCTTTTCCACATAAAAAAAAGTCTATAAAATTGGTAAAATTTTCGAGACAAAGGAAAGGAATGGGAGGGTTTTGGGTCTCCCCTCTCCCCTCCCTCCCCGCGCAAATAGTTTAATTTTAATTTAAAGAGGTTTAAATATCTCCAGTCTGTCTATTTTTGGTTTTGCTCAGACGCTGACATTTGTGGCTCTTTATCTCCCTCGTTTCCTGTTTACGTGTCATTTTTCATTTTCCGCTTTTTTCTCCTTTTCATTCTCTTCACAGTCGACTTTTTCATTCTTGTCACGAATTTCCGCTCGGGATTTGCTTCCTTCTGCGAATAAAATCCACGTTTCTATTTTTGTACTCTATCCAAAGGAAGTCTCTTCATTTTCTTTAAACTTTTAAATTCCCCCGAATGAATAACCACTGTCTCATTCCATTTGAGTAGTCGAAGCAATATGGCGCTCAAGGAAGGCTTCCAAGAGCTTCCAACGTCGTTATTTGTCAGGTTCCTCCCGCGTTTGTGCCTCTCCCGGCAAAAAGCTGCAGGAAGTTCCTTCTGAGAAAGCAAAACCGCAACAAAACCCTGAAAAACACAAAACGCCCGCCCGTAAACATTTCCTCTTTTTGATCCGACTGCAGTTTCTATTTCCTTTGGCTTTTCCTTTTTCAATTCCTCCGCTCGCGAGGATTCCTTTGCCTTTCATCCCCTCAAAGGAACCTCTTTCCCTCGCATTCCCGGGAGACTTTCATTTCGGAGGCTTTCGGGGCGACCATTAAACAATTTCCAGGTTTGCAAATCGAGTTACCGCGGCCTTTTCGAGTTTTCCGGCCCGGTTAACGAGGGACGCCGTCCCATTAGCCTCGGACTTTTTCCTCACGAGGAAAACCAAACCTTTGAGCTTCAGAAGAGACTCAGAAGAGACTACCTGCTCACTTTGAAAGGAAAAAGGTGTTCGTTCGATACTTTAAATAATGATGCAATACTTATTTTGTATCTTTCGTCAGTTCATTTTGTTAGTGTTTTGTTTTTTAGACTATTTTGTTTATTACTTTTGATAGTTTTTTATTTTTAGTCTTTCTGGTTTATTAGTTTTTGTAGTTCTTTATTTTATAGTCAGTTTTGTCTCTTATTTACAGTATTTTATTTGTCTATTTTATATATATTCATCAGTTCATATGAAAACTAAATAATATAATTTTAATCTAATATTGTTTTTGGTAGTTTTATATTAGTTATATTTTTTCTCTTGGAGTATTATTTATTGAGTTCAATTGTCGCCACAAATGACATCGATCACTCTTTTGTCTTTGTTTAAAACCCGTCAATTCATGAACAAATGTAATTTTCATCCGAAACTTCCAACGCCTACAACGGTTCCTGTAAACGGGTTCCACAGTTATAATTCCTCCTAATGAATGCCAAATGCTCTTTTATTAATTAATTTAGCGGGGGGGGAGGGAGGGGGAGGTTCTCCCCGCCCGGACGAAACGTCAAAATTCTTTGATTTCCCTAATTAACCTTTTCCTGTCGCTCCCATTGTGGTTTCAACTCAAAGGCAACAGGTATTGCTGTTCTGTTGCGATGAGTTATCAGTTTGGGATCGAAAGAGTTTCCTTTACCATTTCGAAAACCCGGTGTATTCTCGAGGGAAAATATTTTTTATATTTTTCTCGAAGGAAAAGGACGAAGAAAATCTATCGGAAAATGGCGACTCGAGAGCGTTTTCAAACTCTTGTTAATAAGGAAAGTTTCTCGGAAGCGGAAGTGCGTGAAGCAAATCCCGATATTTATGGAGAAAATAGAACGGGAAGGTCAGGAGAATCGCCAAAGGAAACGGAAGCCCGTTCGAAAGCTCATTTTAAACTGACATCTTTGTTTCGTTCGGACAATAAATCGAAAGCTGCATTTTCGATTAGAGAACTTATTTTCGTCGGAAAAGAGTTCGAAATGAGCGATGTGCACGCGCGCCCGAAAAAGGGATTCTTCTGAGAAAAGCACTGTTCTGGGCCGAACCCTCAGGAAAATTCATCCCCTTCAACCCCTCCCCAATAAGAAAAAGACTAATTAAGCCCCGGAAGGTTGTTTTTCGACTGCGAACAATCCTCACATTCAAATAATAACTGCGGGAAACGTTGTAATGATTTCGTTTGGGGGTGGCGAGGAGCGGGGAGGGGTTGTTAAGGGGTTGGAGGCGAGGGGGTGGTAGAGGATGGAGGAGAAGGGATTCACCTCGGTGGAAAAATTGATAAAAGGATCCTTCAATGCGGGATTGGGTTCGATGTTGGAAGACTTAATCGTTGTGGGGGTGATCGATTAGGGGTGGGCAATCGGGGCTCCAAGTGGAGAATTCCAGGGGTTGATGTGGGGAAATGGAGGTTTTTGTTGGTTTCTGACGAAGATGGGGAATAAGAGACGTCGGGTAGGGGTCATTTTCTCACCTGTATTTGCTCCGAAAAGAAAAAAAATTAGTGTGAAGCAATAAAGAGAGAGAATAAATACATGTTTTAAGAGAGAGAGAGAGAGAGAGAAAATAGATAATTAAGTGGTCAAATGTTGAAAAAACCTGTAATTGTTTTCCACTCTGTGAGGGAATCGTAAGCAGTTTAAACTCCCCGTGCATCTTCTCTATACGTGTTCCTTCTCTCTCTCTCTCTCTCTCTCTCTCTCTCTCTCTCTCTCTCTCTCTCTCTTCTCCCCCAGTCGTTCCCATCCTTCACTGAAATTATGCCCGAACGTGAAAGGAATGACATAACGGATGATGACATAACAAGCGAAATTAGCAAACGACAGAGGGAAAAATAGAAAACAGTCTCGGGAAGGAAAACAACCCTTAGCGGAAGAGGAGGGAAGGATTGAGCGATCTCAAATTGTTTGGGGGGTGGAACCGCTTAACCTTTCCTTCATACCTAATGGCGTATCAACCGAAAGGGGGAAAGCATTTGCATATTGTATCGGGGCATTCGTCAAAGGATGCGTGAGGGGGATGAAGGAAGGGAAGGGATGAAGCGCTCTGCGGGGGGCGGGGGTCGAAAGGTCGATGCCTGGTGTTGGGGGTGCGTGGATGGAACATCTGTCGCCGGGAGAGGGCCTTGATTGATTAGAAATTCATTGATTTTGACCAACCTGTTGAGTTGGGGGTGAGAAGAAAGGGTGGGAGGGTTGTCAGCACTTCCTTGTCTTTTGCCAAAGTTATTTTCCATGAGAAAAAGAAACAATAAAAGCCAAAGCAAACTGAGAAATGGGAAAAATGATTCTGGTTGTAAAAGCGAAGGAATAGGGTTGAAATATTCCGAGAAGGGGTTGTAAATAAACAGAATAATGGGAATTCGGTAGGAAAGTAAAACGTTGCATTGCACGATTTCATAAAACTGGTGCTCGAGAAAAGTTTCAAATCCATTCGCGTATTTTTAGAACTGGAAAAATATTTTCCATCATTAAATAAAACTGCGACTTAAAATTTATTTCGTGTTTCTTCTGCTGCAAATTATTATAATTTTTTTCAATTTATTTATCGGACGGAGAGCTTTTAAATGCTAATTCGCCATCGATCGAAACCGCTTTCATTTATTTCTCCCGAAATGATTTCTCAATTAATTAGTCGACATTAGACGGTCATCAAACTGCACATTTTCCCTAACTTTTGCAGACGTTTCCAAGATAAATATCCGAAATTAGATTGAGGAGTTAAATCGAGGAGGATTTCGATATTTCGATTGCCCCAATTAGAAAAACGGTAGCTCAAATTTAGGTTGAGTCATAAGTAACCGCCGCCATTTTATCACTCATTTTTTATTATTACAATATTGCCTTTCTTTAGTTGTTCATTATATTAATATGTACATCTGTCTACAAAAAATATGTACTTTTTCTTTTTTATGTGCATAGAAAACGTCGTCAATGTGGTGAACACAATGACAACAATAACTCTTTGATACATAACATTTGAGAGAATAGGAAGTTACTTTTGAATCGACCTAAAATTTTTACAAAATGGCTGTTGCAGACATCTCTCCTTCCAAATTCGTACGGATGAAACAATTTCTAAAGGGTACAGTTGTTTGAGTGTAACACTCTACTGTTACTAAGTTATTATATTAAACAGTTGTTTATTTGAATCTAACATTCAACTGTTACTGAGTTATTACATTTTGATGCTGAAACACTTATTTATTTTAGTGTAGCACTCTACTGTTACTAAGTTATTACATTAAACAGTTATTTATTGAGTGTAACACTCTGTTGTTATTAAGTTATAACATTAAACAGTTATTTATTGAGTGTAACACTCTGTTGTTATTAAGTTATAACATTAAACAGTTATTTATTGAGTGTAACACTCTGTTGTTATTAAGTTATAACATTAAACAGTTATTTATTGAGTGTAACACTCTGTTGTTATTAAGTTATAACATTAAACAGTTATTTATTGAGTGTAACACTCTGTTGTTATTAAGTTATAACATTAAACAGTTATTTATTGAGTGTAACACTCTGTTGTTATTAAATTATAACATTAAACAGTTATTTATTGAATGTAACACTCTGTTGTTATTAAGTTATAACATTAAACAGTTATTTATTGAGTGTAACACTCTGTTGTTATTAAGTTATAACATTAAACAGTTATTTATTGAATGTAACACTCTGTTGTTATTAAGTTATTACATTAAACAGTTATTTATTGAGTGTAACACTCTGTTGTTATTAAGTTATAACATTAAACAGTTATTTATTGAGTGTAACACTCTGTTGTTATTAAGTTATAACATTAAACAGTTATTTATTGAGTGTAACACTCTGTTGTTATTAAGTTATAACATTAAACAGTTATTTATTGAGTGTAACACTCTGTTGTTATTAAGTTATAACATTAAACAGTTATTTATTGAATGTAACACTCTGTTGTTATTAAGTTATTACATTAAACAGTTATTTATTGAGTGTAACACTCTGTTGTTATTAAGTTATAACATTAAACAGTTATTTATTGAGTGTAACACTCTGTTGTTATTAAGTTATAACATTAAACAGTTATTTATTGAGTGTAACACTCTGTTGTTATTAAGTTATAACATTAAACAGTTATTTATTGAATGTAACACTCTGTTGTTATTAAGTTATTACATTAAACAGTTATTTATTGAGTGTAACACTCTGTTGTTATTAAGTTATAACATTAAACAGTTATTTATTGAGTGTAACACTCTGTTGTTATTAAGTTATAACATTAAACAGTTATTTATTGAGTGTAACACTCTGTTGTTATTAAGTTATAACATTAAACAGTTATTTATTGAGTGTAACACTCTGTTGTTATTAAGTTATAACATTAAACAGTTATTTATTGAGTGTAACACTCTGTTGTTATTAAGTTATAACATTAAACAGTTATTTATTGAGTGTAACACTCTGTTGTTATTAAGTTATAACATTAAACAGTTATTTATTGAGTGTAACACTCTGTTGTTATTAAGTTATAACATTAAACAGTTATTTATTGAGTGTAACACTCTGTTGTTATTAAGTTATAACATTAAACAGTTATTTATTGAGTGTAACACTCTGTTGTTATTAAATTATAACATTAAACAGTTATTTATTGAATGTAACACTCTGTTGTTATTAAGTTATAACATTAAACAGTTATTTATTGAATGTAACACTCTGTTGTTATTAAGTTATTACATTAAACAGTTATTTATTGAGTGTAACACTCTGTTGTTATTAAGTTATAACATTAAACAGTTATTTATTGAGTGTAACACTCTGTTGTTATTAAGTTATAACATTAAACAGTTATTTATTGAGTGTAACACTCTGTTGTTATTAAGTTATAACATTAAACAGTTATTTATTGAGTGTAACACTCTGTTGTTATTAAGTTATAACATTAAACAGTTATTTATTGAATGTAACACTCTGTTGTTATTAAGTTATTACATTAAACAGTTATTTATTGAGTGTAACACTCTGTTGTTATTAAGTTATAACATTAAACAGTTATTTATTGAGTGTAACACTCTGTTGTTATTAAGTTATAACATTAAACAGTTATTTATTGAGTGTAACACTCTGTTGTTATTAAGTTATAACATTAAACAGTTATTTATTGAGTGTAACACTCTGTTGTTATTAAGTTATAACATTAAACAGTTATTTATTGAATGTAACACTCTGTTGTTATTAAGTTATTACATTAAACAGTTATTTATTGAGTGTAACACTCTGTTGTTATTAAGTTATAACATTAAACAGTTATTTATTGAGTGTAACACTCTGTTGTTATTAAGTTATAACATTAAACAGTTATTTATTGAGTGTAACACTCTGTTGTTATTAAGTTATAACATTAAACAGTTATTTATTGAGTGTAACACTCTACTGTTACTGAGTTATTAAATTTTGGTTGACCAACAGTGACAACACCGATTGTCTCTGAGCTCAGCAGCGGTTTTTAACATCACCATCACTGCTGATTCAGTGTTGTCAATGCCGAAATAAGAAGAGCTCATTTCATGGATAACAACTTTCCAATCTTCCTCCATTACGGGAGGAGAAGAAAAACGAGATTCAATCGATTTCCTTTATGACCTCTCGCAAGAATTTCTCACCCTATATTTCCCTCAGCAGTTCTGTCGCGTGTGAAATACAACTCGAAAACACTTTCGCCCCCGAAACCCCCGCCCCCATCAATGGATGTGATCAATTAACTCACCCCTTAGGAAAACATAACCCGCGTAATTCAGCCCTTATTTGGCAGTTTCTGGGGGCTGATAACATCTCGCCCTTAATTAAATGCCAGCGCCAAAGCGAAATGCCAATTGGGGAGCCCTTTCTCCCCAAATTAATTTATCCCTGTGAAAATCACAGCTGTCGTTCGGGGAGACGTCCCCCCAATTAACGGGAGAAACTTCGGGGCCGCCAGATGATCTTAATTGAATCCAGACTTGACTTCTTATCAACGACCTCCAATTATTAACAGGTGATTTTACGCCGCTTTCCATTTCTCCTTCCGATCAATTGTTTCATCGTCTGTGGTCATCTTTCCCCGCCATAATTGCCCCCTCATAGACCACAGAGTATTCAATACCACAGAGGAATAACTCAACAAATTTACATTTTTAAAAGTTTTTTTTTAATGCAGTTAATTTAAATAGTTTTTTAGTTAATTATTTTACCATAAAATTTTATTATATATTATTTAGTTTTCAATATTATTAATAATATATTTTTCTCATTAAAATATTACATTCTTTTTAGTCTTTTACTCTCTCTTTAATACTCTTACTTAGTTATATTATTATTTTATAATTCTAAAAATAAACTCTTTCTTTCTTTTTAGTTATAAATGTAAAAGCTTTTAATGAAAGCCAATTTAATTTCACTTTGTATGTAACTCTTACGAATGCAAAACTGTTTTTGTATTGTCAAAATACTTTTAAGCGCTACCGTATATATAAAATCGATTTATAACTAAAATTAATTTACGGTAAAATTCGAATAATAATAATTTCAGTTAATATTAAAGAAATTAATAACAATAATTTATGATAAAATTGATAATGATTAGAATTTTTTTTTCTCTCCCATTTAACGAATGGGGAGAGCATATATTTATTTATATATACAATATATAATCATTTAATAATAATAGCAATAAAAGTAGTTAATAAATAATAATAATTTTTTTATAATAAACAAAACAAATAGCGAACAAAATATAAAATGATTATATTATTATGATTAAAATGATAAAATTCGATTAATAATAACTTCATTTAATAAAAAAGAAATGAATAACATTAATAATAGTGATTTATTTATGTTTGTTTGGATTTTCATTTTGCGATGTATATTTTTAAAGTATAATTCGCATTAATATAAAATCCTGAAACAGACAGTTATTGCGATTATTCTCTTTGAAAAACATTATGTCACTTTTTGAGTTAAGGATTAAATTAAAAGTGCATTTAATGAAATGCTCGGATTATCATCGCATTATCAACATCATATTCTTCTCTCTTCTTTTCTTTCGCACTTTTCCCTTTTATTTTGTGAAAAATGGGAGGAAAACCTCTCCCGTAGTTTTCCAAATGTCTTTTGTCGCCGCGTTTGCGGCCAACCAATAGCGAATGGAGAAAACTTTTTAAAATTGCAAATGGCCACTCCTAAATCTGAATGAAAAACACAAACGAATAATTTATAGCGGTTTTATCCGCACTTATCGCTGATTCAGCAGGATTCAACACTCACCTCGCGATTATTCTATTATTTATGTTTTGTGGACCCCCACATTTTTATTTACTTTTTTATTATTTATTTAATTACTTTTATTCATTTAATAATTATGTTCGGAGGGAAAATTCATTCCCAAACTTCCCTGGCGGAAGATTTTCGGGAAACGGTTTCAATATGGCCGACCTAATGAGAATGCGGCACACTGAGGACGTGACCTCGCGCTTCTTTGGCACTCATGTGGGTCCTCCATATCCGTCAAAGGACGGAAACTCCTCAAGAACAACTCATCCGCACTCGCAGCCTTCACAAATCATTGCCACGGGCCAATTTTAATTACTTCGAATCGGTCGGCCATCTTGGTTCGTCTGCCGCTGCCTCCTTCACCCCGAGAACAGAAAACGCTGCCGTCGCGAACCAATCGCGGTGCAGAAACACTCTTTCAATGGTTTTTTTCAAAATTAGGCGTCGAATTTCTTCAAAACCACCGCCATTTATTCGTTAAATTTGAAAATGACAGCCGCAGGCGACTTTCTTCTTAATTGCGAGTGAGAGAATTTGAAAATGAAGGACGTGACGATGACGAAAGGGACGAACATGAGAGGAAGCGAAATGAAAATGTTTGCTGACGGGGGTGACGGGGGAGGAGGGGATGATTCGAAAAATTTCAACGGCGGTTCAGATAAAAAAAAAATTCGCCTTGAAAACTTCCTTTTGTTGCTTAATTATTAAGATTAATTTTTAAAAAAAAAAGTTATCGGTAACTTAGATCGCGTTTATTAAATTTTTTCAGCTTTTTCATAATATTATGTATATTTCCATAGAGTCGATTTTATTTCTTTTTTCTTTTCTATAATTAGAAACTTTCCCTCGTTGTGACGTCATTAAATTCTGCACGGGTTTCCTTTTTTTATTTTTATTTTTTTATTTTTCATATTCTTTGAACCTCATTTGAGTTTCGCTTTTGATAATTATTACACAAAGCGAAGACGCGTTTGTAAACTGTTTTGAAATCGGAGTGGGAAAAGGTTGTGTTTCGCATTTTCTGTTTCTGTCGCCGATTAATGTTTACAGGGAAATATTCCTCAAGGCACAGTGTGAGTGTTCGCACGAAGTCGCGACAACCCCACTCTCAAATTCAAATTTCCATTTTCTGATAAATCAGCGCGAGTGAAAATCCAATTTCTCGAATGAGGACGACTTTGCAGAAATGATGAGTTGTTTATCTTTACTGAGACAGAATAGATAATTTCGAATGCATAGAAAAGTCAAACTAACGGTTGTATATGAAACTGTGTGATTTTTTATTTGAAAAGTTAAAAATTTCGAGTTCCGACAGTGGAAATGTTTTGACAGAAACACAAAAATTTCGTTTGAAAATCAGTGAGATAAATAATTTTTGTTTTTCCACCCCTTCGAGAGGAAACAACCCGTTTCAACTTACCAAATCCACCGGACATTCATTAAAGTATTCCAAATGCGAGAGGAAAAGGCTTCTCTGTAATTGACTCCGAATGCGAGAAAACTAAACAACACTGGAAAACAAAAAACCACGAAAAGAAAAACCCCGAAGAGAGAATTCACATGTCCAATGCCATTTCTGATTTTCCCGGGGAGCGACCTGTGTTTCTCGAAATAACAAAGCTCCGCGTTGGGGGGCAACCGTCGTTCATCGGATTCGCGGATACACTGCCTCTGTCCCGTTCTCCCTCCATTCATGTCCCTGCCAGCACGTTTCGCTTTTAAGCTGAACTCGGGTTATCGATTCTTCCCCGGCCGAGGAGTTCTTTGTCATTCTTTTGGGACATTTCCACGTCTCGGCTGCGATATCTGTGCTTCCATTGGCTTTTATTGTTTCAGGATTGCACTGCAGCGGAGGACAACACCCGGTCAGCGATAACCGAATGGAACCTCCTGCAGACGTCGTTTGGTGGGAGCGCTGACGGTCGGCTTTGCCTGCTCAGCCAGTGGATTTTCCCAACGAAAAAGACAGGTGTGTTTGGTGTTCTTTTATTCTCGTTAATGCCAGACGGGTATCTGCCAGCTGAAGTGACGTTCGATGGGTGTGTTTGCGTCGCCAGCAGCGGAATGTTCTCATAGGATTAACATCCTCAGCACAGTTCATCTCCACAATGGCTTCCCAAAACTCCTCCACCTTCACTCCTTCCCTCGCCTACCTGCTTCCTCCACTTCCTCCACAATTCTTTATCTGGCAACAGCAAACCCTCACATAATCGGTTATCGCTTTGTGACACTCCCGCTGTTGCATTCGTTTCCAACTGCGCCCACTGAAGATTCTCCCGTTCGAAAAAACGGCCAAAGAAATTCGTTCTCTTCAGTGACAGGACTATTTTTAATGGATTCAAAGTAAATTTGAATTTTGATTGGGTCGTTTAGGAAGTTCTCAAATTCCGATGTCACCCAAATCCGGTATTGAAAATTTTTTATTTTTAAATGAAGGAACCTCGAGCGAGACCTTCCTTCCATTTTGGTCTCCCTCGGGGTGAACGACAAATGGTTGTGTAGTGTCTCACAACAAAGGAAAAAGCCAAAGGCAAATCGAAGGAAGGCACAAACAGGTAAACACGCCGACTGACAGACAGTTGTCGCCCCATTCGTCATCTTTTCAAAGTCAAAAAGTGAAAATTAAATCCAACATTTTCCATTAAATTAAAATTAAACGAAGCAGTAATCGGATTATAATAAATAAATACTTAATTAAAAGCCGGGGGAAGTTTTTGTGATGGCGACGCTGTTGGGGGGCCGACTCGGTTTATAAAAAGACATTTAATCTTAAATAGTGTCGAAAGGAATTTCCTGTTTCGGTTCTCGGGGGATTCCCGAAGGAGGGAGTGGAAATTAGATTTTGTCCAGAAAGAGCACCAGCAGGAGCAACAGCGGCCGAAGTCTGTTGAACTCGTGCGGATTAGGGGAGAGAAACGCCATTTGTATCACCTGATGGGGATTAATTCTCTGTGAAAGGGGATTATTTTGTGGAAGGCCTTTGGGTCTTTGCTGCAGCTGTTGCGAATCTCGGTACAGTTCTTCGTGAGTTCCGCTGACCACAGCAGGGAGTCCACTTGTGCTTTCCATCGCGATCAAGTCGAAGAAAGAATGAAAAAGTAAGACGACAGAAGGTTGAATTGAACCCATAAGAACTGAAAGAATTATAAAATTTAAAGAAATAAAAGAATTTTAAAAACCAAAAGAAATAAATAAACTCAAAATCGAACTAAGAAAACTGAAAAAACTAAAAGTAAAAGAAAAACTGAATGAACTGAAAAAACTTTAAGAATTCAATTGAAGAATTGTAAGAAGTATAGCAACTATAAAAACTAAAAGACCACAAAATTTAAAAAAATATGAACTAAAATCTAAAATAACTAAATAACTAATGTCTAAGAGAACTAAAGGACTAAAGTAAAATCTCAAAGAACTAAGAAACTGAAATCTAAAAGATGTAAAGATCTAAAATCTAGAAAATTAAAGGAACTAATGATCTAAAATATCGAAGAACTAAAGAACCGAAATATATAAAAAACCTAAAATCTAAAAGAACTATAGAATTAAAATCAAAAAGACTAAAGAACTGAAATTTCGAAGAACTAAAGAATTAAAATCTAAAATAAATAAATAAACTAACGAACTAAAATCTAGAACTAGAGGAGCCAACAACTAAAAGCAAGAAGAATTATTCCAACTAAAAGAACCATAAGTAGACAAACTATTAATAAAAAACTCTAAGAACTAAAAGAACCCAAAGAACTATTAAAACCAGAAAAGCTAAAAGAATATGAAGTTAAACTCGCCGAAATTATAAAAACTTCTGCTGTCGTACAACAGGAACGCCAGAACCTGTTACTAATCAGCAGACTGTTTAACAACAGCAAATGGAAGAGGACAAATAATTTCAATGAAAACAGCTTTAATTAAGTTTACATTAATTAGAAATTGCATTATCGGTTGACGGGGGAGTGTCAGTGGCATTCAGTGGCACAACAGTGGAATCAGTGGCGAAAACGGAAATAAAAATCTGCTCTAAAACTAAAACTTTATTTTTTACCGTTAATAAATAGTATAATAATACAAAACGTTATACTATTTGTCGAATTTATAAATTTAGAGAGAGGGCGGGAAATTAATTAGTTTTGGAAATTGTTGATCGAGTCAAAGGTCGAGGGAGAGGGAGTGGCGGTGCAAAGCGACGTTTCGAATTTCGAGGTATCATATTTCATGCCGTTGTGGATTTAAACGGGGGAGGGGAGGGGGAGAGGGGAGGGAATGAAAGGATTGGCCGAACGATTAATTACCAGTAAAATTGTGAGAGGGATTTTTAAAGGATTTCACTCCCGCCGACGCCGTCCGTCGCTTCTTATTTGACTAATTTTATTTTTATTAAAAAGCAACATTCCATTTCGTCTTCCTTCCACAGTCGCCATTTCACGTCGTACTGTCTCTGGAAAAGACAATTAAACGAAAATTAAAATTTTTCCCTCTCATCTTTCTCCCACTTTTATAATAAATGAGCTGACGTTTTATCTGTGCCGCACGTGTGGGTTTCTAAGAAATCTTTTAAAAGGAGAACTGATGAAATGAAGAAGTAAAACGACCGATAGTAGAAAAGAGGTTGGAACTCAAAGAGAAAAAAAGAATAGACGTTCTCATAGTAGAGGAAAAGAAGAAGCAGAGAACAATGTATGCATTCAGATTCAAATTCTGAACAAAAGTTCAGCAAAGAAAAGCAAAAGTTCAGCAGCGGCAAAACGCATTGCATTGAAGCACAGCAGGCTGCATAACCCATACCTAACGGGGGAAAAGCTTTAACAATAGAAAATTCAGGTATTGTTTGTACTGAAGAGAACTACGCAACAGTCGAGCACCCCCAAACAAAAGAGTTTATGAAAATGAGGCGTTCATCAAAAGACGAGAAGAATCGATGCTGATTATTCATGGCGCCAACACGTCAGCATAATCAGTAAAACGACTGCATCAAATAAAGGAAAACGAGGAACCGGCGCTTCCCAAAGTAATTGAAATGTAATCCGACCCTTTCCACCCCCCCTTCCCCCGCCCCGCCCCCGCCCCCAACCACTATAATTGTCCCCACTCACCACGGGCAGCTTGCTCCCGATGTGCAGGTCGTAAGCGAAGTTCTCCGGCTTGGCCTTGGTGGGGCACTCCGTGTGGGCGCACCCGTTGGTGTCCATGCCTATCCAGGGGAGGTCCCCGGTGCTGGAGGCCCAGTAGGCCCTCGTCTCCAGGCCGTCGTAGTCCCCGCTCGGCTCGAAGTCGAACTCTATCTTGGCGGTCTTCCCCCTCTTGATGACGCAGGGTTTGTTCTCGGCGGCTTCTGCACACGGCGTCACCCTCACTTCCGTCACTTTGCAGTTGACGTCGGCTGCGGGGGAGGAACCGTTTAATATTGAGTCAAACCGCTCATTTGGGAACCTTTCCCCGAGAAAATTCATTTAAGGCTTGTTTTCTTTGGCTTTTCCTCTTTTCCTTGCTTTTTTTCCCGTGGAAAGTTGTTTCCATTAGAGACTCTCTCATCTTCGAGTGGCTTCACAACGGCGTCTTCTCACGAGACTTCTCTTCTGCCACGGATCTCGAGGGGGCGATTTAACCCCCTCCCCCGAGGGAACCCCATAAACGACAGTATTAAAATAGGGCAGAGGGCTCACATCTTCCGTCTTTTATTTCCAATTTATATGCATTTTTAGTATTCACTTAAAAACTGCGAATTTGGGTCTTTTTGACCCTTACATTTTACAATGGCGTATTTATTTTTTAATGTTTTTGCCAAAATTTTCTATTCTTTTTAATATACCATATTCGAGTTAAAAATAATATATAAACTTTCGCCATCTTTTTTGCCTTTCGAATTACAAAATGAAAAATATTTTATCAAACTTACAATTAAAAAAAAACCATAACGACACCTTAAAAAAAATAAATAAATAAAAATCTTAAAGGACCGCCATTAAATGGGAACGTGGGCCAAAATTATCTTCCTTTTTATTCATATTTTTAGCTTTACTTTAATTCAAATAGCAAAATTTAAGTTTCCGGTTTTACATTTTTAAATTTTAATAAGTTTTTAACTTATTTTATTTGTTTGAAATTGTAGGAAATCCTCGGAAGAAGAAAACAGAGTCCTGAAATTATTAGTTTGAGTCATTTGCAACTTTGTTTCTCTTTAACCGTTATTCGATACAATAAGAGAGGGTTTCTACATACATTAAAAGTACATATTCGTTATTTACATTTGTGTGTAGAATTACAGAAAGTTACGACTCTTAAAGGGCAGTTTTATACCAACAACAGAAAGGTTGAATACTTGAAATAAATTAGTCATGACTCGACCTGTAAATTTTTATCTCTTGGGTTTAATTTTCGTTGAAAGGGATCAGCGAAACGTTCAGAAGAAAAGGAAAATCGACCGCTAAAATTAAAAGCTGTAAAGCAAAATAATTCGGTTTGTGCACCACTCTTGGGTTGTTTTTCTCACGTTTCAATTTACCGATTATTTCAAAGGAAAGGCCGAAGTGCGAAATGGAATAATTAGCAGGTAGCCGAATTATAAACTGAAAATTCCTGCAATTTATCTACTTCAAGGTCTTCTCTTGTGTCAGTCACTATCATTTGCGATCCCCTCAGCAATCATTAACAAAAATTGAGGAAATTTTAGTCTCCAGTGGCGCATTATGTAATGCTTCCGTTCGAACCGTATTCTCCACCCCCTGTTCCACCCCAAACTCACATTTCAGTAACCACCCCCAGAATAGGGGAGTTATGGGTTTTAGAGAAATGAGATGTACTGTTTAGAGTGCGGCCATCAATACTGCAGACCACCGCCTGCACAAGAAGAAAATAAAAAGCAAAGACACTCACGATGATTGGAGCATTTCTCGTACTTGACGACTTCCATCCGCGCGCACGCGATCAAACCGAAGAAAAGCCAAATTTGAAAGAGGTTTTCCATTTTCGTGACGTCCCGGGAAAACGGCCGCAAACCAAAACGCAGATACGCTAAGCCCGGACTGCGAGGTCGAAGTGCGGACGATAAAAGTTTATTTTTACGAGAACCAAAAGCCTGTGACGAGTCTCATGTTCTCACTGGCCTAATTGGATGATCGGCTTTAGGCTGATCCATGCTTTGTTCAAGCAATGACTTGATGCCCCCACGCAGGGGTGGCTAAAGCCTCGCCCGAGGTTGGCTTCTTGGGGGAGGGACGTTTTCACCCCTCGGAGGAAAAAGCCCGAAAGCAAATGGGAGATTAAGCATTGGCGACGTGAATTGGATTGACTTGAGTGAGTTATCCGTTGTTCGGTGGGGGCGAAAGGGGAGGTTAATTAAAATCTCCAAACGCTAAACTTTGGTTTGTCTTTTATTTGATGCGTGAGCGTTTGTTTTCGAGAATTGCTATTTGTTTGTGGCTCAAAGTGACATAAATTTTGTTTGTCGTTGTTATTGAATCGAATAGGAGGCGATCGAGACGAGACGATGTTTTGCTCTTGGTTCGACTTCACCCTTTGGAACGGTAAAAACAAATGAGAGTTTGGACAGCCCTAGCTCCATTCCCGATTAACCAATTTTTATAATCCTTCCCATATCTGAAAGTCCTGAATTTTCCAAATAAAATGGCGTGAAAATCTCCAAAAGTTGGACAATTCCACCCGAAATGAAACGGTTTTAAATACACCTCTGTTAATGAACGAAATCGTTCCTGAAAGAGTTAAGGTTTTCAGGATTCAAAAGAGTCATAAATAACTTCCGCTTTTTATTTCGATAAAAAGCGTTTGCAGTTCACTCATTCATTGTTTTTGCAATAATTCGCCTTTCTTTGCCCATTTACAGCTGTACTTAACAGAGTTTAAAAGTAAATCTGTTCTTTATAGTGAAAACACAAATTTGTTGGGTGCAAACAACGTTGCTGAAGGAAACCACTAGACGTTATAGAATTTAATTTTATTTCAGTCTTCAGAATGACTCCAACTGTTTAAGGGAAACGAAATGTCCACAGAAATCCCTTTTAATTCTTTGTAAAACCGTATTTAATTTCTCCCCATCGCAGACTCACCACCGTCAACCCCATGACGTCCTCGTTATGAGAGAACAGAACCTAAATTTGAGTAGATGGACAGGAGACGAAACAAGAAGGAAGTAATTCGGGAAGTTGGGCAGTTCGTCGGGCTGATTGATTAATCTCGGGACGAGAATAGACCTCTTCCCGACGAAGTCCCTCAGAGATCCTTTAGAATTTCTCTTAAATTTTAGCGGTTAGCAGTTTTCTCTAGCATCCGATTCCTCAGCAACTTATAAGGTTTGCGTCTGCTTTCGGATATTTATATTTTGTGTACGCACATAAAATCAATTTATTTATCTTTTCCAGTAGTGGTATAACAAATCGTCACTGAGTGTATTCTCCTCCAGAGATCAATTAATCAATAAAACTTTTCAAATTTCTTTTCCAAACTGCCTCGCTTTCCGTTTTCACAGGACGAAGGAACTTAAAATGGCTGTTCTTTGCCACCCAATTTTTGTTTGCGTTCAAAATACTCCAGAACGAGGTAATAAAAGTGCAGTAATATTTTGACAGGGTTTAAGTCGCCTTTGGATGGCCAGAGAAGTATTTGTCAGAGAGAAGTTTCATCCAAAAAATGATATTCCCCAAACCCTTTGGTGTTTTCGTGACGTGTGTCGGCACAATAAGGGTTTCTGCCCTGGGTTTGTACAAAATGTCAACGGTTTATTGTCGTGTCACATGATGTTATCTGAGTCTTCTCTCGTTCTCTCTCAGCTTCGAAAACGATTGTTGAATCGGTTTGTTCTCTTTGCTTACAACTTTTCGAGGAGAGCCAATGTCTGAATGATGATACTATCAAAGAGACTGTCTGAATTGACATTTTTATTGATGTGAACAGACCGTCATTATTAATTGCAGCTCTTGAAGTTTACAAAAATTTAATTAAAAACTAATGACGATCAGTTAATTACCAATTAAATTTAGAACCCATTCCACATTTGTATCATCGCTTAGTTACCATAAATGACACGAAAAGTCGTTTTGCATCCCTTTGAATGCTAATTTAAGATTAAGCTGCATTATTAGTCTTTCATATGTTAATAATAATCGTAATTTTGTTAACGATCAACTCTGAGAGAGAGCCAAGTCAATGACATTCGAAACATATTTTTCTGAACTAAGTGATTAAAATTTTCATAACAAAAGAAAACTCAAAAACCTACGGCTTTGGGTTTCCAATGAAAAATTAAAATTATGATCGCCTTAATAAAAATAATTTTATGTCTTCGCAGTCATTTAATGGTAAGAATTTTGACTTTCAAAACAACTTTACGCCTCATTAGTATCAGGAAAAACCATTGTTATCGTAATGACTTTTATCACTTCATAAAACTGAATATTGAGCGAAAAGGAAATCCAAATCATTTCAAGAATATATTTGACCATTAAATTTTTCGGCATGGAAAAGGTAGTAAATCTTCTTTAGAGGTAAATATTCCTATCGAAAATTCGTTTACAGAACACAGGATTCGAAACTGGTTGAAAAAGAAGTCGAGGAGGGATCCATTTTGGATCGTCAACGATTGGTCGAAAGAATCGAATCGGAGTTTAGAGGAAGGCGGTGGAAAGTTGAAGTATGGCCGTTAATTTGAATTCTATATTTGAACTTTTTGACAATTTTAAATATTAGTTCGTTGAGTAATTAATCTGATATGAAATGTCACTGCATCCAAGGCGTTTGCGTTGTTACTACGTATTTGTTGTAGTATATTTTACATTTCAACTATTTTTGATGTTCGTTTTGAGATCTTTAAATGAAGACTCCCACACCAATGCTTTTGTTAGTTTAAATCGTTGGATTACGAAATTCAATTTTTTGATAATTTTGAGATTTCCAACGAAACATAATTTTTTATTTTTCTTTCAGAAAACACTAAAAATCTACAAAGAACTGTCAGTGAAATTCGACAAAAGCACGAGATTAGATGACAGCGGTTTGCACAAGATCATCCAGCTAAAACAGCTGAGAAGCAAATCAGCAATGGACATTACTGTTATTACCCAGTGCTCATCAAATCACTTCAATTCAGTTGAAAATTTATTCAAAGCTTGGAAGGTTTAACTCAAAATCTTTTTTAAAAATCATAATTCAGTGCTATGATACTTATTTTAAATTTATTTCTGAAATTTTCAAGGGGCCAATATCTGTGTCCATTTTCTCAGAAGTTGAGGACATTGAAAAGGCTTTATGGGATATTTCACAGTTTATTCATTGCAATAACAGAAGAGAATTTGGAATGAATTTAATTGTGCCGATTCAGGGTAAACACTAATTTCTTTGCTGAATTGTATAAAGCTGTGATTGCCATTGAATCTACTTTACTTTCAGATACATATGTGAGGGATTACAAATTTCCATACACTGTACTCTCTTCTGTTGATAATTCTGTATCTTGTCATTCTGATTATATTTCAACTGGCAACCAAAGAAAGAATTATAATGGGTGAGTAATGATTAAAAACTCATTATAGTTTTTAAAACAAGAAATTAATAGTAATTTAATATATTTGACATATCAAAAACAGGAAATCAGAGAAAACATTTTATCATTTATTAAATTTGTTGCTAACAGATTAATTAATAAAATTTATATGATATTTAAGTGACGATGTAACTTTTAAAAAAATTTGATTTTAGCAAATGACTATTAATGTGGAAAATGCTTTCAGGAGCTCTTCATTTGCCTGTTTGATTGTTTTCCTGTCATTTGTGTTCAATTAGGTGTGCTTGTGCCACTGCAAGTTGATCTTGATCATTTCCATAGCACTAATTTATATAATCTTGCCAGAATCAACAGATGAAAGAAAAAATTCAGTACATAATAAATTTATATTGGAATAAAGAATATACTTCTTGCAGTAATTGCTCAGAGTTAAAGCCAGGTGTACTTTATAAAGCAGAACTCTGAATTTATATGCTTTTTTAAATTTAAGCTGCCACAAGTTTGATAAATATTACAGATGTTTGTGGAACTTAAAATGACAGAATTTTAATTAATGCTTAAATTTTTTGTATTTCTGTGTGACAAAAATTTAAATAATCTTAAAAGTGTATTGTATGCAATGGTGCATTTTGAGCAGAAATTGACTTCTGATGTTTAAAAATATTAATAGTTGTGTAGCAGTCATTGAAAAGAATTGACTTATTTAGTTTGAAAGTTTATGATATTTTTACATTAAAAATTTTTATATTATTTTTGTTATATTTAATTAAATTGAAAAATAATATTAAAATTATGAAAATAAGTACTAATAATAATTATACATATGTTATGTGCTTTCAAATTCATAAATTAATTTTTATGGTGTACTTTTTGTATAATTTATAATTATGGCTTTTTGAGAGACAGTAGCAAACATAATTAGTATAAAGAATTTCACAGATTACTCGAGTTGTGTTTGGATTCATAATAGAAAACACCAATTGTACAGTTATTTCTGTTTCAGGACTTCACCTTACCCCGTCAACCTGCTGAGAAACATCGCCAAAATGGATGCCTCCACCGATTTTGTGCTGGTCATCGACGTCGACATGATTCCAAGCGCCAACCTTCGAGAGGATTTCTTGAATTTTATTAAACTCCGCCAGTCAAATTCCAAGAAAATCGCATACGTAGTTCCCATATTTGAAACTCTAGCGGACATCCCTCCGCCCCTGGACAAAGCAGGGCTAATAAGAGCCGTGGAGTCAAATCAGGCACGGCCGTTTTATGTCGTTCCTTGCGAGAGTTGCCAAAAGCTTACAAGATACGATCAGTGGCTGAAGAGTGAATACTATGAAGGTAAGAGAAGTGCATATGGGGCGTGAGGTTATGGACTGGAGAGTATAATGTTTTTATCCGTCAGGCACGAAGATACTGTATGAAGTTGAGTGGAAGCATCCATGGGAGCCGTTTTTCATCGCAGGGCGCGACGTTCCGAATTACGACGAAAGGTTCAGACAGTACGGAATGAATAGAGTCAGTCAGGTACGGAGTTTTCTCACGGAGTTTTAAATTCTCATCCGAAATCGCTTCATCGAGTTATTTAATATTTCAGATTATTCTCTTGAAATTAGAGCTTTCCCTTCAAAAAGCAAACACACAGTATTCGACGCTTTCCTTTGTTTTAAATAATAACGGCAATAAACAGTTTTGGATTTCGACTTTATGTAATTCAAATCTTTTGCTTCGGTTTGATCATTTTTAATTTTTTTTCTTTTTCAGATCTGCGAGCTCTACGTTGCCGGGTTCAAATTCCTCGTCTTAGACAATATCTTTCTCGTTCATAAGGGCTACAAAAGGCTGCAGGGTTTTCACGAAACCAAAAATAAAGAAATGGATGCGAATCGACGACTTTATTCTCGGTTCAAAACTGAGGTTAGGTATAAGTATCCGGATTCGGAAAGAAAGTGCTGAGCCGCTTACAAAGAAAACTATGGTGAGTTTGCTTGACTTTGACCCAAAACAAAGATAATATTGATCAGATTAACCAAAATCGCTGCGATTAATGAGCATTGGCGATTGACAGTATTGAAGACTGAAGTCAACATTTAAATATCGGTGGTGAGGTTCTCCCTGTAATGGCTTGCATTCTTGATAGACTTATTTTTAAATTACAAAAATATGGCTGCTCTAAATCTTTAAGTGGAGAACCGTAATTCATTAATATTTCGTGAATAAAAGAAGCTCTCTCCCCTCTGGAACTAGTTCGACTTTACTCACTTCAACAATAGGAATTTAAAATTCTGTGGTTGCGTGCTTAATTAAAAATACGTTCATACCCGGGAGCCAAACGCTTCTTTTCATTTTATTTATCTTTGCTCAGAACTACCCCATATATATCAGTCGTGGTTGTTCCTCCTGCATGCAAGCATTCATTAGACCTTAATCTCCTCCCATTTTCAATTCGATGATTCGTTCTGAAGAAAATTGTCTGCTTTTTTCTCGGTCAGTCTGCTCTTCTCCTTTGGAAGAGGACACCACTAAAAATGTATATTATGCATTCTACTGAAATATTAGAGGCGTTTTTCAGTTATTGAATTCGCCAAAATGGCGGAAATTGTAACACAGTGGTTGAGCATTGTCAAGAAGAATATTTACCCGGGCAACAATAGAAAATAATAGAAAAAATATTCCAGAAATTCATGAATACCCACTTGAAGGGAAATTATTCATCTTTTCTGTTATTGCTTATTCATATGATATATCTCATTCAGTCTTTTCCATTTTGAATTATTTCTCTGTGTCATCATTAAATGTCTGCTCCTTTCTATTTGAAGGCCCACCAGGCCGATAATCCAGAGGGCAAACAAAACAACATTATCCAGGTAAAGCTAACTTTAATCTCACGTTCGCGTCTTAAATGAGTTTTAATTATTTTTAAATAAAAAGAATACACCCTTTTGGGGCTCGGCCACCCCGCCATTACGAAGTTGGGGCTCAGTCGCATCAGAATTCTCGAGAAGGGCCCTTGGGGGTAAATTAGTTAATCCAAGAAGTGGAAAAGAATGCCCGGGCTAATAATTAGGCTCAATAAACGGAATGTTTGGATGGAAAAAAGAGAGAAGAGCGACGCCTACCAATTACACAAACGATCGTAAGGGGTACCTGGCCCAGACAACCCAGGGTAGTTGGTACCTGATTTTGTGAGCGGTGATTCCACTTAATGTCCTTCGAGTGAAGCTGTTTCATATTTTTTTGGAAAAGTGACTCATTTTAATTAAAGTCAGGTATTCGGAAGGATAATTTTCCATTGTAGAAATTATAACGAGTTGGGCGCGGCCGCTTTCGGAAGGAAAACTCAAATCCAAAGTGTTCCGCCTCGAGTTTTTTTCACCACCATCAAACTCACAAGAGTCCTTGAGAGTGTTATCCCTTAAACCAACACGAGTTCCCACCGATGTCTACCCGTCCTCCACCCCTGAAAGGAAATATCCTATTTCCCCCGGTGTAAAGTGTTAAGGGATGTTCTCGCCCGCTTCGCGGCTGAAGATCCCCTTCTCACCCCTTGTTTAACTTCCGACAGATGCCGGTCATCTTAGCGGGATTCTCCCATGAGAATAAATCTTCACGTCGTTTTTATGGGCGCGAGTGTGGCGACGTTCCCTGGTACCCCCGCGTGATGTTCTTCCGGTTGGGCACAGGTATTCACGTTTGCGGATAACACTTGAAAATATGAATGTGCTAATTTTTATTTAAAAATTTTTTTTTTTCCTTCGAGCCATGAGAACTTCCGATGCAACTAAGTGGATTCTGATGTTTGTGTTTATGGGTCACCATTCTACTTATGTTATGCTTAAACTCTTAAGAGCACTCATACTCTGACGTCTGTACAATAAATACAAAGATTAAAAAATAATCGGGTAAAGGATGGCAACCTCTTAAAGACAATATTGTAACAACACCAGAATAGATGACCAGGTCAAATAAAAGACTCCTAAGATAATCATTGTGTGAAAGGCAATCGCTGAAAACTGTATCAGCTGTTATGACTTTGAAAGTAAACTAAACTCTCCACTTTATTCGAAACAGTTTTTAGCTTTCGAAAGGAAAACACTAAAACTGAATGAGGGTGTAAAATCCCTTAGGTAGTGATTGCCAGAGTTGCTGACTGTTCGGAATATTCTGCATCGGCCACGTGCCCTGGATGATGAAATTGTCGGAGACAAAAATAAAAAAGGGGAAGAGTCAGACATAACTTAAGAAGAGAAAATGACCCAAAATAAACGAAATTAGATTACAGTCCAAACAAATACCGTAATATTCTCATAAGAGAGAGGTGTAAATCCTCAGCTTTGCCATCCCCCACATGGCAGCGCCATAAACCCAAACCGAAAACCTTTCTTAGACTGTTAGGTGATCGTTACAGTTAGGCGATCAAGCATAATTCCCTTTGGTCGGGTTATTCAGTTGCACTCCGAGTTCCCTCGCCATAACACGTGAGAGAAGTTTTGTGCTCTTTTCTATTCGGATTCAGTTCCCACGCCGGCTATTTGTTTGTTTTGCCTTGTGAAGTGTGAAGGTTCGTTTGTGTATTTATTAAGTTTCTTTCTAATTTTACTTTATTTGTAAATGTTTGATGAGCACATAGTGCCGAATCAGGATTCGGTGTTCGACACAATGCGAAAACGTGAAAGTATGTTTTTTGTTTGAATTTCCCGCCTTTTTGGCTCTTTATTTTTCCATAGCCTTTACGAATCTTTTTTGGATTTTGTCATACGCGGAGATGTATTAAAAGTATTACAGAATCGGGGAGAAAGTGAAATTAATTTTCTGGGCTGAACACCACCAAATGTTAAGAGATATTTCACCCATACTTACAATGCTTCTTCTGTGTCTTCCCAATTTTTTTTAAGAAGCTGCTTTTTTGGGTTTCATTTTTTTCTAAATTCTATCGGTTGGGAGACGATTGGCGGTAACCGAAATTTCTGATCACTTCCATTGTGGTCAGCCTAATAAAAAATCCGAGCTCTGATTAAAGCAAAAAACCAGTAAGTAAAGTAGCCCTTAAAGTTATTTTGAGGTAATTTTACTTTCCAACTGACTGTTATTCATTTTGAAAAATATCAATTTTTTTGACCTGGAGCTCTTCACGTATGAACAAGCTCGCATTCGTTTGTGCATGTAATTGCAATTACTAAGTACTCATGGAAAAGCAAACTGTTTTTTTTTGCAGTAAATAACTATTGGACAGGAAATAAAAAACTTTGTGTTGTCAAAGTACTTTTGAGCGCTACTCTGTGTACAAAAAACGATGTCAGATTATATTGTAGGCAGATGAATACCAATAATGAGCCATCAGAGCGACACTGAAGCAACCAAAAGGATTTGAATCATTCCTTACGAGGGTGCAATATCCGACTCCATTTCAGTTTGCATTATAAATGAAAATACTCGGAGTGTTTTCGTAACCGCACGGTTGCGTCTCTTTCCCGTGCACCTAATTTCCATTCTAATTTCATTTTGTTGGCCCAGCCAGATGTGAAAGAAACATTCATCTTCCCCGAAATTTCCGTACGCGCTGTGAAAAGTCACTCGAAACAAGCTGCCGTTTATGGCTCCGAAACAGTAATTGAAATTCCTGTCATGTGGAGCCAGTAGAATGCTCAATTCGACCTTCCAACGATCCCCGACGATTGCCATTGTATCACCTCAGACCCAGGGTGTCACTCACATTTATGCGATTCCGTTTGTTATAGTGATTTTTATGAGCACTTCGCTCTCGAGAGAAGAGTTCGAAATGGATTCATTGTCGGAGTGACGGTTGTGTTCGATAAATGGTGCGGTCGGAAGTGACGTCTAAATGCAAACGAAAAACAACAACCAGCAACAGCCAAACGTAGAGGTGAGTACTCCACCCTATGTCCCAAAGACTTAGCTAAAAGGTACCTAAGAAGGTATGATAATAATAATAATGTTAAATAAATACAGACTTGAAAGGAGATAAGAAGTATTGGGGCGTTTCTTCCAGGCTGACGTTAGGTACGAGCGATACGATATAATTAAAATGCCAATTGCTTATTATTTCGCAAGCTTATGCAGAGAAGACCACTGTACCCTTGACACACCCATGCATTCGTTATTTTGATTAAGAAAAATAACCATTTTCTAGTTAATTAACGGGATAATTGCTTTGATTGCTACAAATACGAAAAGCCTGTGTCTGGTTATGTTATGGTAATGTCCTCATCCTCTTAACAAAGACTTATGATCTCAGATAGCAATCAAAGGCCCCCCTGGTCCCCCTTCGCCCCCTCGCCCCCCACCTTCCCTGTTCAATGCAACACTTGACTGAGTACAAAACCAGAAACGAGCCTGAAAAGGTAATTTCTCACTTGCGGCTGCCCTAAGGGTGTTCCTTCTCTTTCCAGAAACTGAACGATGAGAACGAAATGGATCGACCCTCTCTGCCTCCCCGGCGAACGCCCGTCGTCTTGCCTCACCAGAGATACGAAGGTAAGGTTCGATTCCACAGCTGACGAGAGCACCGGGAACGGGGCGATTACGGAACGGAAATACTTTCGATCGGTGATGGCCACCTACACAGGTACAGGTTGGGTTAACCGAGTCGGGGTTAAACTCACAACGAATCGGCTCTCGTCCCTCCGCTCCCTTCGGGATCCAGGGAGGCGATGAATGAAGAGGAAAGAGGCGAAATGTGAGGAAATCGGTAACGTCTGCTTGTCGGGTTAGTCACGGTCGGGAGGCACCGAAGGAGAAACAAATAATGGAGGTAGTGTTCCGCGTCAGCGAGCAGCAAATCAAGATAACCGCAGAGAGACGACATTCGACTCGTTGATCTCCGCGGGATCGCCGGTTAGTGGTCAGCAGGGAGGAGATGACGGAAAGGGCGATGGGTGCCATCCCGAAAGTCGGCAACACCTGAGGGAAGTCAATAAGAAGGATAAAGAGAAAAATGAGAGAAGAGGGAAGGGGAGGAAGTGGAGAAGAAAGGAAAGAAGTCTGGAATAATTGATGTGAAAATAACAACTTTGAGATATAAAACTACAACCTGAACCTTAAAGAGCCAGAAAGAGATAAGAGGCGTGACGTGGAATTCTGTAGCAAAACCTGAAAGATTTTTCGCGGACTTTCATTCGGGAATGAATTTAGGGAATAATGAGAGTTACTTCTGCCGAGATTTCTCTGTTCCTCCCATCCATAATTATTACTTTCCTCCCTTTCATCCCCAAATATTTGGTCGAGTCATAAATAACTTCCTATTGATTTAGTCTCAGTAACTGTTCGGTTGTTGTTATAATATTGCCTTACTTCAGTCCTTTAGATCACTCCACCTGTAGATAACTGTATATAATCATTCTCGTCTGTGGTGAAAACAAAAACTTTTCCTGGTAATCCGTAAACACAAAAATTCGTTGTTTGATTTATACAGTAAGACAGGAGGGAAGACAATCGTGTCAAAAGAAAAGGCAATTGTGGAAGAGGAGGTGTCAAGTGGAATCAGAAAGCCTTTTGTAACTCCCAAAATAACTCCCCGGTTGTGTTTTTTGCATTTAGCTCAAGATAAATAGGGATACTGCTTGGTTTTCACCCTTTTATTGGGGTGTTCCTCCCTTCTATGATTCTCTAAAAGCTTCCCCTGTTCTTACTTCAATCGAGGGATATCATCTGTTGCTGCTATCGTTCAGGATTTTTTCATAGAACCAAAATAAGTGTCAGCAGTTAAGAAAAAAGGGGGAAAGATAATCCGGGAGTCCCCGAAATCCATTCCGAAGTCGCGATTCGACATGACTTCTTTTTCTCCTCAACCGTCCGCGAAGAATTACTGAAGAATTCTTGTGAGCTCGACTAAACCTGAGGTCGTTTGTAACCTACTCGCTGGTTCACAAATGTCGGATTTTGTTTTTTCGTTTTGTTGGCGTCGAGTGCAGATATCCGAGCGAATTGTCTTCTGAACGGCGACACCACCGGACGAGAGACAAACGGAACGCCGTTCGAAGACCGAAGCGAACCGTTCCTCCGATAAATCACCGTCCAGATTGATCCGTTTAGGTAATTGCGACCACAATTCAATTTTTCTATCATTACCACTCCGAAGTGTCGTTGTCTGTGGTGAAGTGCGGTTGAAATGAGTTGTTGGTGGTCGGAATGGGCCATTCGGCTACCGAATATCCCAAGTGTTATGGATGAGTGAAAGTTTTCGTTGGTTTCGCTGTTGTCACACTCAGATGGTGGCCGGAGTCTGCAGATGGGTGATGTGGATTCGAAACCATGGATAATACGAGGTCTTTTAATGGTCTAAAAGGACGGTTGAGGTACAAATGCAACAGCGAGAAAGCTCTCTTTCCGTAGAAGAGAATCACAATGCTCATTTTTTAAAGCTTTTCAGTTTGTTTAAAGAAAGCAGTGGCCAAAAAGGAAATTTCACCGGGAGAAAAAACTACAGACAACAGCCGGAGGTTGTTGGTCCTCCCGACTAATGAGACTCTGCCTCCAGTTTGGCGTCGATTGGCTCTAATTACCGACTCGAGTGCTGTAATTTGGCTCCTTCAGTGTTTGCACGGGAGGAACGTTTACAGATGAGATTAATGCTCTGAAGGAGTCGATGTATCATTTTTTCTCTTGTTTGGCCAGTGATCACCGAAGGAGTTTGCAGGTGAAATATTTGCAGTTTTGTAATTGTCTGACCGATTCCATTCTCTCCGAAATTGTGGATGGAAGGTGTGTTCGAGTTCAGTTCCCCAAATTCGATTGCTATTTCACAGTGAAAGAAGTGTTGAATAAGAATAGAATTGGTATTGAATTGTTTTGAATGGAAGAAGTATTACCAGCGTAGAAAATAGAATAGGTTTATGGTAAAATCGAGTTTGCTGGAAATTATTGCGCAGAACTTTCGACTTTTGGTAATTTTTTGTAATTTTTGGTAATTCTCTTAATTTCAACGCCAGAATTTCTACTCTGAAAAAGGTTACACAGCTGTCTCGAAGTCATTTTTGTAGTCTCCACCGACGGTTGACGAATAAACGTCCCACTCCTCCATTAACTGATTGTAATTCCATAGGTAATTCTGAAATTCCCTCCATTCCACGTGTCGGTTGGTGGTGAATGTTAAAACCTTCGTTGAGGGAATTAAAAGAGTTTGGCTGTGCCATACCGAGGAGCCGTTAAAGGTCAATATTGGACGGCGGATTAGGTGGTTCTCTCTTCTGGTTGACTGGAGCGGAAGTGGGAGAAGAACCGCACTCGATGGAACCGGGTTCCATGAACTCCGAGGACGCACGTACATGCAGAGTGATCGCCTGGTCTTTCTCGCTGGCCCAACTGCTCCTCCGCTCCCTTTCTGCTTCTATAATGTGAAGTCGGCCCAATGGAGGCATTCCAAAATGACGGCTCGAGTGCGTCCGAAGTGGAGGAAAGGTCATGTGAACCTGCACCGTCGGGTTCTTGTGATTCCGGAGGAAACACCTGTCGGAAGTCGGTCATCTGTTGAGGAAATGGACTGGATTGTGGGGATCAGGTAGCGTTGGGTTCTCAAACCTCCCCTCTAATGTGCACCTGAAGTATGACCTTGAAATGGCCTTGATGGACAAGACAGTTCGTGCTGATGCTGACAGAAGTCTGCCTGGGATTAACTCTTAAACCTCACCTGTTATTAATCTATTGTTATTTGAGATATGTGTACCGCTTTTCAGATGTTCCCTATCATTAATTTCACAAAAAGGGGTGGCTTTTTCATTTTTTTCATTCGGAACTCACAAAAGATACTTCAAAAGGTACTTTCGTTTCAGTTTATGTTAATCTTTCTCAGCTTTTAGTTATTTGCTGCTGCTGAAAAACTTGGTTTCACGTTCATTTCAACTTGTGGGTTTCCTTTTTGTTAATGTTATTTTGTATTCGTAAATGTCTGCATTAAGTAATTAATTTTCAGTGCCCTTATGAATATTTATGGAAGCTTTCAAGCGAGCCTTCTATTAAAGAGGAAACAGAGGGCGATGGCATAAGTCGTTCAGCAATAAATTTCAAACTGGGAATTCACTCGTCGTTAGAAAGAATCTTCGGCCGATCTTTGAACGTAATTTAATAAGCTTTCACCGGAAGAGCCCATTTATTTTTTGCATTAACATTAAATGAAAACCCGCTCAGTTGCACTAATCGCACAGACAATAAAGAAGCCGGCGGGTTTTCAGAGAGCCGAAGACATCTGATGAACGGATGCAACGGTTGTTGATGTCGCACATTTCGCACATAATCCATAAGAAGGAACATAATAAAAGTGGTCGGTATCCGCCATTTTGTTGGCATCATGCGGATTCTTTTGAGGAGAAACTTAATTTATTCAGAGCGAAATCATGAATCGGTGGAAGGACAGCCTCCTCTTGCGTGGTCGACTCTTGCACAGAACTCCACCGGAGCGGAATTCCTCACCGGTCCCTCCCCTCCCTCCCCTCCCCAATGGGGGCTCTCCGCCCTTTACTCAACGGGGTATGACATCTTCGGATTCTTCGACCTTGGGAAACCCCAATCAGGTTTTGGCTGCGGTGATGCAACTCTAAGTCTTCGTTTTGGTGCATGCTTTCTCGCTTCTTTTACTTTCCGAAGACTCAGCTGCGGTAGAAGAAAGCACAAGGGGCAACAGAAAGAGAGGAACGAAGAGGCCACCGAATGGGTCCATTCATGATTTTTAATTTTGGACATGAAGAGACCCCATCAAGTCCTTTCCAGTATCGTTGGTTATCTTCCTTTGTTCAGTTTATTTTGCAATAACTTCAGGTCGAAGGTGGTCGAGGGAAGAACATTAATGATTTGAGGGGAGTCGCAAGGGGCGTCAGGAAATACATTTATGCGTGGAATTTGCTTTGAACAGTAGTCAGTGAATATAAAAAGTGTTAAAAAGTAAAAAAAGAAGAGAAGAAAAAAGGATAATTAATTACAGAAAAAGAGAAAGAAAAGAATGAAATAAAGAAAAAGGTGAAAAAGAAAGTGAAGGAAAACAAGAACAAAAAGAAAAAAAAGAAAGAGATGGAAATGGAGAGGAAGAGAGGAGAAAAGAGGAGAAAAGAGCAGAAAAGTGCAGAAAAGAGGGAGAAAACGGAAGTTGTGGAGCGTTTCTTTCGTTAACGACCACTTTAATGATGCAGAGGTCTAATTAGAATAATTCTGAGAACTTAAACATAATTCGTTGTACAGTTGAGTTGTTTTTCTTGAATTAGGCTCTTTCAGGTTGTTAATCCTTAAACTCCTCAGTCGTTGTTGGGTGTTCACTCGAATGCGTGCGCGTGTATTGTTGTTCGCGAAGGCCGAGGGCCGACCCGTTCCCTTCCAGGCATGGATCCCCGATGGCTACCACGGTCAGGAGAGTCAAGAGGCTGAGCCGGAATAAGACAGAGAGAGGGAACCCGCCCTCGGGGGCCGCACGTAAGCCCGCGACCCTTCGCCGCCGCCCCACCGCCCACTGACGCCCCTTTCTCTTACAGCCACTTTGGATGGGTATGGTCCATACACTCCGGTCCCGGCGCCGAAACCCGTCGGCCTACAGGAGCAGTCGACCATTCCGCCCCCCTACAGGATGCCTCCCCACCCGCTGCCGCCACTGCCAGGAGCGACGATAAGCGAGCCACCGCCTTCTGTCACCAATCTCCACACTCATTCGAGTAAATTTCCGGTAAGTGAAGAGACGGGCATGCGCAGAACATGTGAAATTTCTCACAGGTCGCTTTTCTCCTTTCATCCGAAATCCGTATGCAAATGGGCACTTTGTTCTAAGGAATGGGAATTTCAAATGAATTCCGTATGTTGAAACGTTTTAATGGAGTTATTCTTCCAGTTGAAAACCAGTCGTGGAATTCTAAAAATGTTTCCCTCATTCTCGTTTCCTCATCAGTCCTCCTCTTCTGGTTCACAGATAGAGAGAGAGGTCGTCCTCAGCACGGCCGACAAGAACAACAAAATCCCCATCCTCAGCGAATACAACAAAAGACCAAAGTCTGCGGTCGCTCCCGAGGGACCCACCAAACAGCTCGCCTGGACGGACAATGCCAGACAGGTAACCTCCGCCCCCACTCCCCCTCCCGGCACTCAGTCATCCCCACTCAACCAAACTCTCCTTTCAGTGCACCTCCGCCCAGGAAAACTGTTCAACGTCCAATGCAGACTGCGCCAACAGCAAACAGAGGAAAAGCGCCGACATCGAGAAAGGAGCACCGACCAAAGAAGAGAAGACAAAGATAACGAAAACGTATCACACCATCAAGGACATGATTTCCAGTCGTTTCAACAAGACGAAAGACGTCGCCGAGGAGCAGAAGCAGATGAACAATCAACCCCTAGACAAACTCGTCTCCAACGGCAGCGAGAGGAGCTACCCCAGACCGGGGGGCGAAAAGGCTCCGGGCGCACCCCCGGAGGCGGGCAGAGGTTACGACACCCCTGAGGCCGTGCCGGAGCTCGGGGTCGTTCAGAGAGTGTACGGCTCCCGAGAGAGACTCATCGACGGGTTCCCCCCCGAGACACAAAGACTGAATCAGAGAGACACGAGAGTGATGCCCCCACTTCCGGTGCTCCGCGGGAACCAACACCCGAACTTCTCTGGGGCGAGCGAGATCCTCTCCCCCATCATGCCGGCCTCCCCCATCTCCCCGCAGCAGCAGCAGCGACGACTGGCGCAGAGCTACGAAGCGGACATGCTCACCCACCAGCAGATGCAGAGGAAGATCCACAATCAGCCCCCGGACACCCCCGGGAATTACTCCACCGCGCGGGCGCATCTCGTGCAGACCATCGAGGGCACTCCCCCGAGACAGTTCCCCCCCAAACCCCCCCAAGAACCCATCTACACCACCGGCTCCTACATCCCTCCGCACCAAAGACGCCCCCCTCCCGCCACGGCGAAACCCCTCTACCGCGACCCCCGCCCCCACCTCATGGGGGAGTTCTCCCACTCCTCCCCCAACCTCATCGAGTCGCAGGAGAGGAATCTCGCCGCCAACCTCGAGTCCAACGGCGTCTACATCTCGAAGACTCCCAACCCCAAGTTCTCCCACAACGACACCTACGCCTCCAGTCAGAACCCCATCTACGGCACGCGCCCCCCCATCTCCATCCCCACGACCGCCGAGATCAACCCCGGGCAGCCGAAGGGCGACAGCAAGGCGGACTCAGAGACGGACGACGACGGGGGGTTCAAGAAGGCGCAGGCAGCCCCTCGCAGGGAGGAGCGGAGGGAGGGGAGTGCGGAGGAGGCGCGGGAGGACGTCCAGGAGAAGAAGGACCTGGAAGAGGTGGTCGTCGAGCGGTCGGCCAGCAGGAACGAGGACGTCAGGAGTCAGGAGAACAAAGTGTCGTCGGCGACGAGTTCGGACTATGAGAAGGCGACGAGGAGGAGTTTAGGTCAGGGGTCGTCCCTGGGGGACTCCGGGAGGGGCAGCGCCGCGTACTCGAGTGGGCGACAGGACTCGGGGAGAACCAGCGCTGACCAGAGGGAGAAGACGGGAGGGAAGGCCGACAGCGCCGAAAGCTCTGACGGAGTGAAGAGAGAGTCACAAACCAGCTATTCGCCGCAGAAAACCTCGAGAGGTGAGTGTCCATCTTCGGTTTCTTTTCGCTCAACATTTCTCTTTTCTCTCCCCTAATGATATCTTTTTCCGCTTCAGGAAACGACTCCTCAGAATGGGTCGAAATAGTCGAGTCGGAATTACGACAGATTTTAGACCCGAAGCTTCACGGGCTGGGAGCCTTCGGCTCGGGGCGGGGCTCCACCGTCAGCGAAAGCGTCTCCTCCCTCACCCCGCCCCTACCGCCCCTCTCCCCCGGCGGCGGCTCTAGTCCCACACCCGCCCCCCGACAGATGCGATACAAACACTCCAGGTTAGCCACCCCCTTCTCCCCCCCCACTTCCCCCCACTAACTCCCCTTTTCTGCTTCAGCCTCCCCTATGGGTCGAAGCCCGACTACGAGTCGAAGCCAGCCGCCGACGAGAGGAAGTTCTCCTCGGGGAAAGGTCAGAGGAGCGGAGGAGGAGCGGCGGGGAGAAGCAGCTGGGGAGCCAGGAACGGGAAGACGGGAGAGAAGTCGAGGTCCGGGGCGAGCGGTTCGAGGAGCGCCAAGGTTCCCCTGGGTGGGTACAGGGAGGGGAGAGGGCGGAGGTGACGGAGGGTGTGACGGAGGATGTGTGGTTGCAGCTCTCTTCGGGGTGGAGACGGACCTCGCGTCCACGACGACGGGGCCTCTCGACTCTGTGCTCGACAGCAGACTCAGCGACCACTCGAGCGACGAAGACCTCAGCACAACAATCGACGCCACTGACGCTTTGGCCATTCGACGACAGCTACAGGGCCTAGAGAATATGTACTCTGAGGTAATCTCTCTCTCTCTCTCTCTCTCTCTCTCTTGTATGTCTCCCCCTCACCGTGAATTCAATTGCTCATTTCCTTCCTCAGGTGCTGAAACTCCTCGGAGTAAAGAAGTACGGTGGAAGGTACCAACCAACGGATCCTCGAAGCAAACGCCGCTACGGCTCAATGTCCTCCCTTCCCTCCTCCGTCAGCAGCAGACCCATAAGGGACAAAAGGAGGGACGACAGGAAGAAAGTCAAGGACATTAAGGTGGGAACCCCTCAACCCCGCAACCCCTTCAACCCTCCCCAACGTTCCACTCACCTTTCGCTTCCGCAGGGCATCAACAAAAGGTTCCAAAGGCTCGAATCCCACGTGGTCACCCTCGCCAGAAGCGTTGCTCACCTCTCATCCGAAATGCGGACGCAGCATCTCATGATCCAGGTACGCCCCGCCCCCTCACCCCCACGGCCACCCCCAAGACCACCCTCTCACCAACCCCTCTCCCCAGGAAATGGAGAACATCCGCAGCGAGATCTCCTCCCTCCGCAGCCAGACGAACATGAACGCGCGGAGCCAGTCGGTGCCGAGGGCCCTGAACTCCATGTTGGTGTCCCCGGGGGCGGAGAAGGGGGACCCCTCCGCCCTGACGAACCCCGCGCGGGTGAAGAAGCTGACCAAGTTCTTCGGGGACGAGCCGCCCCTGCTCAGGCTGTTCCTCAAGAAACTAGGGTACGAGGTAAGCGCTCGGCCCCCCGCCCGCCCCCGCGCCCTCTCAACACTCTCTCCTTCCAGAAATACGCCCACGTCTTCGAGAACGAGAGGATCGGGATGGTGGAGCTGCCGTACCTGACGGAGGAGCGCCTGCAGAAGATGGGGATCCCGCTGGGGCCGCGACTGCGCATCCTGCAGGAAGCACAGATCTCCTTCTGCAGGGATTCAGTCTACGTCGTCTGATTTGTACATTGGTTATTAATATAGTTTGTCTTATGTTAGGAGATAAAGAGTTGTGTTATTTCCTTTGCTATAAATGGGAAGGGAATGAGAAGGGAATGCGAAGGGAGGGAAATGAAGTAGAACACAATGAAAGAGTGTTTGAAAATGGTCAGAATTAGGAGACAATGAAATGTTTTGGGATAAAATATTGGAAGAAAATGGGTTAATGTCTCCTTTTTAGTTTCCCGGAAAATCCAAAAAGTTAAACCAAAAATTCGTTATCCTCTCATTCATAACTTTTTTTATTTTTAACTAAGATTTATTTATTAACGAACTCTTAAATTAAGGCACGTAAGTTAAATCTGTCGTCATCAATAATGGAGTCAAAACTTTCATCTTGGTTTTTAAGTACGGTTAATAAGACTCTTAAAAAAAAGGAAAAAAAAAGAAATGGGTTCCGGACGGCCAATGAGAAATAAAAGCACACGACCGGAATAATAACAACATGTGTGCACTGAGTCATGAATATTTTATTTTAGTATTCCTATTATTTTTCTTTAACCGAAGAGTGAACGATGCAAAAGGACCATTAACTTCTATGGTTTCTAAAATCGTGAATTTTAGTGGCAAAAGTTACACCGCGCGAACTTTATTTGACGATTAGCGTAGAAAAAATGAATTTAAAAAATTATTGATATCGATAGTGGAGATTTACGCCTGCGGAAAAACGACTAGGCAATTTCTATGCACTTAAGCCCCACTGGCGTCTTTCTATTAAATTGCAGGCGCAACATTTGTAAAAGGAATTAAAATTAATTAAAATCAGTTATTTTTTAAAATTTATTTTATAAACTTTCAAGCATTTCATGATGCTACACAAATTTTTAATTTAGATTAAAAAAGAAGAGTAATTTTTAAGAATAAAATACATCCACTTCTCCAGTCATACAACAGCAACAAAAACAAACAAAGGAAAAAAAAAGAAAACGCGGATCGCTGGAGACGAACGGACAACTGAGGCGATTATCTGAACAGAACAACCCGTTCATCCCCACAATTAAACAACCAAACAGTACTTTAATTAGCAACAGTCATAAAAAGAAAAGGAGAAGAAAAACAAACGGAAAGTGAATGTTTTCGGGGGGTCTTTTCAACCCTTGGGACCAATGGGGGCTGCTTATTGTGAATATAAATATTTCCTCTCGCTCTCACGCACTCTCACACTCTCGCGCACTCTCGCGCACTCTCGCCCCCCACCACTCTCTCAGTTTTAAATATATTAACTCTTCATATTAAATATAAGTAATCGCTCCTCGCATTCGTTCTCTACATTGCATTTTATACAAAAAGAATACCTTTTCCTAATTTTCACTTAGTTTAAGGGTAAACACGTAAAACAGCGATTTAAAAAAAGCTTTTTCCATTTATTAGAATCGATTTCATCTATTTCGATTTATCCCCTCTTTGATCCCAATAACTCTCTCTCACACTCTCTCTCTCTCTCTCTCTCTCGCATAAATAAAAAAATAAATAAACCGAATCCGTTAACGGAATTCACGAAAAAACAGAGTGTATAAAATAATAATCCAAGTGATTTCACTTAATCCCGGGAGATGTCGCCGTTTCCCGCGACGAGGGCGACATCTGTCGCCAGGGCTGCGAACCGAGGCAGCGGCACCGGGTTTCCACGTCGGCGTCGGACAGAGCTGTCGGAAGACGAGCACGAGTCTCGGAATTTCCCCGTCTCATTGGGGAAGGTTTCTTCGTCGAGGAGGTCGATCAAACGCCGATGCTTCGAGAGGGAAGTCTTCCTTTGAGCAGACGAAGAAAAGAGTCCGCCAATCACGTCGGGTTCTTGAGAAGCCTTTTCTGCCGGAAGTCGTACACTCTGCGGCAGAAGAAAACCATATCCGGCGCCATCACGCAGGGCGGCTGTCGCTGCACCCGGAAATAAGGCTGCTCCAGTCGAGGAACCGGGATATTCTTCTCGGCTACGCCCTCTTCGAGTCTTCGCACCTTCTTACGGTACCTGGAAACCGTCGTGGCATTAGACAAAAGCCTTCCGGCATCCCTCAAAGGATACAAACCTGCAGTACTCGTTGTAGGTGAGCACGAAGCACTTGTCCTCGATGCACGCCACCGAGTTTATGTCCTTATGTCGGGACGCGAAGATCTCGTCCTGCTGGTCGGAGAGCTGTCGCCCCTGGTCGGTGTGCTCGGGGCGGTAGTACCACAGCAGGGACACCATCATTTCGCCTGGAAGAGAGGGGAGTCAGGGCGGGTTGGTCGGGGGCGGATCGGGGCGCGGGGCTCACCGTCGTCGGGGTTCTCCCACAGGGCGGCCACCTTGGCGACGAAGGGCAGGTCGATCTTCCGGGGGCCCGCCTTCAGGAGGATGCAGTCCTTCGGGTGGATGACGTCCCCCTCGACGTGCCTCATGGCGGTGTAGCACTTCCGCATGACGGGAGGCTCGTCATTCTGCAAGTGAACATTGGTGAGACTTTGTCGCCACTCCGACAGCGCGACGCCTCACTCACCGTTAAATACACTTTGGCATCGAAGGATTCGCTGTCCCACGACCAGCCGTTCGACCACTTGGGGGCGATTCCCGTCCTGGGGGACGCGGACAGCCCCTTCTTGCTCTTCTTGGACGCGCCCCCCGCGAGGCTCTCCGACTTTCCTTTCTTCTTCCCACCGGAAGTGGAGTACTTGCTCAGGATGTTCACCTGCTTCCTCCCGCTCTTCCTCTTTTTGGAATGTTCGTGAGCTTTGGCTTTCGCTTCCGGTTTGCTCTTCCCCGAGCTCTTCGCTCCTTCGGGCTTTCTCTTGGCGTCCTCCCGGAGGAGTCTCGCCGGGGAGCGATCCCGGGCCTTGGAGCGGGTGGGGGAGCAGGACTTGGACTTCCTGAGGGTCTGCGGGGCCTCGGGGGGCGCCAAGCTGCGTTCCTGGTTGGACTTCCTCCGGGAGATGATCTTGTCCGCCTCCCTCTTGAGGAACTCCTCCTGGTCCTCCTGCAGCTCTGCGCTGAGAACAGTCTCGTTTCTGTCCCTCAACAGCTTCGCTTTCCAACTCGCGTTTTTCTGTTTCTTCTTGGACACTTCCGCGCATGCGTTCTCGTCCTTTTGTTTAACCACTCCGCATTTCTTCACTCTTTTCACTTTGTTCTCCGCGTCTTCGTTTCCCGTTTCCGATTTCCTTTTCTTCTTCTTACTCCCCTCCGAGTCTTCTCGGCTCTCCTCCGACTTCTTCCGTTTCGGAGTCAGTTCCGAGCCCTCCCCGGACGGGGAACTCCTCTTCCGCGGGGACGGCGCCGACTCCATCGGAGGAGTCACCGTCTCGCTCTTGATTTTCTTCTTCTCCTGCACCGGGTAGGGCTCCGCGTCGCTCTGCTGCTTCCTCTCACTCATTTGAGTCATTTCCTTCGAGCTGATCGCGAGCAACCCCTGAACGAACATGTTAGTCTCTTTGTCCTTCCACTGAGTGTCCGTCAATTTGGTGGCGCCCTTCTCGAGGGAGGTGAAGGGACTTTTCCTGCTGGACAGGTCCCAGATCTCCTTCACGTCAGCGAAGTTGAGGACTTCCGTCTTGTAGGCCAGCGGCTTCACTTCGAGGGTGGTTCTCGACTCCTCCCATTTGGGTTCGGGGGTGGACTTGGGGGGTTTCCCGTCCCAGGTGGGGCCGCAGTTGGGCCTCGCGGAGTTGCTGACGGGGCTGGGCTGGGGGGGCATCCCCGCGGACCCTCGGGCGGGGCTGGGGGGCCCCGCCGCGCCGGGGGGCTCCTGGGGCAGCTGAAGCGCCACCGGGGGCAGAGGCAAAGCACCGGGCCTCTTACACTCGCCAGTAAGAGGCCCAATATGGACGTTTTTTGGACACAGCTGCATTGGACAAGGACAACTTTGATATGTTTGTTCTGGAAGAGAGCACAGAGGTTATTTGTGGCGCTCGGCCTTGGCCAGAGAGGGAACTGTCCCTCCGGGGCTTACCTATAAAAGCTAAATTTCTGGAAGATGGCGGATGACTATAACAGGCGGGGCCGGGGCCCGGGGTGTATCCGGGGTAGTAGGGCGCAGGGGGCGGATAGGGGTCCAAAGGCGCTGAGTAACTGCTGGAGGGGCTGCCAGGAACTACCATTTGCTGTCCTCCGTGATCTGAAATTGAGAAAAATAACTCAGACTGAGCAGAAACTACTCAAAAGCAAGAATTCCCAAACGTTTTACTAAATAATTTCTCGCATTTGACGCCATTTTAAATAATGTTTAGTTTAACACTAAAATTGGTGAAAACTCACCCCAAACCCACAAATAACCCTCTGTAATGAAAAGACGTCTTTGCTGGGGAGGACCACAGGCCAAAACGGGGACTTTAGACAAACAGCAGAAGAAAATGAAGTCGACCATGCGGGGGGGAGGCGCGGGGCGGGGGCGGGGGCTACGTGCTCTAAAGCGAATTTCCAAACTAATTAATGAGATTTGTCTTCACGCGCCATTTATCATGGTCATATCCCATCTCGGAAAAAATTTAATTAGCCTTTGCAACAAAGGCAAAACCTCTTAAGGTTTAAAAGCAAATAACCGAGGGAGGGGAGGGGGCGGGGGAGGACCCACAAAAATAAACGAAATTACCTTCGACCGCTATTTCGCGGAGGACAAAACCGTGGAATCAATAATTCAATTTAATTAATAATTTCGTTTCGACTATCGAATTAGCGAGGGGAAAATGGCGGAGTTGGCAAATAACCGATTGCTCCCGTTCGCCGGGGGCGAAGAGTTTACGCTTCGGGTACCTCTCTCTCCCCCTCTCTCTCTCTCTCTCTATCTTTCCTGAGAACTGGTCAACCGTTAAAAGATAGTCGGGAAGCGGAAGGGGAGCGAGGGGGAGAGGGAGGCGGACCACCCAAGTCATTGGTCGAGGTAAAAACTCAATTAGGTACGGAGCGAAGGCGAAGAATCGGAGTTGGGACTCGCCAAGATGAGCGGAAACCTGGGAAAGAAGGTTTCTCCAAAATGCCAATGCCAAAAGTTATTTCTGCAGCGAAAACTCTCACCTCCTCTCCCCGAAATAAAATCCCCGGGAGAAAGTTGATTAATGATGGCGACTGAGTAACGAGCACTCCTCAAATAATTAAACTCTTCTAGGTACGGGATAATTGGTTTTTAATTGTGTTTTCCTAAAGAGATAAAGAAAAAGAAAGAGGGATGGAGAGAAAGGAGGAGAAACGAACGAGTGGCGAAGGTTCGCCAAACCTTTTCCCTCCCCCGGCGAATCGGGGTGGAAACTTTCCCCTAATTTACAGTTCGAAGAAGGAGAGAATTCCATCTTTTAAAAGATGGCTTTCAATCTTCCGCGGAAATTCATTTTAAGACTTCTCACGAGTTTCCGTAAAAGCTTTCGGGGAGGAAAAGTTAAACGATGGGAGAGGGAACAACAGTGACCGTTGGATAAAGAAAGGAAGAAAAACCCACAGCTATATTCACCAGACTGCCGTTTCTGCAAAGGCGGTGGATTTGCATTACAATGTAAGGGAAAACCTGGAGGGAAAGTAAAGATGGCGACGGTTTCATTCGCATCAATTCAATCGTCTTTATGATCTCGTAAAAACTAATAGAAATGTACTTGATTCGATTTCCATCCCCTGCAAACACCCCTCGTACTCACCCTGAGGCGGCGGAGGTCCAGAGGAACCATAGGTGAGCTCCGGGGAGTAGTAACTCGGCGGCGGTTGGAGGAACCGTCTGTAAGAGCCCGGAGGTGGTGGATACGACGAGGGCGGATACCCCGGAGGGTAGCACAGATCCTGAAAAAGACAGAAAAACAATGACAAAATGAAAAAGATAGATAGAGGAAAAGGACTCATTGTGAGTAAGCGAAGGTGCAACTCGGAGCTTTCGAGTTGGAACTGGACGAAAGAGAGAGAGAAACAGAGAGAGAGAGAGAGAAAGTGGACGGAACAAAAGAAGTAAACAATGGAGAGGCGTTAATGCGACATGTTTTGACGAGAGAAAAGGGAGGCGTCAAAGGGGGATGCGGTTTTTATGCGTTGCTGTAAAAAAGTGGCCTTTTTCTGACAGTTTGTGAGAACCTCAACACTGAGACAACGGCAGCGGTCAAAATGACCACTCTCCATTCAGAGACATTTTCAGATTATAATTAAGTCACATTTATTATTTATATGCATTTCTCATTGAAATTATAATGCGATAATTAATGGACAATGTTCCGCTTTTCATATTTTTTCTACTTTACTTTTTCCATTTTCCTTTTTGAATACACTTCGCATGTTTTCTTCTTTCATTCATTTTCTTCCCTTTGCTGCTTCTCTTTTTCTATATTTTTCTTTTTTGGATCTTTTTCACCATTTTTCTCTTTTTCCAAGCTTTTCCTTTATTTATATTTTCCCCCCCATTTTCCTCTAATTTTCCTGTCATTCTCTTTTCATCCCCTGAGAATTGAAAACACCCCACACGTTTCTCACATTCATTTCGTTTTTGATAGCAACGATAATAAAAAATACAATGGTGCGTTATCTAAGAAAAAAAGCGAAACTTAATGTACACAAAAAATATTTAAAAATAAGGGCGGAACGTTTCATAAGTCGCCCACCGGCCACAATGACCGCCTTCTGATCAGTCCTGGGCGGGCACTCACCTGATGGTGGTGATAATGTTGATGGAAACTCGGGGGCGGTGGAGGCGGCTGGTAGTGCGCCGACTGCGGGGGCGGAGGGTAGTAGTTGCCCTGGTAGTAACCGCCTTGGTAGGGGGGGTAGCCGCGGGGGTAGCCCATGTGATGGGCGGAGGCCGGCGGGGGCGGAGGGGCCGCGCTGTCCCCGCTCCTCGTCGCGGAGTCCCTCGCCTCGTCCCCGGCGGAGTCCGCTGCCTGGGACTCTGTCTCTCTGGAGGAGGACTCCAAGGTGGTCAGGTTCTGGCTTTTGATAGGCGTCGAGTTGGACGAGTGGTGGTGGATGAGGGGTCCAGCGGGTTGAAAGTACCCTGAAAGAGAGAGATTCGTTGTTAGGCGAGCGGGGGGCGTGGGGCGGGTTCTCATCGGTGTCAGCCACCAGCGAATTAGTTGATGCAAATCAATTAAGTGACCATTGCCAAATTTTCTCGTTGGTTTTGTCTAATACGACGCTCGAGTTCTCCTAATCGATGTATCACTGAAATTCACGGGATTCCAGAGTTTGGCATCGCAAACGAGTTCTTCGTTCTTTCACCTCTTCTTCTTCGATCTTCTTCTTCCTCTCGAAGAAGTGTTTGAGGAAAATACGACTCAGTTAAAAGGTAGTAAATCCAACTACGTGAAGACAGTTCACTTAGAAACAATAACGGTTACCCCCGCATGAGAGCTTTTGTTTCCACCCCCGAGGTCACCCCCAGGCCACCCCAAGGTGACCTCAGTCTGGGGTCCTTCGAGGGCATTAAAAGTCGCGCGGCGGCCTTTTTGTTCTTCTCCTTCCGCGGGAACTCGTGCGAGTAATTGTGCTCTTAATTTTAACCCCGAGCGAAATCTTTTCTCTGTGTTCTTGGGGCAGCCATTTTTTAAAAGTTCCCTTTCTCCGCAATTATTTCGCGCTCCGGGGAAGACTTCGCTTTCGATGCCTTCTCTCGATTCTGCTCTTAACCCGAACAATTCTCAGCCAATTTCGTGACCCTTTTGCTTTGTTAATGAAAACAGAGAGGTGGTGGATAACGGTTAATTGCGCATGCGTCATCGAGTGTAATTCTCCAGAAGCAGACGATGCTTAGTCCGAGGCGAAAGGAGCGGACGAAGAAATGAAAAAAGCTGACGAAGGGCAAGTGAACGCCAATTCGGAGACAAAATTTTAATTTTTCAAAATGTCCGGCGTCGTCATTTGGGAATCGACCTTTGACCTCAGAGCTTCGATCCCACTATTTTGTACAAATTTTATATTTGTGTGAAAATTTGCTCAAAATTTAGATAAAGGCAATCATTTTCAACTGCAGCAAATTACAGCTTCTAAAAAGCTATAATTTTCATGTATTCTGCATGACACGAGGTCTAACGATAAATAAATAGAAAATCTTCTAAAAATATCAAACAAATCACAATTTCCCTTCGCCAAATTTTATTTTATTTATTATTATTATTATTTAATCATTTTTTTTGTTTTTCTTCCCCATTTACTCCAATAAGAGGGCTTTACAATTATTCAGTATATAACTGAAAACATAATTAAAATAATTAAATATATAATTTTACAAATTTTTAGGCTTTCTGCCTCAATAAAATATTTGAGTAATTAAACGTATGATATTATTTATAATAAATTATAATAATAGTTATATTTAACTATTCATATGTTATAAATATTTATTATTTATATTATAAATAGGAAGTCTTTTTCAAGGAAAAGGAGGAAAAAAGAAGAACGAAGAAATATTGTGCAAAGAAGGCGCAGAAGATAGAAAAGCAGAAGACAGGCGAAAAAAAATTACGTACGCATATAAAACACGAAAGTATTATGAATTTTTTGCTCATTTAATAACTTGAAAATTTTATTATTTATCGCAGAAAGATCCATACTAATTTTCGGTCATTTCATCTCATCCAAAATGGCACCGATTGGGCAAAAAATTGAGAGTTTCAACTCTTTGGAGTGCAATTAACCGATTTGCATATTTCCACAACCCGAGAGTCCGACTGCACCACAATTTGTGCATTGCGATCACAATTCGTGATCGCCTCCGCGCATCATTCCTCCCCGGAAGACGCCACTTGTCCGGGGAGGAGCACACCCTCCCTCTGCATCCCCTCGCCCCTCTCCCTCCCCTTTTGCCACCTAACGGATCCGCGTTAGCCAGTTAAAGTGGACGGCTCACGCAAATGACCTGAGAGCGAGACAGATTCAGGTCATGCAACATCGAACCGCAGTCAGAGCCAATGAGAGAGGTCGTTCTCGGTTATCATGTTCTCGCTGTCATCTTCCGGATCTTCGGGAAGGAAACCGACCCTCCGAGCCTTAATTACGACCACGAATCACGCCGTCGATTGTTTTTCTTCGTTTCCTTCGTCTTCGGCCGGCGAACGTAGTAATCAAACCGGTTGGCCTGTTCTTTGATTACTCCTCTGTAATGTTCCTAAATTCGGGTAATTCGGGGAAGCGTTTGTCACGACTTCATAAATGGCGGAGGGAAACTCCCGAATATTTCAACTCCGGAGGAATAAAAAAGAATAAATAGAAAAGCCGCAAACGCGGTGAGGATTTCACGGAAAAGCTGCCGACTCCCGAAGGAATGGCGTCCTTCGCATGCGGTTGACATCCTCACCCTCATGACCTCATTAATTCACTCAAAAGAAGCCAAATAAAAAATAACGACAGACGTCGTTAACCGTACAATGGCAAGGAACTCCTAATTATCGGATACATTCCGGGGAGTCTTCTCGTCCCCCAAAACAAATACAAAAACTTAGGTCACAGGCTAAAAAAGTCGGTCACCCCTCGAATGGGTGCAACCCTTAATGATTTCAAAGGACAGAAAACCGTTACAAAATATTCTTGGAATTGCAAAAACCACTCGATTAAACTGCGACAAAGCCTGGAGGGTTGCGGGGGAATAGCGGAGGCTTCGCTCCCGAATGGCGCGAAATATGGTGGAGAGCAACAAGTAAGTCGCCCCCCAAAGGGGGTGTCACACAAACGGAATATCGGAGGTGTCCCCGGCGGGGAGGGAAGGATCCTCTTATAGTTAAATACCGGGCAAAGCAAGGAGGTCAACGAGAACAATCGGATTTACATGAGATTCCGAATGGGTTACGTGACGGTTTCGACGTGAAAGTGGGCCGAACCATTGAGATGAGGTTTTCACCGGTCCGTGAAGAGGAGAAGCGGGCCATTCAGCTTTCGAGTCGAAGTTGTGGCCCTAATAAAACACCTTTCACGAAATAAATAAATAAATCACGGCTTTCATACTTCGTTTGTATTTTAATTTTTTTTTCTTAACGTGTCTTCCCCTTAACGTTGTTTTCCCCGGACGATTCGCCATTTTCACAGCCTTCTTCACTCTGTCGTTCCGGATTCGAATGCGAGTGAGCGCTCAATTGCGTTGCCGTTTCCGTTTCGCTTGTTCGCTTCCACCGGAAACGGATCGTTTCATCGACTTTCTCGGAAACTGTGGGTGACCGTTACATTACTTTTTCCTCGTGAATTTCAAGAAATGCCTTCGCGGAGTGATAAAACGCCGATGGAGTAAAAACCGTAAGGCGGTGCCTTTGGCCGGACTATCTCGGGAAACGCAGCCCTAAAAGAGGTAACTCGACTTATGGCATTTGGCCTCGGGCGGGCAACACCAAGTAAAAAACAGATGAAACCTTGATAAAGCAAAGAAAGTGCGAGAGGCGTATTCGGACAAACAGATTATCGATATCGATAACGGGCGAACAGGTGATTGAAAACGTGAGCAACAGAAAAAACGGAACAAATAACGTAACCAAAAAAATTTGCAGAGAATATGTAAAGAGAAAAGAATGACGGGGGGCGCAGGGGGTGAGAAAACACGCTACGACGAAGGGTAGGTGAAACGTCACATAAACATACTTTTAAATGTTATATTAATTTTATTCTTTAATCTGTGTATAATGTGAGCGGAATCATTCGTCGAGATAAGAATAAAGCTGATGAAAGAGAGCGGATGAAAAACTATCACTGGAATAAAACCAACGGCAGGAAAAGACGGATATAAAAGAGGATAAAGTCTTCACCAGAAGCTGATAGGAGAGTATTTGCAGTTGTGCTGTAGCCACCCTTCCCATCCCATTGCATTAACTCAATCCCATTCTGCTGCCGGAGGGAATTCGCCTTTGCCTTTCCCCGAATCTCCGATCCTGCAGCTTCTCGCCGGGAAATCTCCGGGAAATCGCCGGGAAAGTGGTATGCAATTATCAGATCGGGGGAGAGAGAGAGAAAGAGAGAGAATTTTAAGGTCCAAAGGGCGGGCGCCCTTTGCCAAAATCCATAAATCATCGGAATTCGTAATTGCGGTTAATACATAGTCAGGCACTTGTCGGGTTCTTTTAATAACAGTACCGTGGAAGGCCTCTGACTGGTGTAAAGTAACCTACACTTTCGGACCCGTCACAATGCAGTGCGTTTTTTCCATCGTTAGAAGGCTGTGAAGGACGCGAAAGGCGGTAGAAGATTCTAATTAATTTTTTATGAAATAAACAGGTATCTTAGTCCCCTTAGGGTGGCAGAAACCTCAATGCAATCAAACAGCATCAGCAATCTCCAAAAAACTGCTGCTGGAGGCCGATATCAGATTACGACGCCCTAAGGGACTATTTTTTTATATTTTTCTTTTTCCTGACTGCTTTCAAATATATTTATTATATCTATTATCAGGCGTAGCATAGCACGAGGCTCAAACGTTGTGCTCTCACCCCCGATCTTTTCTCTCATCATAATTCAGCTGCAAACAATCGGCTTGCATTCTTCCTCCTGCATTTGTTCGTTTTTCACTTTCCTCGAACGCTCCCGAACAAATAGGAAATTTCTCCCAAAATGGGAAAGAAATGGAAAGTCTCAACACCCACCCTCAAGAGAAAGTCAAGATGTCGTATGCAGATTTATATCTCAGTTCTCCAACGACGGAGAAGTTCAATATTTTTTTGATTTGCTGGCAAAAGTGAGAGAGAAAAGACAAAAAAAGAAAGAGGAAAAATTGATAAAAATATGAGTGAACAGCGGAAACTATAAAGAATATTTCAAATTTGGATATTGAAATGTTTCCCTTTTATAAATTATTGTCAATCTCATTTATTTATTTAATTATGTATAATTGTTATTTCATTAAATATTCATATAAATACAGAAAATTATTTATTACGAAAATTGTTTATTTATATGTGAAATTTTATTTATATAAATTATCACATTTTGTTGTTTACATATTATATATTTCATATATTATTGTTTTTTTTGTATTTTTCTTCATCAATATCCGTTGCGATATCGTATAAATAATAACGATTCTATTTACATTTTACTTATTTTTATCTATTGGGAAAAGTTTTAATATATTAATTTTTGACATTATTTGCCGTTTATATTATGAATAAATGATTGCCTTTATTTTACCAAATAACTTTTTATCTTATGTAAGTGCATTTATTTGTTGAATAACGTTGAAATGCATTAATTTATTCGTTGTCAGCACAGTTTTATATTTTAATCTGAGTGTTTTACTTCCGCATAAAATGACTGTCTTGTATTGTAAATTTAAAATACTTTCCCTCAAAATAGGAGTTAATATGTTTTATTAATTTATTTATATTAATTAGATGTAACTATTAAAATATATTTATTAAGGGAATCCACGTGATTTGTAAATTTTATAATATTAATAAAAATTTTCATAAAAACAAAATATAAACATAAATTATAAATAAAAGAAGATTATGAATTTTTTTAATAAATAATCGTTGTATTAATTGGGGGGGGAAAAATATGTTGTATTTATTTATTTTTTATTTATTATTTTATTAATTTTTAGTATTATTTTATTTATTGATTAATTTTTTATGAAGTTAATTAGTATTATTAGTTGTATTTGTATTAATTATTAATTGTATTTAATAGTAATAATGTTTATTTAAATTCTACAATTATATAATAAATTCTGGGTGAATGTGGAGTAGAGCAAAGGTGTAAATGCGGAACAGTTAATGCCATAAAATTGTTTTTTCTTTTAATTATGTCATTAAAGTCCTTCATTTTTTAATTCGGCCAAAATTATTCACCGTTTCCCGACATTTCCCTCCCGAAAAAGAAAAAACAACCCAAAAGCGAAAACCGAAATAAAGAGATAAACGGCAAAAGGGAAATGCGTTGCGAATCGAAGGACGGGATTTGACACCCGGTCGGACGCACCTTAAAAAATCTCTTTTTTCACCACGAAAACAACTATTCAACACGGGAGTGCCCCCAACAACAATAATAATGGTAATCGGCTTGCGCGGAATTAGCTACAACAAATGACTAATTAGCAAATGGTTGCTTTGATTTTGTCTGCGTGGAGGATGAAGAGGGCCTCACCCGGTCCCCGAGTGAACCCGTTTGGGGCGGGGGGTAAGAAAGGGTAAGAAAGGCTAAAGCTCACCTCTGAGCAGGCAGGCCGCCATCATCATGTCCCTGAGGCCGGGTGCGTAGCCGAAAAGCGATCCGACCGCGGCGAAGTTGTCCACCAAATTGGGGAAAAGGGGGTTGAAAACGGATCGGGAGCCATTGAGCTTCCCCAATTGGTGGTCCGTCAGTTTATCACAGAGTTTGCAGCACTTCATTCTTTCGGATAATATCACAGTGGGGTCAGAGTGAGAACATGTTGGTCAACTTTTGTTGCATTTTTCCCCGGCGGTGTCACATAAAGTACGCCTCGATGAACTCATTCAGGCGGAAACCTTCAGACATCAACGCACAACTACAACTACATAATATAAACACATCAAAACTTGTTCGACATAATTCATTGAAAATTGATTAAATTAAAAACCGCGTGTGGTAGTTGGCCATCCCCGCTTCCCGTCTGTCCGGTGCGCGTAACCTTTGAGACCATATTGGGCCCTAAGAAAGGGAATGTGCGGGCCTTGAAGGCACCCAATGGGCCTTGTGGATGATTCCGCTGCAATTTCCATCCACTTACACTCAAATTCAATTTACCCGGAGATCCTTTCAGTACTTAATAAACTCCAAATTGTATTAATTCGATACAGGGTGGGTTTAACCCATTGAGTGCCAGACAAATTTAGACTGTGTTGCAATGGGTGCCGAGGTTACTGCAATTTTTATAAAAAAAAAGCACAACCTGATTCACTGGCGTCACTGAATAAATTTTTGTGCTAAAATTTCTGTATCAAAAATTCCACTACGAGCTATCTCGTATCTGGCACTCAATGGGTTAAATCGTATAAGCCTTTCACCGCAGGATTTTCTCTCCATTTCTTCTATCGCTTTCCCTCCCAAAGTAACATTGAATTTCGTTCCACAAAAAGAATTAACACTTTGACCCCTGAATTTAATCTTAAATTCTGAATTTCTCATTTTCATTAATGTCATCCTAAAATCATTAAAATTATAATTTTAAGAACTCTATCAGATAATTCTCCCGGAATTGGGGAAACGGTTAAAATGACCCAAAGTTTCAGACACAACCAAATCTTCGTCATTCATAAAACACAAATCAACGAATGACACAGAAAAGTCAGAACCAAAACCTCTAAATTCATTTATTTAGAATATTTCCACTGATAAGGAATGGCAAAAGAAACGATACATCCAAAGGACGAAATCAAAGGAAGAAATCACACTCGTGTGATGTTGCCTCCCTTCATCCCTTGTGAAGAACCGATCGCACTCCACCACTTATCGGCTTAACGTCGCGTGCAATGGATTTACAGGGAAGAAAAGAGAAATAAAAAATCCTCGCCAGGAATTCAGCTTATTAGATTTCTTTTCGCTTATTCGCGTATTAAATAACATATCGATAATATACACTCGATGCGATGACTATAAACCGCTTTGATATTATTTGTAAATTTCTTTTCTTTTCATTTTCACGGGAGGAAAATTTTTGGTGAGAATTTGATTTTTGGCTGCGTTTGATGAGTGCACAGTCATTAACAGATTGCACTATCTCAACTGCTCTGTTGTAGGTAAATTGAAAAAACTGATGATTGAAAAGATGAAGAAATCGAGTGAAAAGTTTTTGCGGTGTGTGACGAACTTGTTTTCTAACTAATCTTCAAAACTTATCAACTTGTGAGAATTTAACAGCTTTTCTTTTTGCATGCAGACAGACGTATTTAAAATTAGAAACGAATAAAATTATTTGAAACGTCACATAATTAACGACTGATTAAATATAATGCAGAGATTGCATAAATTCTTTTCGTTTTAATAAGGCAGACTTTAAAAGACGGCAGCTGATTTTCCGCAGATCTAAAATGTTAATTTGTAATCTGTTCTCAATCTAAAATGTGTGTATGTCAGTTCTGAAACAATAAGAAGTGCGGATATTGGCATCGGAAAAAGCAAAAGAAATCTCCCTATTACAATATATTATAGTATTAATAATTTTTTTAATATATTATATTACAGTAATTATTATTAATTAACAACAGTATTATATTTTGATCTGTGAAATTGAATTAGCCGTTATAATTAGTGTATACATTTGTAGGTTACATTTAACATCGAATATTATTGAATGATATTATATTTATATTATAAACCCCTTAATGTCCGCAAATACGGAAAACTTAAGAATGGTTGGATTCGGTTTGGGAATTCACTGTGTTCTTTTTTCTCCAAAGCGCATCAAAACTGTAGGAAATACATCATGCCAACTTTTCCCCAAAATTAAGTGAATGCTAGCAAAATATGATGCGAATGTCATTCCGTCTGTAGTTCCTTAGCTACAACTACAAACGGAGCTCCCGCAGCGAAGTCCAAGGGCAAAGACAAACCGCGATGGCGGTAATCGAGCAAAAGGTGTAAAGATTCAGGATTTGAGGGCGAAATAACCGAATTAAAATCTCCCAAAATGGTGTTTCACCCGTGAGACAATTAACAGGAAACGAAATGGATTCGGGATGAGGGGCGAAGACATCCCTCTCCCCGCCGCCACCGGATAAAATACGACTCTGCGTCAACACCATATGCGGCAAGGTTACGCGGGCACTCCTCCTCGACCGTCTCCAATGTATGCAGGCATTGGTCGTGGGCCAAAAGCCCCGTCACGTGACCCCCAGCAATCGCACCAAGGCCTTCAAAGAAAACAGCCATCGGGAGCCCTCGCACCTCGCACCAACAACCCCTCGCAGGGGTGCGCACAAGTGCGCAGTGCCACGCCGGCGTTGCTTTGTCCGCCGCTTCGTGACAGGAGTCACTTGCTATCCTCGACCGCATTTCCCTCTCTCTCTCTCTCTCTCTCTCAAAAGACTAATCAGGTTCGCGCTAAGGAGATTGAAAATCGGAAAGAGCCTCCGAACGATTTTTTTTGACAAAAGAAATGGCTGAGAGAGCAAATGTTTCTGGGCAGGCCTTCCGGGCCTTGGCGAGACGAGGTGCAGGTTCTGCGGGACAAGGATAACCGGGTGGGGAGGGGCCCAGGAGGGCCCAGGAGGGCGTAAGCTAAGCAGGGCCACTTTCCAATTCCCGTTCCTGGCTGCGATTTTCTTCGAATCGCCTTTTTCTTTGGCTCCCGATTGCGGAGCTTTAATCTGATCACCTTCTCAGAGTTAAAACGGGATTTGAGCTTAATTAGCCAAATTAATTTAAATGGGGGAAAAATTGGTCCTCCGCCCCCCGCTGACATCCAAATGAAATTACCCGTTGTGAGTGCCGTTGTTTGAGTTGTCGGCTAATTAAAGTCACATCAATGGCCTTTCCAATTCGCGACAGAAGCTGAGCGCTATTCTTCGTTAATTCACTTCGGACTCTGCAAAGCCCCCGAATCGAAAGGGTTTAATTGGTTCTTTTTCTTTGTTTGCATCAATTTCCCTTCTCTCTCCCTTAATTATTTCGCGTGCCTTCACGGTAATGCTCTGCATGTTCCTTGATGCATTCATCATCCCTTTCTGGTTGGTTACCCCTTTTTTCTTCTCCTTTTCACCTTGGAAGTGTTTCTTTTCATTTTGTCATTCTCCTTCTGGCATTTTTTATTTTCTATTTTATATTCCTTTTTTATACTTTCTCAGTTCTGTTATTATCTTCCGGTTCTTTTCGGTCAACGTTTCTTCGTCTTTTCACTTTTATTTTATTTCCACTATTCTTTTCTTTTCAATTAACCCGTTTGTACACTAAAGTCGCGGGGTTTTAAAGACAACTGTTCGTCTGAAGTAAGATTTAATCAGAAAGATTCTGTCGAGAGTTCTGACTGTATTTCCTATTTTTGAACATCCATTTCATCGTTTATTTTCATTCGTTCGAAAGCTCTTTTTCTCAAATTATCTAACCTCCAATTCCAGGAAAAAAAATTCAATTATTTAAATCCTGTCGAATACCGGGAAAATGTTTGGAAAATA
>JAQIBA010000115.1:229106-312359 GCA_028293925.1 Brueelia nebulosa
GAAATTATTATGAGCGTCAAAGAATGGAGAAGTGGATGAGGTTGGGGGGCGGGAGGGGGCGGGAGGGGGGAGGACGCGGAGAAAAGAGTTAAGCATCATCGTGTCAGCAGTTTTAAAAAAGCTTAGAAGCTCTTTTGTGATTGTGTTAGGATTTGGGGCGGGGCCGCCTCATCGCAGTGGATTTCTGAGGGAACCCCGAGATAAAAGGGGCAAAAACTCAATTAGTGTTTCTGTAGTGAGCCGCGGAGGGAGGAGTAAACAAACGCTTTGAGCGCTCACGGCCCAGTCCGACTTGTTTGTTGTTTGTCGGGTGCGGGGTGCATAGTTTTTGGGGATCTGGTCCCTTCTCCCGGCGTCTCCCACTTTTAAAACTATTCACTTTCCCTCGATAAAACATCGAGGCAGATGAAGGCAATAAAATTTCAATTAAGTCCGATATCAATTCTCAAATTGGTAAAAGGGGAAAACCGTGAATATTTTCGAGTTACTAAGGCAACTGAGACCGCGTTGGAATCAAGCGAATTTGCCCAAATTTCCCTCCAAAAACTCCATTTTGAAAATTAGGAGAAGTCACAGGAGATAATTTACGTGGAGGGAACAGAAAAAATCTGTAAACCCTTTAAAACGGACGCAGTTTAAGGCAACAGGACGAAACCGAAAAAGAGTGTATTTATATTTGAGAATTGAATAGTTCAAAAATAAATTTTCAAAAAAAAGGATATAAAGGATACAAATAACGAAATAAAAATGAGCATTAACATTTCCATCCGATCAAAAAATTTAAAACAAAGAAAAATTAAACACAAAAATTCCTAAAAGATCCGAAAATGATAAAAAAAACCAACAAATATACTGACGAGAAATGAGTAAAAATTCTTAAATATAATTAAATTTCGATCAAAAATCGTTTACAGAAATTTTAAAAATTCAAAAAATGATCAAAAATATGCCAAAACGTTCACTGATAATTTGAAAGGATGTTCAAGGACTCAGACAACTCCAAAAACCCCCGAAAATATACGAATGAAATCGTAAGGAGATAAAGCAACACAAAAGTAATAAAACAAAAGCAACAGGCAACGCTGAACCACCCCCATTTGACCACAGCCACCCCCACTCGTCTCAGTCATTCCTTTCAAACAAACAGGAAGCACCGAAAGGAGAGCAAACAACAGCAGCGGCCTCCACCCACTCGACGCATTCTTCACCGCTTATTATTTACATAATTAAACACCCCCGGGCGGGCAAATACAAAAATGTCCCATTGGGGAACCGGGACACGAAATTGGGTCAGGCGAAGCTTTTCCACGGAGGTGCTCTCCTCAGATACGAACTACAATCGGGTGTTAGGCGTGTCACCGAAACTTTTTCTCAATTACGTAAAGACTCATTTCGCAAGTGTGTTAAGCGTCAAACTGAAAAACTAATTAACAACCCGTTTAATTAACGGCCCAAATATCAACCGCATTTTGGGATTTAAAATTAGCAATGGCGATGATGGATTTCGCGATTTTTTCCAAATCCCGTTTTCAGGTAAATCGAGTGCGCAACCCCTTCATCCCCCAGGGGTCCTAACCTTGAGCAGCTGGCAGCAGTTCGCCCCCCAATCACGGTTTAAACCCCGAATGAATAAAGCGCCGAGGGGATTTAATTTTTCAAATACAGGTACCGGAAGTTTTGGTCTGCAGGTGACAAGACCCTTTTCTCAGTGTGGATTCTTTTTTTTTTAATTAGTCTGGAAGTTTTTTTTTCATTAACGATTTCGAAGCAGTTGTTTTGTGTTTCTGATGTTTATCTGACAGGAAATTCATATTTGAACTCTTCCCTGCTCTGTTTTCCTTCAGTATGCGGGAAGCGAAAGGGATGGATGCTTTCTAAGGGGTAATTCTTTGCGCGCCCCTTTCCTCTTCCACTACTTTCGTGTTAAGCACTTATCAATTAGCGGTGAATCTTCTAACCCCGACAAGTGTAGGAGGCATAACCAACCTGCCCGCGGCTCAACATCAATCACCCGATCGATCAAAAAACGGCTAAAGTTCACAGACGGCGCTCATTGGTTTATTGATTCGATTCGAATCGATAGAAATCTCCATGAAAACATATCCGAAGCAGCTGATTCTAAACTGTTAAGTACCTCTCCGAGAGAAAATTCATATGGCGAACGCGACGCACCTCATAAAACTTTTACAATGGTTTTTGAATTACTATTTGAAACTTTCCCTAAATGGCGCAATGCGGGTGTGGGTTCGGAGCTTTAAAAACCTGACAAAGGCGGAAGTGATTTTAAGGGAACAGCGGTGTCAACAATAACGGGGAGGAATGGGGGCGCTCCGGAAACTAAACAAACTTCCGGAAAAGATGAACTCATTAAAAAAGCGCGTCGCAGATGATGAAAGACTTCGGAAGAAAGCTGACTCTTTTAATTTAACTTGCAGCCTCTTCAAGAGCCCGGGGGGAGCTCCCCGGAAAAGGTCCAACGCGAATTTCTTCCGCGCAGGGTGGCCAACTTCCCCGAACGCCAATCACTCCGTTTCACTTCTGCCACTGTACCATTTCACTTTCCGCGCTGTTGAGACTTCTTTCGATGCGACGCCCGTTTCCCACGGCGGAAACGACCGAACCAAACCCGAGAGATTTCCAATGCGGAACTCGAAAGTAACCACGTCGAAGAAAAGAGCACAGGTATCAGGCACGAAGCCCGATGATCCCCTCCGTCCCGTTTACGCAGTAAGGTAAGTACTGAGTGAAAAATCCGACTTGGACACACTTCAACATTAATTCTAACTGTGCTCTTACTTTCTGCCAAGCGGTAGAAGGTTCTATCTGCCCAACACGACTGAATTATCCAGGTTCAGGTACTCGCGGACGTAATTACATCCCAATTTTCTCCAGCGGCCCTTTATGAACTCTCCCGGAAGACGAAAACCCTCGACTTGTCAATGCTGACTGCTGAAGAAACAGTAGACATAGAATAGTATTTTGGTCAGCAGCAGAATTATTTCCAATGACCACAGTGGTCTGTTTGCTGTGGCTTCCAACCAAGGCACCCCCAGTGAATGGGCCCCACGAAAGTCCTGCAAAGCACCATCCTCAAATGAAACCATCGAGGGTTCGGTGCTCCTCCGGGTGCTCGGTCACGTCTTCCGCTCGCGGTTAACGTCCTTTCAGGATTCAGGTTGTGCCATTGTGACTCTGAGTCAGGTACACATCGCCGTGATGTTCGGAATATAACAGTATAACCTAGAGATGTGGCCTGTTTCTGGGTCCGGGCGAAGCACAGTGCTGGGCCGCTGACTCCTCTGCCTCCCCGGCTGTCAAAGTACAATGGATTTCCTATCGTCTAACACTATTCGTAGAAATGCAGCAGGCGGTAAATAAATAAAACATTTAAAACCCCGAAAACCGGAAAAGTCGGTGTTTTATGGGGCGGCAGCGATGACGAGAAGGGTGGTTCTGGAGAGGAGTTTCGCCAAGACAGCCAATCATCACATCGGCCCTCTGTCTGAGTTATCGTTTAAATGTGTGAAAACTTTTCGTCAAATTTTGCCCATCATCACTTTCTGCGGTAATACGCTGAGGAAAGGCATAAACAAAAGCCATCATTCTAAGTGACCTCGCCCATCAGATAATCATTAATGCCGAACATTCCCGAAACATTCCGAAGCCACGTGCTTTTGAGTGACGATCCACTCCCGGACATTGCCGAAGAAGCCCGAACCATTCAAAAACCACGTGCTCTCTATTTTTGATAACTACCGGGTTGTTTTTCAATAACTGAGACTCTCCATTTTTTTTTTAACAAGTAATTGCTTATATAACCTTAACGTTGGAAAAAGGTAATCAAAGTCACTGGCGACAATAAGGCGGCCGGCCTTTTTCGCCTGTTCACCGAAAGTAGCTGCGATTATGTTCGAGATACAATCAGGGAGGTGTCTCATTCCCAAGATGGCGCGATGGGAAGCGCGATTCGGGAACAGGAAGCTGAACTGCGTTTGGGTCGTGACGCCCTCTCCCCTAACTTTTAACCCCCAAGAATTAGTTGCTTTTCGAACCGATTTGCAAATTCCCGACCGATGCACAATTTTGGCACTGAGAAGTACCAATCAAACAAACTAATAGATACATCGCCCGGATTTTTCTTATCGCCGAACCTCTTTTCTTAGAATTCATTTTGGGGAATCAATTTCCGCTTCCCTATCACTCACTATCTGTGAAGAACGGAAAAGTCGCATTCTGTTGGACCTTTTTAACAAGTTCGCTTTGATGGCGATAGCATCAGCGATGGCGTCATCAATATCAAGAATAAGTCATTAATTAATAAATAAATTTATTCTTTCAAGCGAATGTTGCGAGGCAATTCTCCTCTCCTCACGTGTTGTCATGGAGGAAGAACATAAAATCCACTTTAATTGCTTTGTTTTTATGTCTTCTTATTCCTTTCTAGGGCGATCCCTCGAATGAAACTCCTGCAATTCGAGATGCGTTTTAGGAATAAGTTTTTTTTTTCATTTCTACTCGAATTGCATTCATTTTGCAATGATTGACGACAAAAAAAGTATCCGCTTTCGCGGATTATTAATTTCCTCGGGCGTTTATCTTCATTGGAATGCCCTTCTCTGTATTTCCAGTTCCCCAAATGCAGGTTTTGTTTCCGACTGTAATGGATCCTTCGACGGGTGAATAAATTTTATCTTGACTTCCAGGAACGCTTGTGCGAAAAATAATAAATGAAGCACTTCACAGATCGTTGCAATAAAAATATTTATCCGAAAGAACTAATTATACATCAAATTTGCATTTAAATTACAAAAATTTATTATAAATATTATATCTATAAATTCTTTCTAAATATTAAATCTATCAATTATTATAATAGAATTTTTATAAGTATTTTATGGTAGTTTTTATTATTATATAGCCAATAGGCTTTAGTTTAGGTGTGTTGTAAAATTATTAATGGTTTTTTACAATTATACACTGATATTAGTTTTGTCAGTTACGGCACTTTATAATTGTGTTAAAATGATGTATAGCAATGTTTTTAATGATGTGGCGTTTTTGTCATAGTTATAAAATAGTTATATATTAATTCGTTATAAATAGTTATAAAGTTATAAATGAAAAAAAAAATATAAAGGAACTCCTTTCCGATCCACGAGAGGAGACCCAATCGCTTGTCAAACCCGAATAAAAATACCCTCAAAGCCGATCGCCCATCTGCGCCTGCGCACAGCCGCCCATTCCTCTTTTTTCATTTAAATTACAAACGAATCAAACCACGTCGCCGACATCTCTCCCAATTCCGCAAAAATCCTACTTTGATCTTTACACGTTCAATATTCAAATTGCTCGGATTTTCATTACTCGCTCCCACCTGGGACCCGGGGGCGGAGGGGGGCGGAGGGGAGCGGAGGGGAGCGGGAGGGGACGGGAGGGGGCGGAAGGGGCCACGATCAAACGGGATAAAAACAATTAATCGGTAAACGAAAATTTGAACGGGGAAACGCAAATGAATTGTACGCCGGGAAAAGCCCATCAAAGATTTTTATGGAGATGGTCTCCTGCGGGATTTCATCGGCTCTGATTTTCCACTTGCCGGATTTTTAGCCACTTGACTCGAGGGGGAGGGTTTTTATTGGAAAATAGATTAAGGGTTGTAATCCTCACTTTGCCAAATGTGACCTACTGATGGATATTTACACCTCGCGGGGGTCATTGGAAAATAGGGGAGAAGAAGCTGATAACCCGGAAGAGATTATGGAAATTGAGCTTTTTTACAATACACTGGTTTTGTATATTGCGGGGAATTCCCGGAAAATAATTATTCATTTGCATTTATTTTTTTTTACATTTCCTTTGAATTTATTATTAAAACCCCAATAGTTTGACAGAAACATTCTAAAATGCAAGTTCCTGAAATCAGCCGAAACTAAACACTGAAAATAAATGCACAGAAGAAAGAGAAGAAAATAACACGGTGAAAAAAGAAAGGAGAGAAGAGAAAGAGGAAACAAAAAAGTAAACAATATGATCCGATGTTGGCAAAATTGAAAAAAAATTAATTAATAAAAAACTGTCAAAAGTTGCAAATCCGAAGGGCTTGCTTAAAAATTCAGCAGGATGATTACTCCTAATTTAAATAAAAACTAAGCCGCGACGTTTTATTTAAAATAAATTTTAAAACATTTTTTAAAAACATCCCAAATCACCAAAGATGCACAATTATAATACAATTGAGACCTGAGGATCCGAAACTTTTCTGAGGGGAGTTTTAAATTTCTGAAAAGTCTAAAAAGTTTGACCTCTTCTTAAAGTTTTCACCCCTGTGTCGTATTCGTAAACTTTTTACAATACAACAAAACTTTTTCCAAATTAAATTTAATTTAAATTATACCACATTTTCGTTATTTTTCCCCGCAATACGTAATTATTTATTGTAAAAACTGCTTTTTAATTTTTTATATTATATACATTTTACATTAATATTATTATATTGGTTGTTATTGCATTATAACGTCACATACTTATAAAACATTACTATATTAATAATTTTAATTCAACATAATAATTACAATGATTAATTAATTGCACTAAATTAATACAATGAAGATGCTGTATTAAAATTAATTTTATATAATCCCATGATAAATGAAAACATTTAGTATGCAGTAACATTACATACGATATTATAATTATCGTAAATTTCCGTTTATAAATGGAAAGGGGTTTTCAAATTTGAAAATTTAACCGTAAAGAGATACTTCTTTATTTCGATTAATTCATCTGATACTCCCGGTAAAAACTGCGGTGATTTCTACCGGAAAATCTGAGAGTGAAGTGGGCGAATAATCGATTTGTAGATTTCATCGAAGTGGAGTTAAGACAGTCGGACGGGATTCCCATATTTGATAAAACAGCGTTTAAATGGTCAGAAAACACGTAATTTAACAAACATTTGGCATTTGGTGCGAGTCAGAGTTACAGAACATTTCTTTTTAATGAAAATCAGTTCCGACGACGAGTGGTCGAAGGCAAATGCAAGGCTCGCTCATTCGATGCCTGATCAGCGATTAATTCACCGCTTAATCTTCTCGGGCATAAATTCCATAAATAAAATTCTTAATTAGCTTCCACCGATATTAAGTTGCTAAACCCGTGATTAATAATTAAGATAAATAAATAAAAATAAATCGACACATAAACGCGAGCGACGGGTGGGAGCGCGAGCCGGGGGGGAGGGAGGGGGCAGGGGGCGAAGGGGAGAGGGGAGGGGATAATTTCGAGGCATTCAACCGCGATTTTCTTTTCTTTTCCGTGAGTTTTTTCCGTCATTTTGAGGAATTACCGGGCAAAGTTTAACGACACGAGGACGAAGGCAGAAGAACTACTTGAAAGTGCGAGCCGAAGAGAGAGAGAGAGAGAGAGGGGGAGAGAGAGGACGAGTACCTCAGGTTCATCCAGGTACAAAGTACTCTAACAATTAATTTTCGTGGTCTCAAGACGTCGCTCCTGCGCCTCGCTCGTGAATGGACTTCGTCAACACGGGTCTTCCACTTCTGGTTTTACCCGGGGGAGGGAAGAGGTGCGCAGGATTGGGGGAAATCACTCGTACATGGGAACAACTGCTCCGAAAATTAATTTTCACCACCCGCGAGCTTTAAATTTATTGCGGGTTTAATTAAAGCGAAATTTATTAGGTTCCAGGTATTTTGTTGCTTTTAGTTATTTCCAGGGCTGGGACCGCCCCATTAGGCCCCCAGAACGAGCCATCAACGTCCGTTCTCGACTCCTAATTACCGGAGAAAAAATTAATTCCGTGACATTTCTATTTGAGTCGGAGGGGCGACGCCCCGCCATCTTTAGGGGCGTCTTTATTTTGAAAACCTATCGATTCCATTTTCTCTCCAATTTCATCGCCGCTCGTGGGCGTAACTTTCCCGTTCGAATCATTCGTTTGTTTTTCTCAAAGTTCAGCAGGTGATCACTTAGTTAAGCCTTCAGCTTTCATTTTTTTATATAACTTGGCGAGCGAGATTCTCGACAGATGTCTTAATCCCAGAAGCTCCCACGGGAGCTGCTGACCGTCAGCTGTCGGTGCTGTAGTATTCGACGGTTGCCTTATTCCCCTCGGAATTTGCCAACATTAAGCAACGATTATGTCCCAACCCTGTCCCAACCCGGTGCGGGTGCCGACGCGGGTTCAGTTGCGTTTCTGTAGAGTTCCTTATCGCCAATCGAAACCAAAACAGGTATTTCGAATGTGAGACATCCCGAGGACAAGGAACCGCAGCCCGATGACGACTTGACGGTGCGAAATTCGAAACTCTGAATCATTCGGAACGTGAGCGCAAGTGAATGTCGCCAAGGTTTTCGGCAAAACAAGTTCCAGGCTCAGCAGTCGGCTGCGACGCAGTGCATACGCACGCGTGCGTACAACGCTCGTCCTTCCCCCGAATGAAGGCTGACAATGTCTTCTGGGATGGATTCACTGTTTTGCGTTGGTGAGATGAGTTCACTGTTAGCACTTTCATGAAATCATTTTGTAATAATGGTCGCATTAAAAATAAATGAACAGTCTGTTCTCCGACCTCAATGGATATGAAAAGCTTTCACGAATGTTTTTATTTTTCCACAGGTGCTTCAGAGTCACAGCCATACCAAACCATCAAATTACACAAAATAAAAATGGCGTGTATCTCACAGGCCAAAAACTAAAACTTATAAATGTATTTTTAAAACAGAATATAAAAAAGAATATAAAAAACCACTCCGATTTTCGGATTTAGTATAAACTTTTCCTTCATAAATGTAACATAATTTTTTTTATATTTTATTAGTAGTATATTTTATATTTTATTTTACCCTATTTGTGAACATATTGTACATGTAATTTTATGAATTGTAAATATATGCCCCTATCTTACCAGGTAGATAATAAGGGGGGGAAAATAGTATTTTATAAGTGTAATAATATTAATTGGTACAATTTAATCATTCATCAGTTTTACTATTTATTTTATTAGTATTATTTGATGATTTGTTTTGGTTAAATACTATTATTAAACAGTATAAATGCTATAATTGTAATTTTTCAATAATTTTAGCAGTTTTTAAAGTAATGTAATTATTAATTTACAATACTATTTTTAGTATTTGTTTGAGTTTAATAGATTTACTGTAAGATTTTTAGGACAAATGATAAATAAAGCAATACGAAGTGAGCTTTATGGGGAGGCAGAGAACTTACCGAAACAGGTTCCGAGAAGCATATCGAAAATCCCCACACCAGGAACAGAAATAAAAAAAAAAAAAACAAAAACTCACTTTCAGTCACAATCACAGTTACCGCACTCCATTATTATATCACAGCAGAGTTCATCACAGGTCATCGGTGTGCATAAGTGGGCACTTATAAACGCTAAAATACGACTAATTCACGACGAGAACCGCGAACCTGATAACATTAAAAGCGAACACTTAAAAAAAAAAAGGGAAAGCGCCGCCCCCTGTGCCCCACTTATCGTCGTCCCCGCCCTGAATCCGTTCCTGAACGAGAACGTGAAATTTATTTCGAAGTCGATCAAAAATAAAACTGTTTACAAGTGCAAAAGAGAAATTAGAAAAGCGAAAACGTCGTTGAAAACGTCAGTTTTGTGTTTTATTTGCCGAGTAAAGCCGAGAGAAATCGGAAAGGGAGGGCGGGGGGAGGGGGAGGGGGAGGGGGAGGGAGCAATCATCCTTTTTCTGGGGATTAAACGCGCGGGAGAAAAAAAAAATTAAAAAGCGAAAAAATCTGAGCAGAAATAATAAAAGAGGAAAAATATGTCGGTAGTCCGAAATAGAGTCAAAATATTTCTATAATTAGCTGAACAAATGCTGTTTTCGACAAAAAGCTCCGCATTTCGGTGACTTATGAGCATCCGACTTTTTCGTTTTAATGCGTTATTTTTTTAATTGGGAGTTTATGTCTTACGTAATTACGATGTGAACTGTGGGAGCGGAAAGGATAATACACAAAGGACAATCAAAGGAGATTTTTTAAAAGCGCTCGCTGCTTTTCCTCCAGAGAAAACGCAAAAGGAACATTTGGTGGAGACGACACGGCAATGGAGTCCTTTGAGAGAATCCTTTCAGATGTAAAATCATTAACAACGTAAATGTAAAAAAATGTAAATCAAAAACAAAAGAAAAAGAGTTCCAAAAAGAGAAGCAAACAGTAAACGATCGGTTTAAAAAGACTGAGAACACAAAAAAAGCAAAAGGGAGCGGAGGGGAATTAAAGTAAAAAGACTAAACATCGGGGAAATTTATCAAAATAACATAAAGACAAATCCGAAATAAAAAGTGCGTAAAATCACAATTGATAATCGTCGCCCATTTTCAAATGTGAAAATTGGCGCGAAAACTGACAACTTCAAACTGCGCCCAAGTGTTACGATTCCCCCGTCACGCCCATGTTAACCTTACGAATCGGAAGGACTTTTTAAAATTCACAGCGGGTGGTTATTCAGAGGGGAGAAGGGGTGATGTTCCAATCCCTTATTAACCCTCACTAAATCGGCCAATTTTTTAAGGCTTCAATTAAATCCCCCCCAAAAAATATTTGGATTTTCCCCCCCCACAACCCCCGCCGTCAAATCCTGCCCGGGCACTAAACTAAATAAACAGTCAATTTCCACCCCTCACTCCAATTGATCAATCCAACAATGAAAACTCACCCTCCGCGGGGGCGGAAAGGGATTGGCGCTCACTGTAAGAACTTTTACTTTTAATGAATTATGAATTCCGCGTTTTGCTGTTTGGCTTAACGCAGGGATATTATTTAGCTTTTATGAATCCTCCGGAGAAATAAATTTTAAGAATGAAAATCCCTTTTTCACGTTCGACCTTTATTAAGCTTTATTTCAATGTTTTTCTTTTAATTTCGTCTAAAGAGGTAAACAACTTCCCCGTTGGCGCCGGGATCAAGTTCGACCGGGCGGGGGGATGAAGGTTAAAGAGTAGAAACCGTGAGCGTCGAAACTTCAACCCTTTCCCTTTCACCTGGGGAGGTTTTTGCCGAGGCGGGGGGATGATTCGCACTCCTCTGCAAACTTTCATTCATTGTGGTTCTGCCCTGTACTTATCGCCTTTGACTCAAAACCGCCCTCTAAACTCTTCTATCATATAATTTGAGTATTCTTTTCCAACTTCTTTATCTTTTCTCCCTTTTCACACTTTAAATAAGGCCTTCTTTTCAGAATTTTCCACCTTAGAAAGATTTTCATGCTTTTTCTCTCGACGAGGCGTGGGTTTTTACGGGTCGCCATGAGATTTGATCGCTTAGTTAAATACTGCGACAGAGAGAGAAAGAGAGAGAGAGAGAGAGAGAGAGAGGGGAGGACGGGAGGGAGAAGGAGAGGGAAACCAAAAAAGGTTAACGCATTCGATCGGAATAAATTCTTCCACATCAGCGACGAGATTATGAATAAGAGAGCCATTGGCTCAGACTTTGGTGAATTGATTTCGATGAGCCTCCCCCGTCCTCCCCTCTTCCATCCCCATAAATGGAAATCGCACGATCAATTATGTAATTACGTCTGCCTGCATAAATTAACGTAAATCAAGTAAAAATTAACATTTAAATTGAATTTATTTTCTGCGGGAAAGGGATTCGAGGGGGTACGAACCTGTCAAAAGCGTTTAACTAACGGAGAAATTGATCCGACTAAAAACTAACGAAGGGAAATGCACAGAGGATGCGGAGGGGGTGAAAGGGGAAAGGGGAGGACTTTAAGAGATTGGATTAGACGAAGAAGAGACGGACTACTCCGAAAAAAGCAGTCATGTCCGAGAAGAAATGGCTTAAATGAAGAGCACTGTAAAAAGCAAAAGGGGAGAATTTCTCGACGGGGATAATGGGGCTGTAGGATTGTTTCGCTACTCTTCTTACCAATTCTGAGAAGAAAAAATTATTAGAAATTCCATAAGGAAACATTTTTTGTTCCAACAGAAAAAGAGGGATGGATTGAAATCTGGACTTTGCATTGGATTTTCCCCTTTTTATTTATGAGAATTTACAATAATTCTCGGAAGGTGATTTTAAATAAGAATGACGTTACACTCCCTTTTGAGGGTACTTTACATAAAATCTGATGTATGCGGCAATGGCATCATCAAAAGAAAATTCTGAGGCAGTAGAAATCGGGAAACCGGGAGAATCCGAAGGACAACAAAGCGACAATTCAAAACATTGTAGATAATTCTCAAGCCAAACAACTTTTCTAATTATTTAAATTCCCCCTCCGATTGCATTACATAATGAAAACAATCCGCAACGACAGACGATTCCACGAAAACAACGCCAACAAATTGACCGGCCAAAATTATTTTTCTTTTCTGTCGAATAATAACGCGGAAAGAATTTGAAAACAAATGACGGCCTTAGGGGAAAAATGATGACGCGTCAAGGAAATGCGAAACGGAAACCGACGATCGAAAATTCTGAATAAAATCGAAAGCCTCAAATTGCGCCCATAATACGCCATCATTCCAATTTTATGCTCCTAACGTGGAACATAAATCCCCTCCCCTCCCCGTCAAATATCCGAACGTGATATGTTTACGAACAAGTTAAATAGCCTATCATGAAGATCCACACCGCCCCCCACGCCCCTCCCCTCTCGCCCTCGAACGCCCCCTGTGAACGTCTTGCAAATGAACTCGATTCGGGCAAAGACAGTGCTGCCAATCGTTTTGCACTACGGTGGCAAAACCTTTCACCCGAGAGCGAAGGTGCTGACCAAGTTCAGAAAACCCATCAGCGAACGGTAATAAGCAGACCATTTGCGTCTGTGGAAATTTAACACAATTTAAAAAAATGTCATCGAATTTTCATTTTCACTTTTTAACTCTTTGGTTTGTTTTCAGATTAGAAATAGTGAACATAATATTAACACTTTCTTATTATAATTGCTATTAATTTTTTTGAATTTTCCGTTGGGTTGTCTCATTTTCCCTGTATTTTCCTATTTCTCTACTTTTTTCTTTTCTTCGACTTTTACTCTTCCTCCTTTCTTCCCTTTCTTCCGATTTTCCCAATCTTTACTAAAAAAAATAGCTGTAATTGGTTTTGTTTGATCGAAACTTTACCACATCTGAATTTTCTTTCATGTTAATAATTTCAGGCTAATTTATTAAACTCGGGACTTCTGCCTGTTTGACTGTTTTTCGATAATTAAACCTAGAAGAGAGCTCTGACCCTGACATTGTGTATTCTCCGAGCAATTTCCTCCGTCAGGATAATAAAATAACAACAACAACAACCTTTGAATCACACGGTTTTATACTTAACGGCGCCAAATATAAAGGTTTGCACATAAAACTGTCTGTTTATACGAGCGGATCCCATACAATTCTGCTTGGGAATAGTTTCAGAACTTCAATACTGAATGATCGTATTCAATGTATGCAGCTGTTGGACTCTGTTGCAGTACATTTTATCTGCAATTAATTGAAATTGGCCAATTATCGAACACAAACGTGACAGTTTTTAGACGACCGCTCTCGCCAAAGTATTGATACAATTTAAATATTTAGTTTTAACAAGTGTCGCCTGCAGTATTTACTGTTGTACGACTCATTGTTGTCAGCAGTCACGCGTCAGTTGGAGAAAGGATTTCTTTGTTTTTTTTTTAACCAATGAATTGTCGTCCACCACCGACCAACTGAATGAATGATTCATTTCATTCTTTGTCACTCAGACGGAGAAAGATTAAGCTGCAGGAATATTCACCGCAGACGAAGTTCTCTCTATAAATTCCTAAAACTTACATTCGAACGCTTTCTTTTGTATCCCCTTTGCAATGCAGCAATCTCATCTAAAACTGCCCATCTGATTTATCGTCCTTCGCCAGAAGATTACTCTCATTTGCCAAACAAAAGTGAGAAATGAATCAGAGTGGTTGCTAAGCAGCAACTGGGAAGGCGAAAATCCCGACGCAAAGAGCAAAGGGCGAAGGAAATAAAAAAAAAAAGAGCAGTCTGGCATTTCCGGCGAAAACTTAGAAATCATCTTAAAAAACGAAAATGACGTTTTGAAAGGAAAACGCTGGGGGATGATGTTTTCATTAGCTTTAATTTTTTTTCTGAGCGGAAGTGATTTTAAGTTGGGAAGATAGAGTGGCTTCTGTCGGCTGTTTATTAACAGCAATAACGACGATGCTTACTTTAGTTCTGTTCCTTTCGTACCGACCTTTAGCCCCGACTTGAATTTAACACCCAACGTTCGTTACATTCCCCCAACGAAACGATTGAAAATCATAAAAGTCAGAAAGACGTTTAATAAACTACAAAAAGTGCTGTCTTTCATTGGAAACGACTCAAACTTGTCGAAACTACGGCGTTACAATCGAGCAGCTTTCCCCAAGATGCGAAAACTATAATTAAATTTACATAAAGCCAAATGCGATAGGATAAAATTGTCGCAAAATAATTTAATTCCTGGAATTTCAAAGTAATTGCATCGGGGATGCGAAAGTCCCCTACGGGAATCCCTCGCAACCCCTTCGCAGTCGGGGGCTTCAACCACCCACGCCCGACAACACTCTTACTTCAGCAACCCTTGCGCTGGACACCCCGAGGAAAACCTTTTCTTGAGACTTTCTGTATCTGAAATTCTGTCCCCTCTGAGTAATGTAGTTATGTTTGCCTTAACACTTTTTCTTATCAAATCCTTTTTAGCTTTGGATAAATATTGCAATAATCAGTTCGCCTAATTTAAATTGTTATCGGACATTGCAGACGACGAAAAACAATAAAATACTCCACATAATAGTAATACTACTCTTGAAAAATTCTCGGAAAAGTTAAATGCCAAAAATTTAGGCCATTTTATAGTATTTCCTTAGTATTTTGTCTCAGTGAATCAGAATTCAACAAAGCTTTTGAGTATAATTGTGCAATGCTTCGTAACTATTAATAGCCTAAAACCTAATCAGAGCACAGAAATATAGAAAAGTTATTTGATTGTATTCGAGTTTATAAAGCACAGGAGCTAAATAAATATGCAAATTAATTTTCTGTGCTGTTAAAAGCCTCATATTTAAACTTTTTATTTCTTTATGCAGGTGCAAACTATATTAATTACTTTTATAAATTATTATAAGAAATATAAGCTAATTATGTAAAAATCTAATTGCGGAAACAATAAAAAATTATAAATGAGAATATTTAGCGGTTTTCCACAGAGCAATAGGTTTTCACTCGACTGTTTTCATCTCCACTCAATCTCTCTCAGGCCGAACCTTTTCAGGTCTCGACCCGCGGACATATAAGTATTAACCCTTTCAGGTAGGTATGTCTGCTCTCAGTCACCACAGCACTGTACGAATTCTATACTGTATGCATTCCTGCATCAGTTTAGACTTTTCCTAAGGGAACCTCAAGGCCTAAAGATATCTCAGACGTATCTAAAAATTCGAAAAAGAATTACTAAACCTTGGGTGTATCCCTGCTCTTTCGACAGAAACTAATTCCGACTAGTAGATACCCATGTCCAAATTTAATACGACCGCAAAGGGTTAATACTTTAACTAAATTTGGAATAGGAGCCAAAACATCTCGGGGCAGCACAGACAGACTCAAAGAACTTGCTCAAAAGCTCGGAAAGGGGAAGAGAGCGAGCTTATACTGCAGAACTAGAGTGAGGCATCACCCTCAACCCTCAACCCCTGACTGGGCAGAAATTCAAGTGACGAATACGGAGATGAATACAGTCAGAGTCAAATATCCAGTTGGAGATGAATCATCGCAGAATCCGAAAAATGATTCAACAGAATAATCTCAACGTAAAAGGAAAGAAGGGAGAGAGGGGGGATGCGCGGGGTTGAGGCGAAGGGTGAGTCGAGACTCGGGGGAATATTATTTCGAACCCCTGGGGGGACGCGTGTATATCTCCAAGGTTTGCGTAACGACGACCTAATTTTAAGCTTTTAAAATTTCAACTGCTCCTTCCGTTTCTTTATTATTCGAGGGAGAGGGAGGCGGGAGGGGTGCAGGGGCTCGAGGCGGATTCATAAATATTAAGCAAAGCTCCGTCCGATTTATTCTAATTAAATTTGTAACTGGTTGAAGCGAACAAGAAAAAGGCTCTTCGCTGGCACCTAATGAGTGTAATGACGTGTTCAACGTTAACACGGTGGCATTGCGAGCACATTACAAACCTGAAACCGCTTTTTTCCCTCTCTACATCGATGCCTTTTCGTGTTAATGTTTTTCACCGTATTTTATGTCTTCATTAGGTGTTAAGCTCCATCTGCTGCACCTGCGATTTTTAGGTATCTTTAAATTTTCCTTATCAATCAAATCAGTTTTTATTCGCCGCCTTTTTAATTTCAATTTTCTCATTTAAAATCGTTCACTTCGCACTTTTTTTTTTCTTTTCAGGTTTTATTTATCATTATAACTTCAATCGATGCTCTTTTTAATTCTCTCTTTTAATCGGTTACATTTTACTCTCAAAAACATTTATAATTTTGTCATTTTTATACCTTTTTTTGTTAATTTTCATGACTTTTTTAAATAGTGATTAAGATTACAACCCGAGTGTAATGCCTGCATGAATCATTCGGGTTGTTCGAGATATAAAGGGATGGACTCAGCTCATTAACGATCCTAAAATAGAGGAATAGAGATTCCTTAGTTGCTAATGTTCTGATCCCCACCTCCCGTTCCCCATTCCCACATAAATAGACCTTTTGTTTTTTTTTTTTTAACGGGCCATGAATTCCCTTTCTGAGTCAGTTGGCTGTTGGAGCTGGATGGTTTTGAGTCGTGAGATATACAACTGGTTAAAACCGGCCAAAATCCCTTTGGGAGATATTTTTTGTTATGCTGAACATTTCGAAACGCAAGCACACTATCGCCGATTACGCAATAATTGAGAGAAATGACGCAAGTCTGGAAAAACGGCAAGAAAGTTTGAGACAGTCACCACTGAAGCAGGGTTGCTGATCAAATTCAAAAGCACGACAGCGGGGTATTAAGAAAACCATAAAAACCGAGCTGTCGCCGAATCCAAAGGAACTGATGGTTCACTTAGGGTTCTTTAACGTTCACAGCTCCGACAGGAAATTTTCACTCCATTAAAATGCAGAGGGAGATTATTTGAGGTCATCGCATGGCGATGACTTATTTACAACGGAACTGGGACACAAAATTCCTACCGGGTTCAGTCCCGGACGAAGTGTGTGACCGCTGAATTGTTCTGGAGGACAAATCTATCAAAAGACCCCAGCTGACTCCGGTATCAGGTACCCCGAAAAGGGGCGGAAGTCGCTGTACAGTACATATTTGTGCTGGTTTCCAGTGTTGGGGGTTTTGTATTTCGAACATGTGGTCACCCCCTCAACAATTCTTGAAGCTATGGAACATAAGAGACCGGATGCCCCAGAAATGCGGAGGTCAGGCTTCACCCTGAGGGTGCTTCCTTCAGTCTCCGAATCAAAGTCTGAAAGGTAACCCTGGGAAGTTCCCACCAACCCCTCGGCGTCCCATGAATGCACCCCTTGTCCCATTTTCAACCCTCCGCGTCTTCTAAACCCAAGAAGTACAATCTGCTTTTTTACTGTACGTCCGTTCCTCCAACAATTATCATGACTGCTCACGGTTTCTACCATTTCTCCTTTCCTTTCGCTCCTGCTTTCTCCGTTCTATTTGCGCTTTTTGGTTTATAATTACACGCCCCAGCACATAATTACTCGTTCGAAAACAATGGAAGTCATCCATCGTCGACTTATCCTGATTTACGTCAGGGAGAGGACTGTACGTTTGAGACGTTTCTTTTAGGTTTAATGACGTTAACAAACCCTGCGGAAAATTCCTTGTCACTATCAGCTGACGACGCAGAAAACATCCGAAAGGGTGACCGGGCGCGAACCGCCGAAGAACCGAATCAAAACAAACCGAAAAGCCTTTCCGTCGATGGCCACCATTCAAAGGCAACAGCATAACCCGCAGCAAATCAGAAATCCACTTCTCGACGTGAGTTCAAATAATAAAAAACGCGCAATACCGGCGAAATGGCGTAGTTAACTCACACCATTGTGGCTCTCTTTCACTTGTCCCCTTCCTTTTCCGAAAAAGCGAAAACGTTTTACCTTCTCCATGTACTAAAACAAGACAAGCCGACGGTTACAACTCCGTGAAAAATGTCCCGCAAACGCGAAAAGACTACGAGTAAATAAATAAATAAATAAAACGCGACATAATTAATTCCTTCCTTCCGATTTATGTTGCGAAGCCATGAATTGCCCGCTATTCCAACGTGTACTGAAAAGGACGAAGGGGGGGCGGGCGGCACGGAGGGGCGGCGGGGAAATGAGGGGAAGGCGGCGCACTAGCGCTGAACATCTGCCGCGGACGCGAGAGGAAACGCCGATGGTTACGGTAGGACATTTCCAACTCGTTCTGTAATTACGGGCGAAAACTCATGCTCGACACCGGCCCCGAGGTCATTCATTTTTTTTTTTATTAAATCAAACTGCTATTAATGATTTAAATAAATAAGATGAGCCGTCAATTAGTGAAAAGTTACGAGACGCCGGTGTGACTCAGTGCCGAATTATTTGGGAATAATCCGGGGAGAAAAGGAGGGGACCGTCTCTTCCTTTCGAAAAGGCGTCCGGAAAATCGACTCACTTCACAATGAAACATTTTCTATCGATTTCTCAAATGACGTCTTTAAAAAAAAAGTAATGATGTAATAAAGCCGTAATAAAATTGTAATAAAGCTCTGGAAGGTTGTTCGTATCCTCCTCCATTCGAATACTTGATTTTTCGGAAGGTGTTCCTCGTCAGACCGGATATCCGGTCTCACGATTTTATTTTTTCCAAAGCCTGAAACCCCACCAGCGGAAAAATCAAAATATTTTCCCCTTTTTTATTTTTATGAAGTGAAAATATACCCTTCATATTTTTTTATTTCAATATATATGAGCGATAACATTGTTTTCGCGATTAAATCTATCACAATTTAAACCCCCCGATTATGAGTTTATTCCGTCTTTCCTTTTCTCAACAACCACTTCTGTTTTGTGTTTTTCACCACAGACACTTGCGTTTTTTTCACGCTCTATGGCATTGGTGTTTCTCTCGCGATTAAGCTTGTTTCCCCTCCCTAATTAACTTCATCCCCGAACAAGCGTTCGCCAAGTGGAAAAATTCTGGATATTCACCTGGGGGGAAATACTCCGCATTTTTTTCTAATTCCGATCCCCGTTTTTCCCTCTCTCCCGGATTTTCCTCCCGCCTCATTTATAATTTAAAACCCCGACTTAAAATAAATCTTTATCCGTTTATGGCGCTTTTTCGCCATCGCGATCCCACCGAAAAAAGTTAACTTTGCGGTTGTTATGGGTTAATAAGCCGAATCAACGGTACAGTTATGCAGTTTTGGGTGCACGAACAACCCGTGAGAGTTTTCTGACTCAGTTGAAATATGCTCCGAGATAACATCAGACCCCCGAATACTTCGACCTCTTCTTCCTTCCCCCTCTGGGGGCCCCCGAGCCGCGCCAAACACCCGCAACAATCGGATGACAGCCTCTGAAAGAGCATCGAGGACCGTCATCTGCTCCGAACACGATCCCTACCCCATTGAACAACCAAAGGCGAACTTAAGACGGAAACGGGTGAGGATGAAGCGAGAAAATAAGAAAGCGATTACGATACGATAACAATGGCGGTGGATGACGTTGAATAGGTTCGCATTAGCTGGCAGATGGCCTCGATCTCCTCCCAACAAAGAAACATCTGCCGCCCGAGAACCTAGACCTGGAAGTGGCTTCATTCACTTCTTAGGGGTTGATTGGGGTAGCAGGAGTTCATTGACATGTTCTCCCGATAATTGATTATTATGCAGTCGCACCGGAGGCACTTCAAAGGAAGGCATCCCCAAACAACCCCCAAAGGATTTCAACAATGACTTCACTTACCGTGAGTGGGCAATGAAGGCCCGAATCCGTCTCCCTCGTGGGCGGGTGATGAGTGTCCTCCCTGCACGGGGTGAGAAGAGCAGTGAGGGGCTGAGAACGCACTCGTGCAACCGTGACGCCGCCCCAGAGGAGATAGGGGCCTCTGGTGCGAGATGGGCCCGTGGTTCATGTAATGGTCCGGAGGGGGTCGATGCTGACTCATTCCGCAGATATGGTGGTGGTGATGTGGGGGGAGATGGGGGTGGGCCGGGGCGCCCGCAGGGGGCTGCATGTTGGACAGTGCCGAGAGAGGGGTGTAGGATTTGTGATTCCTCGGGGAGGTGCAGTTGGTCGGCTCCGTTGGGGGAGGCGTCTGAAAGAAGAGAGAGAGAGATGAAGACACAGTGGGGGTCCCGAGGGAGGACCGGGAGGAGACCCACCTGCTCGGAGGCTGTGCTGGTCTTGAGGACAGCGGTGGCCTCTGTCTGCGTGTGGCTCGTGCTGGAAATCCTGTACTGCATCCCGGCGATGCTGCAGAAGCCTTCGTGATGAGTGCTCCTCGTGCTGTTGACATAAACGCCGGTTATGGTGACGTCCGTATCTTGATTGACGATCACGGCCACTTTCTTGTTCGACCCGCCGGTGTTACGCAACTCAATAAGCTTACGCTGACCGTTATCGGAGTCACTTTTGTAGTCGTATTCGTCTGACTTCTCTGCCCCGCTCATTTTCTGGATGTTTATGTTTTTCAAATCTTCTTCTCCCAGTTTTCTCTTCGTGTATTTCTTTCTCATCTTGGGGTCGTCCATCGCCGTCGCCATTTCCTTCTCCTTCCCCGTTTTGACTTTCCTCAGCTTTCCTTCCATGTCTTTGCAATGAACTCCCTTCAAGAGAGATCCCATTTTCGACCCTTTTTTATCTTTCTCTTTGTCGTCGTTCAATTCGTCGTTCTTTTCTTTCTCTAACACCGTTGTCGACAGGTCTTTTTCCACTCCGAAATCAGCTAGGATCGGACTCGGACTGTTTCTCTTTTCTTTCGAGGTCTTTTTTAGACTCTCCACTTTAGTTTTCCAGAAATGTTTCTTATGTCTGTATTCCGAGATTTCCGAGTCTCCCGTTCCTCCTTCTTTGTTCTTCTCCTCCGTCAATTTCTCTCCTTCGTTCGATTTCTTCCGCAAACTTTTTCCACACTCCGGGCTTTCCTCCGCATCGTTGTCATCCAGAGACGACATCCCGTCTTCCGTCGAAGTCCCGGAGCTGTCTTTTCGATTGGATCTTTTCTCCGACGAGTAACTCGCCGCGAGGATTGCCGACGCATTCAAACTCGCCATTCTCTTCCGAACAACCATATCTTTCAAATCCATCGTCGTTCCGATTTCCGTGTTTCTCCTGCGTTTTGGCAGTTTGGAATTGTCTTCTTTTTCCGCTTCCTCCTTTCTCTGCATCTTCTGACGGTAGCTGGGCTGCAGCGGCAGCCTTCGCTCCCTCGGCCTGTCGGTGTCGCTGTGGCTCTCGTCCGATGAGGCAGAAGATGTAGTAGAGTCCCCGGCGAACATGTCCCAGTGCTTCCCAATGCCCCGCGTTCCCGGAGCTCCCCGCAGCGTTCGCTTGTTTATGACGACGCTGTCGAGCTTCTCACTTTCAGATTCCTTCCCCGATTTCTTGGAGCTTTTCTTTTCGCTTTTTCCCGCCTTATCGACTTTCTCATCGTCTCTCTTTTCCTCGGGCTTCAGTCCCATTTTTTCTATTTCCGCTAGGACTCCCTTGCTCTCGTTTTCGTATAAGCAGTGAACCTTGGCGAGGGCGTTCAGGCTGGCGACCCTGTGCCTTTTCGGTCCGCTCCAAAACCCGAACAGTTTCAGCCGTCTCGCCCTCTGCTCGGACTCGCTCCCGCTCTTTCCCGAATCTGCCTTCTTCTTCTTCACCTCCGGCATGTTTTTCATGTTCCTCCCGAACTTCTTCGCCAAAATCCGTCTCAATTCCATCTCTTCTTCGGTATCCGATTCGGTTTCTTTCGATTTTTTCTTATCTTTTAAGATTTCAAATATTTTCTTCTCGAACGCCAGGTCACTTTTGTCTTCTTTCTCCATTTTCACTTTCTTCGATTTCGATGACGTTTTTTCCACGGTCCCCGCACTGTCTTCAGTCTTCACTTTGACCTCTTCCGCGTTCGTCTCAGACTTTACGGTTTTGCCACTCCCTTCTAATTTGTCTGCATCCATTTTCATTTTCTTTGTTTTCTTCTGAATGATATTCAGTGTAAGTTCGTCGGAATTGGAACCATCTGTCTCCGAGCCGAGCTTTGGCTTTGGGGACTTCACTTCCTTTGTCGGTAACTTTTTTTTGCTCTTCGTTTCTTCCTTTTTCGCGACAACTTTCCCTTTTAACGTTTCTTTCTTCCCCTTCAATTTTTTCTCTTTGGCATTTGACGCCTCCTCTTTGTCTCTTTCAGACTTCTTCGCTTCCTCCGTTGCTTTCTTCGTCTGCGATGATTCCGTTGATTTGACTTTCTTATCTTTCTTCACCACCACTCTCTCTTTCTTTGCCAGTTTTCTTACCGGTTTCTGAGATTTTTTATCGGCGATATCTTTACTTCCCTTGTTTACATTTCCGCTTTTTGCCTTGGGCTCCGTCGACTCGGGTTTTGGCTCGTTTTCAACAGAGCCCGCAGTTGATTTTCTCCGAGTTCCGATTCCCTTTCCGAAAACAAGTGGAATTTCTTCATCCTTCAAGACTTTCACTAAGTTCTCTGTGTTGTCCAAAGTCGCTTTCTCCAAGAGCTTCTTTGTGAGAGCTTTTGTCTTCTTAGTATCGCCTTTTATTATCGTTTTGGCTTTTTGCGAAACCGCTTTCATTTTTTTGGTGAGTTCGAGTTTCTTCCCGGAACTTTCTTTCTTCCCCTTCGAGGAACACGCATCCGATAATCCTTTCTTCGACTTAGGCAAGTCGCCTTCCCCCTTATTTTTGGAGGAAGAACTCACTTCCGATTCCTTCTTCACTTTTCCCATCAGGCTTTCCGTAAGCTTTTGATTTTCTTTCTCATTTATCACGGTTTCTGCGACCATCGTGGTGATTCTACTGAAAGTTTCGCACAAAGTCGGAGGTCCTTCGCTTTCCTGCACATTTTCGGCACCTTTGCATTTTTTTAAAACTTTTTGAGGGCTTTTCGTCTTTTTGTCCGCCTTTTTGAACTTCTCATTCGGCTTTTTTAACCTTTTCACATTCACGCACGACTTTTTCACAACGCCGGGATTATACTTCTTCTGCGTTTTCTCAGTGTCCGATTCCTTTTGGTGTTTTTGCACGGTTGCTTTTGAAGGCTCGTCCTTCAGCTTCCTCTTCTTACCGCATTTGACCGGCTCGCTCTGAATTCTCTTCGTCGCGCCCGACTTATGCGAAGTGCTCGTCACTTTCCCACCGTTTCCCGAAACAACATTGCTTTTGCCGCTGCTGGTGCTTCCCTTGGTTTGGGACTGACGCATGATTTCGCGACAGCAACCGCCTTCGGCTCCCTCACTTCGAATCACAAGTCGAACCTGAGGTTCGAAGTTCGGCGATTGCGGGAAACGCCATGAGGTTCACACAGAACGTCGCTTTGTTTTGGTCAAACATTTTGACGGTTAACTGCAAAAACAAAATTTCACTCTTATTAATATTACTCTTTTGAGTAAAGGTGCCATTTTTCAATTACTTTTAAATGAACAAATTAAGAAGTAAAAAGTTTCCCATGTGTGTGTAAACTAATAAGTGACAGCAAAAAAAGTTCAATTGCTTAATAATACTTAAGAACAAATTACATATCATTCACAAAAAAATTAAGAATATTATACTTAATTTTAGTGACATTTTTTACTGTTAATGGGAATGCCTCCTCCTTTATTATTTGTAAAACTAAATAACTTGCAAACTGTTGTTAAAAAAATTAAAAAGTAAATTAATATAACGTACTTAAAAATAATAAAATTAAAAAATAAAGAATTTAAATAAAATTAATACATTAAATTTTTTAAAAAAGTATATTCACAAATAAAATAATATTTCTGAGGTAAAAATACTTTAATAAAAATAAAATTCCTTTACATCTTTATAATCAGAAATTCATACCATTTATTTAAAGAATGATAATCATTGTTTAATTACACAAAAAGTAAAGTTTGTAATTATGAACAGGTAATTATTAAAAAGGGTTACAAAAGGAGTCTTTTTTTTTAGTCTTTTGAACACAAACCCTACGAATCCTAAAAGCGATGCTTCCATCGTTTCTTTTAAAAGACTTCCTTTCGAAAGGGAAACAACACCCCTTTAAGGTAGCAGACGAGAATTGATATAAAAAAAAAGCGAAAATGAATTATAAATGGGGCCGAAGGGTTGAGGAGAGTTCGGGGAAGGGGAGGGGGTAATCAGAGCGGAAAAATATTTTCATATTTTCCCTTACCATGGAAAACAATAAAAGAGGAGATCTTGGCAATGTCTTCCGACTAACCGATTCAATAAATAAAATTAAAAAAGAAGAAACACAATAACTGGGAAAAGAAGGAAATGAGGTAATTTTTTCCCTCCGGGAAAAGGGTTCGCTTTCCCTTTGACAACCTTCACGAATAATTCAACCAAAATCTTGTTGGGAATAAAAGAGGTGAGTTGCGGAAAGGAGGAGACGGCCGAGAGAAGAAAAAAGGTCTTGAACCGAACCTTTACTGCCGCTTTGCACATTTGCGATCCGTGATAAATTAGCCGAAATTGGGATACAAATGCACGACGTAAACAGAAACCATTGTCGAGCGACAGTGACGGATTAAGGTTGCAACTGGGTCAAATGCTTTATATGCGATTTAGGTCAAACGTTTCCCCTTTTTCGTTTATCCCTTTTTCCCGTTACGATTTCTCTTTCGAGTTTAGTATACGATTCAAAGGGGAATCGATTCGGGTTTCCAACTATTTTATGTCTCCATTCCACCATTATTTTGAATGAATTTCGGCCAATATGCTGTGGAGATCTATGACTCATATAAGCTCATGGAGCCAACCTACTCATCGGTCTTATTTCATAATGCTCTCACTCCGACCCTGAGCGTTTTAAAGACAAGGAAACTGCACCTTTTAAGGAGTTACGTTGAAAAATCCAGACTGAGTGTCGGCTCAACCCTTCAATCTGTGCAATGCCACCCCTGCATTTTCTCCCTTATGTTTTTTGACTACGAGACTTAAAATAATTTTTTTTTAGGATTTTGGCTGCGTCGCACATTCAAAAGCGAGCATTGAAGCTTTCCCCTGAGGGGAATTCTGTGAAGACCGAACGCGACTAAGGCAAAGTTAGACATGAATTTCCGGTCAGAAGCCATTTGGACTTTGAAAGCGTTTCCTCGGAAACCTGGCACTGTGGTTAATTAAGTACCGACATAGGAAATGAGGCTTCAAACGATTTGCCCAGAGCAGTCACCTGCTGCCTGGAAATTGGTACCTGCGTCTCATGCCTTTCTGTGAGAGTGCCTTGTCCGAAGGTTTCCCAATCACCGCAATGGCTTTTTTTCAACCGGTAAAAAATCATAGGTGCGGAGTTTTCTAAATTCCTTCCCCCCCTACGAAAACTGCGTTTTCCTTGATCGATAACAACACCGAACCACGGCTAAAAAACACTGTATCGAGTTACTGCGTTGACCAATTGTGTTCGCATGTAAACTCTAACCAAAACGGAAACAGCAAACCGGATTAACAGATCTGATCTTCAGAAACTTGTCAACCACTACGTCAGCACTGTTTGGAATGCAATCAGCAACGACAAAAAAAACCCAAAACTGCGTGAAACCCCTCTAATAAGTCACAATAACAAAAAAGGAACTGCAGTTGGAACAAAACAGATTTTCAAAATAAATAACGAAATATTATATAATAATAATTTTATGTTTATTCGCTTACCATTTAGAAAACTGTTCGATTATATGATTCCGGGAATCAAACAAATGCGGGACAGTTTTCCCCGGATTTTGGGCCAGATAAAAGTCAAAATTCGTCTCGCATGCTTTTCCCCAAACTGAAAAGCTAATATTGAGCTATTTTCCACATTTTCAATTTTACGGAATGGGTTCCTCCCTGCTGAGCTCCTTTAGAGCAATTTCGGTTTTAGAAATTTATAAAAAGCTCTTTGAACACCGAATTTGTTAAAAAAAATTTTTAAACCCCTTTCAATGACTCCTTTGCGAAAAGAAATACTTTTTCTGATTTTTTCTTCCCCTTCCTGTCCCCAACAACCCGGAGATTGACTTGTAACCATGTTAAACCTCTCACGATGGTCAATATTAGCAAACATAGTTTTGTGTGCCTGAATTGCTACAAGGGGTGCGCTCTTTCAACCCCATCGCCACTATCCGACCACTTTTTGAGAATCAATGAGAATTCCTTGAGTGAACGCCTGGGAAAAACCTCATTTTAGCAATAATGCTTTTTTGATTAGAGTCCGTGAATGAAAGAGCGAAACGGTACCAGAGCACCAGAGGAATCACCGGTGAAGAGTGACGAACTACAAACTAACGGTACCTTTTGTCTTGTTCGCTTGGAAAAAAGTGCGACCGAAACGGTCGTCACTTAATTCCGGCTGAGCCTTTTTAATCCGGCTTAATCTCCGAAATTGAAGGCTCCTTTCCTTGGCAGCCATCCGTCATTGTTTAACCTGCTAATTGGAAAATGCAGCTTTTGGCAGTTGGTTCCCGTCCCCTCCGCCCCCGATGGAGAAAATTACTCGAATTCCACAGACGACCCGAAGCCGTCATTTTCTCCAACGTTTCATTCAGAACGGCTCATTTATAGATAATAAAGGCAAAGATAATTATAGTGCGGGTTTATCTGGAGTTGTTTCGCCTGACGAACCTTTCAAACTTCAATCACACGGTGAGCTGACGGCAATAATGTGCCGCTTCGCTAAACGTTCGCTCCGCTAAACGTCAGCAAAAAGGGATGAACTCGGACAACCCCCTACTAAACGAATTTATCTTCCTCCCCTTTTAATATTCTTTCCCAATCTTAATTATTTATTTTGTTAACGCTGAGAGATTCCAACTTTATCATATCAGAGGAGAATCGCAGAGTAAAGTTCAGGCGAACTTTTAAGGGAAATGGGTGTCCGAAAGCTTCTGAACATCAAACATAGAATTTCGTGACAAAATGTGCTATCACAAAAACTACCAGATAACCACTTGGCAGAGATTTAGAACCAAAGAGTTAAGGTTCTTCGGCTGAAGCCGTGCTTATCGCAGGGTGTGCATTCAAAAACAATACAAACCCAAAATAAGGAGTTCAGCAATGCTTACACAACTCATCAGACGTCACAAAACTAAACACTGATTTCAGACAAGCAGGAAAAACACTTCAGCATCTTATTATTTTTTCATTACCTACAGTGGGGTCATTAAACCAAGAAAATCTAAATTTCCGATTAAAAATTGAAAATCTTTCGTTTTACGGGGTTTTATATCGCAATAAAAATCATAACAATGCAACACTCACTAATCTTTACAAAAGTGGTACCAATTTTCAACTTTAAGAAAAGCAAAAAAGGAATTTTCTTTCAGTAAAATATAAATACAGTCAGCTGAGTTCTTCGGTTGTACAGCTAAGTTAGCAATAATTTCACAAAGTTTACAATTGATAGGCAATCATTTGCTAACTTCCCTTGTTTAACACAAAGTATTTTAGGATAAGGATAACAATTTAGGTCTCACATCTATCAGTTATCAATGATATGAAACCATCATTGGAATGTTGTATTTCCAACAAATAAAATTTGAATCCTATATTTCTCTGACCAATTGCGATTGGGCTGAAATCAACAACAGATTTGACTGCTGATAACAACTCAATTTCAACCCCTCTGAAATCAACAACCCAATGAGTTTCTGTCCTGCTCAACATCTCACAAACAACAACTCATTCATTTAGGAAATCTCCATAACAAAAAGAAATGCTGATTCTTGGCCTCAAACTGTGTCATTGCAGCCATTCTAACTTCACTTGCTAACTATTATTATTAAGTAACCTTAACCTGGTCACTAAAAGACTAACCAGGCAAATAAAGAACCCTCCTGTGAGAATTGAATAATCCATTTGGGGACATCAAACGTCTGCTAATGAAACTGCCATCTTATTCAAAGGTGACAGCATCAAACCAATAAATTCCAACTTGGATTAAATGACACCAACAACAAAGTCTAATCCTCCACATTTTTCAACTCAATCCTGACTTGAACAAAGAAAGTAAAAATTTTCTGACAATCAAAACTAAACCTTCTTGACACACAACTTCAACCTAATTACCCACTAAACAAAATCTCAACTCACACACAAATATTTTGGGGCGAAGTGAAGACGATGATGATAAGGTTTCACTGGGAAAAACTCATACCTCGAATGAATTATTTTCTCATTCCGCACAAAAAAAAAACAAAATAAATAAAATGAAGTGACAGGTAGTCATGAAAAAATTTTAACCTCATCTGGTCAGAAAGTAGTCCAGTAAAAAAAAAATGAACAAAATCGTATCCAAAGCGAAACTTTACCTCTTCTGCATGGGCGAAGGCGAAAGCTCGTTTTAAACTACATTTTCCCGTTTAATCCGAAGCGGAAAAAAATTGAAAACGTAGAGAAAATTCCCGAAATTAAAAAAAACGAAAAAAGAAAAACCGTCCTGAGACGTTCCAAAACCTCTTTGTCCAAAATTACACATAATAAATACCTTAAGGAAAACCAAATTAACATCACAATGATTGGAACACAACACAAAAAGGGTAAAAATCAAAGGGCGCAACTCCAAAGCGTTTATTTGAGTGGATAAATTTTCAAATTACGTATCGTCAAACTGTTAAATAAAATATTAACCTTTAAAAGTCGATAAATATTAATCAGAAGAAAAAAAGAGAAAATCAATCTGAAGGAATGTTGGTGTTCAGACACTGTGAAAACGAGCACAAAACCATTCCATCGATCCCCGCCCGAACGAACATCACAATTAAAATCTCGATATCAGATAATTGGAGGAAGAGGGAAAAATTGAAAACTTCCAACGAAACTCCAGCGAGAAAACCTCCCGGAGAACATACGAAAATAAAATCCCCGAAATAAAAATACCGAAAACAGCGGATAATCTGTTGTTATTTACCTTTGAATGACGTAAAAAAAAAAACAAAAATTGAAAAAACTGATAACATTTAGCTGTAAATTTCTCTGTTTACCATCCAAAATGGCGAGTAATGAAAGTGGATGATTTTAAGAAGAGAGATCTCGCAATGCGGTCCCCGCATCCCGAATCGATTTTTAACAATCACACACTCGTATTGTCAATAATTTCACAAAAACGACGTTAAATTGCTTATTTCAATGGGCGACTTCTTCTTCTAAGAATTATTTAAATAAAAATACGCTAAAGAATTAAAAAAAATTACGAGCTTATGTTTCACTTACGGAGAGTCAAATGAAACTAGGAATCGGCTTTGGTCGTGTCATCTGTTGCTTCAATTTGAAATCTTTTAGTTCGCGTTTTTGCCGTTTGGGGCAGCACGCGCTGCGACTGCAGATAAGGGGTTGGAAATATTCGATTGTTTTTCTACGTCACATTCTTTTTAATCTGAAACAAATTGTCAACGTCTCATGAAAAATTTAAAAACAGAACCGACCAAAAATTCAATGATACGATCGAGGGATATAAATAAGATAGTAAATGTCTTAAAGCAAAGCGAGAATGATTAAAATTAGGAAATATTTTTCTTTTGCGCGGTATTTGACGTGAAAGGCCGATCGTGTTCTGTTTTTTTTCCCCGTATTTGTGGAAAAAAATTTTTAAAAAGTTACCGTTTATTTCAAAATTGTAAAATTAGTACTGGTGAATTTGGGTTGATAATAAATAAAAAATTTAGCAACATAAAAATCTTTTTACATATTCCATATCTTCGAAGAATATTTTTATATTAAAAAACTTTTGGGGACTTTTGCGTAAAATAATTGAAAATCGTCGTTATCATAAAAGAAATGCAATCGCATCTAAATGAAAATGTCACTACGAAGTTTAGCATCTGTTTTGAGACCACTTTACCATTGCAAAAGTGAGACGATCAGACTGTAAATGGTAGGACGGCTTTGGCTAAAAACGCAGATATAACAAATATCAAGTTTCCTTTCGACTGTATATGTGAGGCCGAAAACCTCAATGAATAATTTCACTGCCCACGTTGGCGTTTGTGGTGAAGTGTTGAAAAGTAGCCGAGAAAACGGCGGTAATGGGAAATATTTTATTAATGAAACGACCGATGTAAATACTGGAGAAGGACCGAATTGGAAAAGCCGTCAGAAAGTTGAACTTGTCGTCGAAAGCATTAACCCACTGACAACAATGAAAGCAGATATCGTATTTCATTCTTCGATGCTGCAGGGGCCGCCACTAATAATTTTAAGTGTATTTGCCCGATGAAAAACTGTCTCTTCCATTTCGAAGGGCGTTCAAAACTTATTCAGAAATTTCTCACCTAACGCTGCTGACGCTGGAACGCCCATTGCAGGATCGTCTTTCTTTTTGTACCTTATTAAACCTTAATTTGGAAATTAATAACCCTTTTTACTCTTCAAAGCATTTATATATTACTTCAACTGGTAGGAAATTATTATAGCAGTGCAATAATTGTTACAAATTGTTCCATTTTCTATTTTATCGATTGTCTGTATTTTCCTGAGAAACTGTTCGAATCCCACACTGTTCGAACTCAAACAGATTAAAGTATCCATCAGTCGATACCTCAGATAACCACAGATAATACTCCAGAGAAAAACTGCGACATTTCTTCTCAACCGTCCAACGAAAGGATCTCATAAAATTTAATTACCGATCAGTTGAAAGGATTTTCTTTATCACTTATAATAATTTAGGGTTTGTGTCGATCGGAGAGTAAATTAACTTTAAAGGGGAGCCCCGGGGAAGGAGAAAATGGAAAGGAAGACACGGACCTACCACGGCCTTCACATTAAAAACCCCCTCCAGCCACCCAACGTCTTTCTTGGATTCTTACACTCACTTTGTGGAGACGAAAGCAGAAAATGTTGCTGAGAGTGCTGCGACTGACAACAGATCCAGGGATTGGACAAACTCTTCAGATACCATCTGAAGTTCTAAAATAAAATAAATAAGAGGACCCCGACCACATTTACTTCAACAACCGTTGTCTTTCTTTATTTCCCTGCATCATTCCCTCTCAGGATTTATTCCTTTCCTTGTCGAAGGTGAAGGAGACTGCATGATAAGTCTCTGTGGGGTTAAAAAAATTTAAATAATTTTTTATAATTATTGCTTTATTACTAATTATTATTATTAGATTTAATTAGTCATTTAATTAAATGAGTTAGTATTTTTTAAATAGTAATATATATTTTAACTTTAATATTTTTATTGTACACCGTAATTAATTTCTCATGTTTCATGACACATAAAAAAAAAACAAGTGAAAACTGTACATAAATAAATAAATACAATGGAAAAAAAATTTTCCTCATTATTTTGCCAGATTTTAGACATGTAAAAAAATTATTTGGTGGAATTTGATGCAAAATAGGGTGAACATATATTATTTTATATTAAAATATTATTAAATCATACACATAATGACATAAGAAAATGGCCAAATCGAAAAAAGATAGGAATTAGTCTGGATTTTATAATATTTTATATGAGAGAGTAGTTGATGTAATTAAACAGTGGTGGACACAGACAAGGAGAGAGCAGGCGTTATGCCAAAAGAAGAAAAAAAAAGAAAAAAAGGGGAAGTTGACCAACCCCTGCCCTCAGCCATTCATAACAACCACAAAAGAATACCCTTTCATTCATAAATGCTGAGATAGAATGAATTTCATTGAGTTGGGAGAAGGTGTGCCATGAAAAGCAGAATCCCGACTCAATGAATAGTCAGCTACCAGTGGAAGAAAGACGTGATGTCAAATTTATTCCGACTAAAGAGAAGACACCCAGCCTTGATGGGGTTTATCTCGGGATGACCCGCTCCCACTTTCTCAGTCAACGCCTCCCTCTTTTCTCTGTTTTATTGTTCCTCAGAGGCAGAGGCAATGAAAACAAGAACCGGAGGAGTGAATGGCGGCACGAGGAGGCGGACGTGACCTCCACAGGTTCGATCTCTGCCCGATGAACCCTCAAGGCGCAATCAGGTCCCGGGTGCACCTCTTCCACTGCAGGCAGAAGAAGTTGGAGGACGCAGGACCGGAAATTCAAGTGCCGATGGTCAGAGGGCAATTGGGCAGTAACCGTGCATGATATGAGTACTTTCAGTACCACAAAATGCGAATAATCAGGGAGTTGCTGGAATATTTCTTGAGGATAACGGTCCAGCGGTGGCGATGAAATTAACTAAATGTGGGAAATGTGGTAATTGAGTGACGTATTTTGTCGTGGTGAGAAGCGAATTCATTTAATAAAGCACAACGTGGTTCAAAATTCTAAAAAACTTCAGTCTGTACTCACATTTTAAGCTTTTGAACGTCTGCGGATTCCACCCGAAAACTTCGCCTGCAGTTCTTTTTGCAAGAGAACCCTCTTCCAGGCATACCTTAAAACAAGGAAGTGTAAATTAAAGTAGGAAATGACGTTTTCTGCCAATACCATGTATAACTTATATGCATTACTCTTATTAGGAACATTAAGCTTTTCGGGACTAATTTGAACACAACTCAAAAAGGATCTTTTATATTTTATTTACCTGTTTTTGTTGCAGTTTATTGTAATTCCTTACCGATGAGTAAATCAGTAATCGATGAAATCGAAAAGGAAAAGTCCTAAAAGCTTTTATGTTAGGCCCAGAAAAGAGAATTTTGGGAACTAAAGTCGCACCCAATACATAAATATTCGCTTAACAACCCCAGATTGTATATTTTTTTAATACCTGAATTTATTTACGACGACGGTTTCAACAATGGCCGTTACGGTTGTGTCTCCCATACGTAAATGAGAACCGTTTGTATTATTTACAGTGCCAACTGATTATATTTCACTCCAAATGGGTTTGAATTGATACGAAGAAATCGAAGCCGATGTCGTAATCTCTAAAAAACCCTGAAGAACAATTGGGAGGGATAACATTCACGAGTTGTGAATTTCTTCCATCTGCAGTCATTCAGTGAGACTTCACTGCCCAGAAAAACTGCACAAAATCCTGAAAAAATTAGGTCATTCGTAATATCAGCAGTTAAGTAGATTCTGATGCTTATTCTAACCAAAATGGCGACCGTGACAACAAATTTTATTTTCACTACAAAGGGGTTTCCTCTATAAATGTTTGAGTTGTGAAAAGTATACTTTCGTTATACTTTGGCGAAAGCTATATATGTCTGAAGGAATTTTCATACTCAAAATCTACTCAAGTAGCTTTCTTGAATGGAAATAACTCTTTAAATAAATTTAATATAACACAAAGAGAGTGTTTAAGAGATTTTTTTCTGACTTCACTTCTGCAGATATTTTTATTGCATAAAAAAACTGAAATTCTTAATTGCCATAATGAGTCCCATTGTTCGGATCCATATTTCAAATTTAATAAACGAATTAGAACATTTACAGCCGACACAAATCAGCCAATCAAAACAGGTTGCTTATCACTCATTGCAGACTTTCACGTCTGTTAAGGTCGGCCACTTCTGCTTATAAAATACAAAACCAACTTAATGATTATAAATATTTGTTGGTGCGATGCGAATCGGATTGCCAAAGAAAATCACCCCAAATGGGGGAGGGGGTTCCCCCGGGGCAACGCTCGGAGCGGAGTTAATGCCCCACCTTGGGGTGGTCCTTCGACCTCGGAAGGAATCCGCTCCAAGAGGAGCACCAATGTCCCTTTCGGATAAACAAAATTTGTTTTTGTTTTCGCTTTTCGGAATCGAAGGGTAGTCGCCATGAAACAGGACGAATCTCTTTGTTGTGATTATTATTTCGTTGGAGGATATCAAACAAAAAACAAAATTAGCCGGTTAAGGAGGCTAATTGGAGATTGGGAAAATGTTTTTGTATTCACCAGAATTAACGATCGGTTCTCAAAGAAAAAATACAACACTTTGAGAATTAATTTAAATACCTTTGGCCCCTTAAATCAATGAGGAGAATCAGTATTTTCGGGTGGTTTTAATTCGAGGGTGAATTAATTAAATATGTTGGGTCATAATCCACGAGGGTCATCCGGGTCATCGCAAAGAACCAAACTTGGCTTCCGAGCCGAAGGTCCAGGGAATGTCAGCAGAGGACATGAGACCGCTCATGCGCAACCAGATAATTAGGGTAGACAGATAAAGGGTGAACGTGAAATGGCGGCTTTCTCCGAATTCCTTAAGACTTCTGATGAAAAGATAAACACCGTTTTTATAAAAACTATTTTTAAAGATATTCCGATAGGAAAATATAATTTTTCATGTTCTTTTTTTGCAACAAAGCAAACGCCTCAAATGACAAATTTAACCAATTGCCGTGGGAAGACATTATTTATTCGCGTGCAGATTTTAAAAGAGGCATTTCTATTTCGTGCCCTTGACGTTTTTTGCAGGGCATCGCCCGCTTAATTTTAAGATTCAGAAAACTGTGAAAAAATACAGAAACAGAAAGGCTCTCTATAATATGATAGTCCGGAGGTTAACTTATAATACAAAAAGGCCCGAAATAAAAAACAAAAAAATAGAAGCAAAATTGGGGCTTATTCTCATCATCGGAGCAAACCAAAACTGAAAAAAGGGCTTTTAAACTTTGCTCATATGCATTTAGCAAAAAAAAAAACCTGCACCAATGAAGCTATAACAGAAATTCAAATTTTTACCCCTTTTACGTACCGCAAAAGTCCACAGGCACTCTTTTGGGTGCCGAAGAGTTCCCAAAATCGATTTCATCAACTGCCATCTCAAATTTCCACCCAAAATAAATAAATGAAACTGCACCGTTCGGTGGGAAATTTCCAGTATTTTCCATTTATGCGCGCCGAGTGTTAAAAACCACCAAACCTGAAGAATGGAACGAAATCTTAAGTTGGCCTAAACGAGTTTAGTTGAAGCGCGACATTCCGCCACTCATGTCCAACTGAACTCTTCGATACTTTTTCGTCGGGGATTTGACTTTTGGGGGGATTATTTTCGAAAATCTGAAGAAGCAGTGGAAAAGTGACGGTGTTTTGTCAAAGGGTGCGCGTGCCGCCTCCCTCACGAGTGTCTTTGTGCCGGGAAAAACGGGAAAAAGTTTTGGCGCCATGTTTTCAAGCTATTCGTGAACCGAAGTTTTAAGGTTTCGGTTTTAAGGTTTTTGTATTATTTAGTTTCTAATCAAAATGTGCACTAATTATTCAGCAGACTAAGTTCAAAACAATAAAAAGTGGTTAGTCTTTGTCATTTTCGGAAAAAATCACATAAAAGGTGAGCTTGTGAAAAATTTCTTCGGTCATTTGTGCAGAAAATTCCTCAAATTCCAAAATCAACAACATCCTAAAAAAATTATTGATATTGGTCAGTCGTTTCTTTCCATTCAACTGTTTGCATTCTTTGTGCAGTCTTAATAACAAACACTGTTATCCATTTGATAACGCTGAAAATCTCTGACACTTTAGTATGGGAGGAATTCGGTACCTAAAAATGGGATACTGAAGGAAAGACACCTCATTCAATGTGAAGGTGACCTGCACGAAAAGCAGTCCACTCAAATGTAAAGTGGATTTTTAAGTGGAGTTAAAGTCAGCTTAGGGAAATTTGGAAAATGACAAACGATGAGTGGTGTAAAAAGTACGTGAAAATATCAAAAAAAAAAAAATGAAAGAAAAGTTCAGTAAACTTTTATGGATGTGAAGTCGAAGGGTTGGTACCTCATAGAAACTTTTAACTCTGAAGCGGTACTGCCTCAGGTTGTTGTTCAAATGCCAATTTAGAGGAAGAATTTGGCTCAAAATCGACATTAACTAATATAATTAGTATTGATGGAGAATTTTAAGTTCACGAAGGATAATGACGTTAAAAGGTTGTCCTTACTATTACTGGTTAAGTGTAGATTACAACCAGAATAAAAGACCAAGAAAATATGTATTACCTCCTGTAGTTTTTAACTACACCGGTTAAAAAGAAAAGAAAAAATTCCTTATACGGGAAAAGAAAAATGGTAACGAAGAGGTAAAATCAGTTGTAGAAATGATTTACAGATGAATTCACATTTTGGGACGATTTTCCATAAAATCTCATATTCAAACATCCTTTTTACTTTCTTTCGTAAACGTGAAGTGACCTCGTTTGTATAGCAGTGTTTCGGAATGTGGGAAATGCCTCCAGGCCCTCACGCAGACCGAGGTAACCGTGTCGTCAGGTTCAGGTATAGCAACTGCTGATGTCATGGCTTTGCCCAATTCGTTTTTAACAGCTTCCAACTCGGGGGTTCTGTTTTATTCAAAATAGATAAGACATAAATCTCTTTGCTTACCCTTTTGGAATTGAGCCTCCTTTCTCTTTCTTCATCTCCATTTGAAGAGTCCACCGGATATGATCTCTCCAACCTGTGAGGCATTGATAATAAAATTACAAATAGGAAATGACATCTTTGAAGTCAAAAAGTGGCCATATCCCGGAAGTCCCAATTTTTAATTCAAACAGTGAAACGATATCTGTTGGCCAAGCCAACAGCCTGATGGCACCTGATGCAAAACTCAGAAGAGCCCAAAGCACCAAGTCATGGTACCTGACTCACACCTGCTCCACCTATTCCACCTTACGTCGTGCCGGACGGCGTAGATGATGACCCATCCTTTCATGGTGTCGAGGGAGTTCTCCTTGACCTTCGTGGTCCTTCGAATAGGAAACAAAAGAAGGTTTCGCGAATTCAGGTATATCAGTCAGTTATGACAGCTCGGCTGATGAATAATATGAATCAGAAAAGGAATCCTCAGATTCACACCATCATCCATTCTTCACGGTTCGGTTCTTCGGTGGATTCTCTTAATCTGCAAACCCCAAGCTACGCGCCAACCGTAACGTATACCCTGATTATATGAAATAAACAGTAATCGAGATCGTTTATTAAGCAAACTGGTAAATAATATTACGAAAAATTGCTAATAAATCGTTTTAGTTTATTTAGTTTTCACCCGGTTGGCCGCGGCCGTTACGAAATTTCACCTCGTTTTCCTCCCGTTTGGTTACAAAAACCGGAACCGGAAATGATTTCCCTTTTATTGAGCGCCGCTCGACTTGGTGTGAAAATTCGAGGAAAAACATCGGGGACACTATCCAAACAGTGACAGGATAGAAAATAATTAAATTAAAAAGGGAGAGATTGTGTCTGGTTAACAGTGTCAGCACAGGTGTCATTTTGATAGCTATATCAAAACCTAAGAAATGGGGGGGGGGGGAACACAGAGAAAAAAGCGGGGGAAATAAAATAAAAATCAAAATATGGTGGAGAGGTCAAGTAACAGCGACCTTTTCTTATTTCTTACCACTTTCTTATTCTTTCGTCAAACATAATCTCGATTTTAATCTCCAATTAATCGAATCCCGACAATGGAGGCAATGTTGCAATGGAGTTTAAAGAAACGAGTGCCATCTGAGATGACTTGTTGGGAGGCAAAACGAAGAAAGAGCCCAAGGAAACGATTCCACGGAACTTGTAACGGTGATTCGAGAAATTATTCGGTCAAATGGTCACAGACAAGTGCACGTTTTCTCGATTGAAACGCTCACGTGTCTCTCTCACCTTTGCTTGGCCCCTTCTCGGTGTCCTTCATTTCCACAAATTCATTTATTTGGGGGTGAATTCTACGGGACTGCACTGGTTGAATGCATTCAGGGTCAATCTACCAAAAATTTTACTTCCACGAAGCCTAAATTAAAATCTATTTTAAGTTTCCAGTTCGACTTCACATGCAAATTAATTGTTTTCATCTAACAAACCTTAACGCCAAATGAGTTATTTATAGTTAACTCTTAATGAGCATTAGTTATATTTTTATACCGGTCAGTGTAAAGGGAATGCAGAATAAATAGAACAAAAATTTTCTATAACTGTTTGTGAATTTGAAACATACAGAAAGAGATACAATGACATCTATTCTGGGCCAGTAAAATATACTTTCAGATAAGAAATAACACATATTAATTCAGTTGTAATGTTGTAATTATAACAGACTGTCTTCATTTCATGCGAGATTGTCTGTTTACCCTACAACGAGGCTACTTTTAAGAGAGATAACTTATAGGACGTAAAAAATTATTAAATCATTTACACATAACGGCAGTATGTTTGAATTAAATAGCCGAGAGGTCAAAATGACCGCCTTGGCCGTTCTACTGTTAAATACTTCTATAAATTATCATCTTAATGAAGGTGTGAGCACTTCTTTCTTTTAAATTTATTTAAGTCAATCCCTGACAGAGAAGGTGTTCGCTTGAAGGCTTCGACAAACCGAAAAAGAATGCATCGGCCTTTCAACCGTCTTCTGCTCTCCCTCAACACCCAATACAATACCTGGTGCTAACACTTCTCATCACGTCCTCTGCCTTCGCGATCTGTTAAGAAGACCATCACGAATTCTCTCTGGAGGTCAATATGAGCGCGTGGAAACAAACTACCTGAATTTAAATTATTATTATTATATTAGATCGGTGCTTTTTTTATTTACTCCTCGGGCGATATGTAAACCCCTCCGAGGAATGAATTTTTTCAAGGAGATAAAAATGTGTTGATGTTTCCAATAACAATTAAATTATACAAACGCATAAGATGCATTGCTGCAGTCGGGAATCCACTCTTTACTTTAAGGCCTTGATACTCAACCTGCCAAATTTGGCCCATTGAGTCCTTTCGAATGGCTCAGTGGCCCAGCCGAGACCAACAGTGAAAATTTGTGAGGATAGGTTGTCCACTGGAGTTATTTTAAATTTGCCGCCATTACCAAAATATGTTTTTGGTATCACATTTCTTTTTATCAAAAGAAAATATATTGCTGATTCATAATTTTTTATGATTTATTTATTTATTGTAATGCACGGTCATTGTCAGTTTGTGCCTCACAAAAATAAGAAGAATCAAATAAGGTGCAGTTCATAATGATTCATAATTCATAATTGTAAGTACCTTTTTTTGGTTTCCCAGTCGCGATGTTATGAAAGGAAATACAGCCCGAGTGATAAAAAGGTTGAGTACCAAGGTTTTAAGGGGAACTGTGCAGAGAAAAAGAAAATGGCGGGTCTGAAACATTTATGAAAATTGTGTCAATATGTAAAGATTCCAGGAGAAACGGTCTTTCTCAAAGGCGACGCACCTTACCAAGACATAAAACATGGGTGGCCAACACGCAGCCCTCCGGGAATCATTTCGGGGCACGCGAACTCGGGAAAACACGAAAGGACAACACTATCAAGAAAACTTAATTATGCGAAAAAATAAAAACCTAAACTATTTTAAATCTGGCAAGAACTGCATGCACCTCATTCCCCTTTATATATTTTCTTCTTCACATAGATCAGTGATCCCCTTCTGGATGGCCACAGGTGCAACAGGGATGAACAACTCTGAGGGAGCGATGATAGTATAAAATAAAGAAGAGAACATTTGGGCAAAATGATTTATATATTCCGATCATAACGAAAAAGGCCGGGGATTACTAAACCGGCACCAAAATCTCATTTTAACTTTTTTACTATCACATTCTATTCTGAGTTAAATATTTATAATTTATATCTTCTTCATGTTTTATGAAAAAGGTAGAAAATACATATGTAAAAGCTATTGAAATTTAAGAAAAATTATTTTCCACTTTGAATATAAATTATTTCTTTTACACTTTTTTTTATAATAATTACGAGTCCATTTTGGGGAAAGAAAACGTGCAACAGCTCAACAGCACGACTGATATAATAGAAAAAAAGGGAAAAGACTCAACTGAATCCGTAATTTCTTTCCTTCAGTCGCGTTTATTATTAAAAAAAACAAAGATAAAATAAAATAAATTATTCGGTTAAGTTTTCACGGGTTATAATTACCAGATGTCGAGTGAACCGCTTTTCTGCGTCATTTTATTTGTTGGCCACAATGACAGAGAAAACGGTGCTTCGGGACAAAGAAGAGAATGAAGAAGCAGACGAAATTGCATTGCATCGGTTGTCACTCCGGGGAAACTGCGAATTAATCCTTCCCGACGCTTTCAGAAAGTAAACAAAGCGAAAAGAAATTTTCGAATGGTCCTAAAGAGCGTTAAAACAAAAGAAACACAAAAGATATTTAGCTTATGGTCGACGGAAGAGAAACCCCAAACTGACAAAATCAGGGAGAGGTCAAATGAGGGTGCATTTATCTGAGGGACTCTTATTTTTTACTTTATTGATCAGAGAAATGTGGAAATTTTTTGCCTCCATTTTCCTCGCCAGAATTAAACTGTCTGTGGAATCATTTTGTCATAGTTGCTGACGATGGCGGCGAAAATCCTAATTGGGGAGTTTTCTTTTTTTTTTATCGTCACACAATGAAAGTTTTGATAAATCGGTTTGTGTAAACAATAAAACACCTAATTATTGTTACCTGATTTTACAAATTATACTAATTTTCATTCGTTTTCTCCAAAATACTTCGCATGAAAAGAAGGAAACGCTTCACTAGTTGATATCTCCCGAAAATGTAACACCAAATCGGGATTTTCTCGTGGGATTAGGGATGCAATTTAGAAGTTTGTCTGTCTGTTATCACTCCTGGCCCTCATCCGGATAATCCCGAAGACTTCCCGATCAATTCTATAAATGAGAATACCCGTCCCACTCAAAGTTGACACCAACCATTCGTAGAAAGCTGAAGAAATAAGCAATGACTCGGCCTATTTGACGGGGATGAGAACCCCTTTGGAAGCTTTTGTCCCTTCCACCGGAGTTTAGAAGGAGAAAGTGAACGGAGAGCGGAGGAAACGAATCCAAAGTCACAACTGAAACTTCAACTGGCTCATAACCATAAAATGAGCCGCTCCCATGTGGGCTACGCCAGGTCAACGTTCTCGAAAAGACATTGTTCTGAAACAGTCATTAAGTGGTGTCGCCCCTTTTTTAGGCGACTCAGTCCCCACAACACCCGAAAATCTCACAGAAAAGCAAAGCATTCCATATATAATATTCGATCCCAACGGAACTCTAATTTGCATAGTTTACCTTTAAATAATATCCAATTCACACTTATTCGGGCAATTAAACAATTCCGACTGCTGACTCATTACCGGTGCATTTCGGTGGGCAGAGAAAGGCATTGTTTCGGAAAGGGGAAAAACAGAAATTGTTTTATTAACTCCTCGGAGAAAATAGAAAAAAGATAACCTAATTGAAAACCTTTCAAACATGATCAAATTCTCTTTCGCTGATGGGCTTCCAAAGAATGGGGAGAGAAGAGGGGATGAACACACCCTTTTTTCGAAACTCTTTGATTTTGACAAATAATGACGAGTTTATACAATCTTCTTTCGTTTTTTTTTTTCTTAAATTTTTTTCCAATCCAATTCTCTCGTCTCTTTAAACTCTTCTTAATTTTCTTGTCGTTAACTAAGCAGATTCGATTAGTGTTGTGATAAATTTGTCATTTCCTCTCTGAGTTTCGTATTTCTCTATTTTTGTTCCCCTTTTATTAAATTTTTTTTTTGGGGTGTTCGACAACGGTTGAATTTTTTGGCCTCGAGCGATAAATATTTCTTCTTTGTGTTTTTTTTCTCATTTTTTTCTTTCAAAAAATTTCCAGTATGTCCGCTATAAATGTAAACAACCTTCAATTCGATACAGGTTTACCCCTCTTTGTAATAACATTCAAAAGTCAATAAATTTACCTTTTTATATCACGTAATTGTCTTTCGGACTCGTTTTCGAAACGAGGAAAAGCCGCCAAACCCCGAGAATCACTTTCTACCTTTCTTCTGCTCACCCTTTCTTTCTAAGAGCGCCTCCTACTTTCATTTCCTCGGTCACTCGGCAGAAAGACACATTCGAGGCGGGTCGAAGGATAAGTTACGAAGCAGAAAATAACTCCCAAAGAGCAAAGCCCCGAAGAATGATGACTCGGCCAAAGTCCGACCAATTATTTTATATTTGTTCAATTATTGACAAATTAGACTGGAAGAACTTCCGGTAGTGCATTAATAGTGGGGTATTAAAAAGGGATGACGTTTCAGAATGAAACTCCGCTTTTCATTGTGGGTCAGCTCAACCAGAAAATGCTTATGTCAGGTGAACCTAATTTGGAAACCTGATCCTAAATTTGTTTGGTGTGCGTTCAAGAGGTGAACCGATGAAAGAAAACTCAATGAAAAATATTATTCCGGGGTCCTGATCCGACCTAATTAATTGTGTATTCAACATTTGAAGCGTAGAATGATTTTATAAAATTGATTCTACTCAGCACGTTTAACCTAAATTTTAAAAATTCCTTTTTTAAAATCCGCCCCAAAAATGAGACTACAAAATAAGAAAGGGAGAAAAGAAAACTGAAAAGAATACAACAAAGAAAAATTTGTTAAAAAAAGAGGAATAAATTATATTATAAATTAAATAAAAAGGAAATTTATAATTGAAATTAAATTATAGTTGCCTGAAACTGTACCTGTGGGCAGTAGTTGAGATAAAACCTGAGAGACAGTAGTTGAGAATATTTAATGTTAAGGGAGCAATCCTAAATTAAAAACCAGTTAAACCTGAAAACTCAGAAGTGTAATCAAAGCCACCACCAAAGGAGTCAACACAGACAGACAGACATTAGGAGAACTAAAAATGGGAATTTTTTAAGGCGAATGGAATCGTTTGAATGGTGAAAAAGTCGCTAATGGCCAGGACACATAGCCTCAATATCCTTATCCCCTCACTGAAGTCATAAAATGCATTTTGCATACGCATTCAGAATGTCAGGTTCTCTCAAGGATAAACAACGGAGGAGAGAAAAGAAGAGCGATTACCTAAAACAATTTCATGTCCTCTTTTTCGATTACAGTTTCCAATTTTCATTTCCTAATCGCTTTTTAATGATCGTAACAGTTATGTACAATGTTCGAGGAAGAGATGTTCGAAGAAGACCGAACCCGATGGGAAAGTCGAGAACCACTTAAATGGGAATGTCAGCTGAGTCTTCCACGGGTTCAACATCACTAAATCCCCCTTCTTGTTCTCGAAAATACCTTCGCCAAAACAAATTTATTAAAGTCGAACGAGGCAGGAGGGACGGAAGGGAGAGGAAATGCAAAGGCGGCAAGCATGAAAGAACTCCTTCATTTAAATTGCAAAAAACAAGGTTCAGTCAGGTATGAAATTAACCTACCGAATGCGGCCGCCAAGACGGTCAGAATAAAAGGCGAATCTGACGATATGAATCTGCTGTTCAAATTCGGAGTGGGCAGCGACTCCCGTTCTTAGATAACCACAAAAATGTTAATTAAATTTAATCGAGTAATTTGTTCCTCTGAATTTCTCCAACTCATGCAGATTTAAATTTGATTTCCGTTAAATCCGCACAATCCTCTAAAACCCCATCGCTTTCTGTTCCCTCCTAAATTACCGCTTTCGACTTATTATTCTTGTACCTTCATATTCCCTCTGCTCAGATTACACTCTCACGTACTTCACAAAAAACGTTTTAAGCAAATACGAATTAATTACTTACTCTTAAGCTTATGAAGAAATGAAGCTCCTGCATAAGAGTAACATGAATAAGTTTTGTAGAAATCTGAAAAGAAACAGAGTGGAAGTGAGTCGACATTCGAGGAATAAAGTAAATATTAAACATAAAGGTCAAAACTTTTTATTTTTAAATAGTAAACCTCAGTTCGGTGGTTTATAACAACGAGAGGAGTGGAATGAGCCAAAAACCAGCCTTTCTTAACAATTAATTAAACAGGAAAAAGGGGTATTTATACAGTACATTTGGCTGCAGCCGAAAAGCTTAAAAAAAATAGAAATAATCACTCAAGACAAATATGGAATGAAAGTGTACGTGAGGAACGAAATACAAGTAAACGTAAAAGAAAAATTTTCGCCTTCGGCGGTGAAACACCGACATTGCTTCCGTACTAAAAACAAGACTGTTACTCAGTTGGGAGCTGTAGCATCTTCTCCCCTTGAAATTTCAGGCACGGCCGAGGATATAAAAAGGGCATCATGTCGGTCACCGACCGGAGGGCATTTGTTAAAGCATTGAAAGGAAGCCGCGCCTACAAAAAGATGCCAGTCTCTTAAACCAATTTTCAATATCCTTAAGTAAATTGAGTTTGGAGCGAGAGATTTTCTCTTGCGTAATCCCAGAGCGTTCATGAGTGCCAACATAACAAATTGGAATGCATTAGCATTTCATCATCGACTTTGAAAAGTGAGAGAACTCGTTCGATAATCATTGACGGCGAAAAGACACACTCGATGCCCGAGTGTATCTTCTTTTTCAGCTTTCACTCAAATACACTCGAATCTAAATTTACACCCCAATTAACAAGTGCTTAACTCAGCAGTTGTGAAATCTGCCGGCCTTGACTAATTACCCTTGACGTAATAAAATGACAGGTTGGTCCCAATAACTGAAAATGATGCAGTGAAAAGTATTCATTTCGGTCAGCAGTCATTTTTAAATATACGCGAGTTCCGCTTCAATTCTGCTGTTTCTAAATTCAAATTCCCGAATGTTCTGTGGCTCATCTCTGTCTCGATAAAACTTTTTAAACTCAATCTGAGGAATAGATTTTCTACAAACTCTGCCTGATTTCACACCTCCGATGTCAGTTTAATATTTCATAATAATATTTTCTAAGTGGTGATGGCAAAAAAAGTTAATTAAAAAAAAGTCAAAATAAAAAGGCCGCCATTTTTAATTCACAGTCCACTTGAACGTGTAGTTACTGCGCAATTAATTTTTAAACTTCCATTTAAAAATATACAAACACTATTCTGCAACTCTTCTTAACGATGAGGATCATCGTTTCTGAATCAGCAGTAAATGGAACATAAATTAAGTTTGCTGATGAAAATGATCGTCAAAATGAAGGTGTCAAAACTTCGGGTGTTCATTTTTTGCCCATCCCGACTGCAAATGATTGGTTTTTATTTCATATAATTGCCACAATTTCATTCATTTGTAAATTGCTTATTGTTTTCGAGTATAGGATGAGATATTATTTATTATTATCCGAACGCATAGGCAAAGCCGTACGTGGGAAATCGGAGACCGAAAATGAATGATTGTAAAATTCATACGATGTTTGGCTTTCTTTCATCAAAACACTATTGTTTGACTTTGCCGAAAGGACAAATCCAACACTTCTTTAATGAACCACTGAGGTTAAACATCTGTGGAAGGGAAAAATAAAAGACTGAGAAGCTCAGTCAAAGCCAAACACTCGTCGCGGAAAGCGTAAAACAAGTTGAAAAACGAAAAACAAATATGGTGCAATGGGTGCGAATGTTGGGCATTAAGAGATCAAGAGAAAACGCATCGCGGTAGATTATCTACTAAAAGATGGGGAGATCAGGTGTCTGCAAAAATCCCTGACCCAGCAAGAGATGCAATCCGGCCGAAGTAAAAGTTGCATTGTCAACCACTCGCACAACGCAAAGGTTAAGCACCGTGCTTATATAATGATAGCGCATAAAATTCACGTATTATCTATAATTAGATAAATATCAGGTAGATAATTTAAAAATCATTGTTCACTGGCGGGATTTAAAACTTGTTCGAGCCTCTGGCTATCGTTTTACGGCGCCCAAATTTTCCATTGGGGACAACTTTTGTAAAATTTATAATGAGAAAAGTCGGAAGAGAACGACACGTGCCAGCCAGGGTCTTTAATTTCTCCGCGTTAAAACATTACGTATTAATAGGTAAAATCAGGTACGAGCCTTATTTGTCACGGTCTCGAAACAAAGAGGTTGCCTTGTGAATTATTAAATTTTCATTGTTGGCCTTTCGACTGAAATGGACGACAGAGATTACTGTGTTTTTAGAACTTTCGTTTGAATCGTTGCTTTCCTGTTGGGGGACGAGAACTGCATCTAAATTTTCGATTCGTAACTTCCTAAAGTGTTGACAATTCGTTTATCTATCATCCTTGTTGAAAATACAAATGTAGCATCAACACTTCTTGAAATGATCATCGAAGCAAAGCTTTTTAATCTTCAACTGTTTCAATAAAAAGTTGAAATGTACCCAAACAAGAAATTAATATTCCCTTATACAGAAAATAAATGTATTTATTAACGACTGATTCTTTTTCTAATCTATATGGCAACATCTTACACACAACTAAATCTTTTGGGATGCAGAATTGCAATTATTATTGCTCTATTTTATTTCCTCAACGATAACATAGAGATGTTAGAAAGTACAGTGAATGAAAGAGGAAATGCAGTAATTACTAATAAAGCCATATGTAATGTAACATTACAAATCCTCTAATTAGACTAATCACCGCGCCTTCCTTTTAATTTTTTTTTATTTCTTTCCCTGTATAAAATCTTAATGTTTTAGTAGGTTTTCTTAAATCCTGTACGTTAACAAATCGAAAAGCAACAATAACCACGCTGATAAAAATTCAGATCCAATCATATCACAAAATCAAAACAATCCTTCAAATAATGGAATGGCACGCGTACAATTTCAGCTTTATCATTTTGTGTTTTTTAGAAACATTTTCCTGGCAAAGCAGTTTTCGAATTCTTGGTGCTCTTCTCCGGTGCAAAACACCACAAAACACAACATGGAAAAAGACCACCGACCACCGGCCAATGCACATACGCAACCAACAAAAATAATTTCATGCTTTCTCTTACGCTTAAGTAAAAAGCAAATTAGTGTCGAGGCTGAGTCTGAACAAATCAATACATTAAACGCAAAAATCAGACTTCCATCTCTGAAAAGAAATTTATGGTACTTCGATCGTTAACTTATCCATTGTCCCATTGAATGTTTTCAACTTCTGAAGAGACCGGACAGACGTCACGTAACGCCGCCACATTTTTCCATTCTCAATAAAAACTCTCCCACAAGAAATCACGATTTTTATAGAACCAGGCAAAAGAAAAACCTTGAGCTTCGTCTGAAGTCGTCGGAAGGTCGAAAGGTCTTAGAAACTATTCAGCGACTGAGAATTAATTGTTATTTCTCGGCGGGAATCGGGGGTAGGGTTCAGGGGAATTTTCCTTTATGTGTTCCCCCTCTGTGTGAGCAGAATTAACGAGTAAACCCACAAAGAGAAGTCGGCCTTGGAAGAGTGAAACAAACCTTGAGGATCATCCACAGCCAAAATAATGAGGAAATGGACAGGATGAACGAGTACCTGACTCTCCTTATCAGGGACAAATTCCCAAGTCAGGGAGAGGCCCCTGAACATGACCATAAATGCTTAACTATTTACCTATGCATAAATGCATTCCGTGGGTGGGGCACAACTGGAAAAGCTAAAAGAAAAAACGAGAAACAAGAAAAGAACATTTCCCATATCCGAATGACCCAAACAAGCACCCCTTTCTACGAAACTACCCTCCTCCAACTGACAAACACCAAATCCCCACCCTCTAATACTCGAATTTATTTATTTTCAGTAGCTAAACAAAATGGATGACCAGACGGCGTTCGTTTTGGCTCTTCAGCTGATCGCCCTCTGCACTGTCGTCAGCGCTCTCATCCTCTACCTCATGTGCAAAATCAGAAGAAATTACTTGTCTTCCTTTTCCGACGGCGATGATTTCACTTACATGAATATTGGAGGAGGTAAGAGAACATTGGATTTTCTTCTCGGCCACCTTCTCCTCTCACAATTTAAACTACTTTCATCCGATCAGGATTTTTTGCTTTACTCCTGATTAACTTTCTTTCACCATTTTTCCAAAAAAAAGGCATTAAAATTGACTGCTTTTAAAACTAATCCACTTAATTTATGTAATAAGGAAGGGGAAAGATGAAAAAAACCAAATTAAAAAAAAATAATAGGGTACTTAAAAGAAAATAATTATAAATCGTTAGTTTTTAATTATTTCAAGTTTTAATAAAAAATAGTGTTAAAATATAGTATTAAATTAATTAATTATGTTTTATAATCAAATAAATTTTAATAAAAATACTTTTAAAAATTTATAGATTTTTTGTAGCAATAAAAAGGAAAAAATATTTGGTTACAAATAGGTGTTACAATGGGCAGAGGAAAAAGAAACGAAAATGATTCCCTAAAACAGTCGGAACCAAAAGGAACGAAATAAACCAATCAATGGTAAAAAATTAAAAAAGAAAGCCAAAAGTTAGAGGGAAATGTGGACAACACATGACCTGAGGCCAGCAACTTCAACAGTCCAATGGTAATCCTTTGAATAAATGTGGCGAAACAGAAAGCAGTTATGTAACATGGCGATTTCACTTGTGGTATATGCTAAGGCCTCCAGGAAGATGTCAATGAGCTACGCAATGCGCACCTTAATTAAAAGACACAATGCACTTACAGGTAAGGGGGTTCTGGTCACTTCGCTGGACAACCTTCTGGGACTGCAGCTCGCCTATCACCTGTCCACGAGAGGGTTTCGGGTCTTCGGGGGTGTGAAGCCATCCGGCTACGAGGCGGACGGTCAGGGGATTCTCGACTCGGAATCCCCGTCCAAGAAAATCATGGAGGCCAAATGGAAGCGGTTCGAAGCCAACTGCAAAAAAGAAGAAAACGAGAGATTTATGAACGTGGTGCTGCTGCCGCTGGACGTGACCCGGGAGGACCTGCTGCACGACGCTGTTGGGACCATTCGCAGGCATTTGCCCGCTGGAGAGGATGGTGAGTAACACCCGAATGCACAAAAACATTCGCACTTTCCTATTAATTGGCATGCGAGAGATAAATACACAATGAAATTGGATCAAGGTACAGGCAATTTTTATGAATATTAATTAATTTTCAAAGCAGGTGTATCCTGCTTTTAGCATGCCGCCACGAAGGAATTGCCTGGCGAGGGAAGAAGGTCGCGTTCTAAATTATGTTGCGGCCGACTAATGATATCCTACCCTTGTTGAAATTAGGAAGGCAAGGTGAGGAATCAGAAACAAAGCACTCTTTAGGGATCCCCGAGTGAGGAGAAGGGACAAGGTCCCCTTTTAAATATACTCCTTTGTTATACTCGAACAGACCACCATGAGTACAAATTAATGACATTTACGGTAGCGCATAAAACTATTGGGACAATACAAAATTTAATAGTTTCTTAGTTAATTATTTCACTATACGATTTATTTAGTTCTGTTCATAATAGACAGAAGTTTAAAGATAAACTCTTTCTTCTGTTATTTAATTAATATTATATTTATAAATTTTGTAAAGTATTTTAATGAAAGCCAATGAAATTTCTCTTTTAAGTAACTCTTACGGGTGGAAAAGTACAAATTTTGTATTGTCAAAATACTTTTGAGCACTAGTATAATCTTCCCAAGAGAGTATACATGCTACCAAGAGAGTATGGAACCCAAATGCTACCAAAGGTTCTGACATTCTTCTGTTCAGAGCGTCAAAACACAACTTTTGAAAAAACGAAAGAAACAATATGGAAATGAATGTCGATCAAAGAGTTCTCCAATGCCGGAGATTCATTGTTTTGATATATATTCGAAGAGTTTTCTTTCTATTTCCAATACCTAATAAGGTAGTTCACAATTGAATGCGCGTGAACGCGTGCAGATCCGTGCATCGGAGGTCAAAGCGCTCTCAGGCTCAACGGTCCTCTACCCGACTTTCTACTTCTTCCAAAGTAGGGCTGAACTCGAAAACGTGATTGTATCTGTTTTGTTTCCGTCGCCCGATGATGATCTCGACAAGTGCGAAGAAAACCGTTTGGAGATGACCGGGGCAACATTGGAGCTTTCACTTTGCATATATCTTTATCAATTAGTTCCCAACAGGATTGATAAACTCAACAGCTTTACATTTACATATATAATATCACATAATGCGCCACACACCATATTGATATTTTCATAAGCTGAGTCATAAATAACTTCCGGTGCTATTTAAATTCTGCCTGTATCTAGCCGTTACCATGACAACGAGTTTCGCTATATAAACTCTAAAAATATGGTATTAGTCATGTATTGCTCTTGCGATAGTTGTGTATATACTGAAGGACTAATAACTGATAGAGCAAAGAGAGAATACCTTAAAGAAGACAATCTTTTAAAGGCGATATTGTAACAGCTGAAACGTTGAATACTCCGCAATCAACTAAATAAATAAATAAAGGAAAATCTCTGATAGAAAAAAGGAAGTTACGTATGACTCGATCTAATATATAGAAAATTTCAATAACGTTTATGAATTGGTTAAATAATCCAATTACGAATTACATTGTAATGATAAAAGCAGTTCTTTTACGCATTGTTTCCAGAGCATTATTAACTCGGGTTTTGTATTGTCTCGAGGACTTCCTCCCCTCTCCCCAATAGCCAACCCCACCAGCCAAATGAGAACCTGAACCAAAACCAACCTGTAGACGACGAAGCGCAAATTCTCTCTTTCGGCGAGAATAGAATGCCTTCAATGACACGTGGTTGAGAAAATATATTTTGTGGGTTGTTCTTGACCTGAAAAAGAGGAAAAAGAACACGTTGTTAAACAAAAGGAAAACGTTGCCAGAAATAATCGGCAAACACTTTAAGCAGATGATGGGCTCCGAGCAGAAAATTTATCTTTTATTTGCTTTTTTATTGTATTTATTTATACAATTAACGTATATTAGGATGGTTACTGTAGGCCGTGTTTACGCTCTCCTAATCAAACATTTTCACTTGTTAATTAGTTGTCGGTTTCAAGTCCGCGTTTGCCTTTCATTTAACATTTTGTACTTCTCACTCCTGGATTGCCCCTCTTCAAGAAATTAATCCTCAGAGGTGTTCTTCTCAAGGGCTTCTCACTCACCAATGTTAGAAATTTTCTTGAATTTAAATGCAAAGACATTAAAATTTCTAATTGCCCGCCAACGCCCACTTCCTCCTCTCATAACAACTCATTTGCGTTTTTGGGATTTAAATAAAAACGCGACTTTATTCACTTCATTGGAAAGAAGTGAAAAGAAGAATGTATATTATTAAATGAAAATAATCTGAAGTTTATGAGATATTCAACCTTTCTGTTGTCGTTATGATTTTTCCTTTAAAAGTTTGTCGTGAAATTCGGTCTCGTGCCTTAAATAATTGCTCTTTTCAACTCATATCTCAAAACCAATTCTCAACTGCATTATCAGTTAATAGTACTTCATCACTGCTGCATATTTTTAAAAATAACATGGATCACTAAAGATTAACGGAAAGATTATAGTGGAAACAAAAACTTGTAATGGTAATCCACAACAGATAAACAGAGTCTATTTGTATATGTTGCAGGCAAAGTATGTAATTCCTAATTCTTGACAAATTTCTCAAATATGAATACGTAAGCGCAAAGTGCCAAAATATCATGTGCTTTTAGTGTAAAAGAACAGTACAATTCTAAGTGTGTTACAACCTCAGTTCTTCTGTCTGTATGAACATGATATGCTTCATTTCATTTTCCTTCCGCTTTAAAATACATTTAAATAATTATCTCTTAATTGATTTAAATATATAATTTATTTAAGTAACTATCAATAACAGTTTCTGCTGTGTTATTCTATACACTTTGCCTAAACTCGTCATTCTGTATAATGCCTACTCATTCACATTCACATTCACATTCACATTCACATCACTATACATTGCCTGAATTTCACACTTTGCCTGCAACACATAAATGAGAAGTTATTTATAACTATTATAAAAATGTCGGTGTAAATTAAATAAAGAGCAGAGAAAAGAACTCAAGAAATGGAGAATCCATGTGAAAGTATAAAAACTTCGGTAGAAATTTTAAGCGGAAGTGCAGTCATATTTTTCAAATACTCTACGAAGCAAAAATTCACCTTAAATCGGTCACACACGTGAACAAAATATTTATTTCCTTAATTGCTATAAATTCACTTTCTTTCGGGCTGTAAATTAATTATATAAATTAATAATTGCGTTTCAGATATTTGTTTTCTTTAAGACATTATTTGAAAAGTGTGATCCTCCCAAGCGAGACAATCCAAAGGTCCAATAATCACCTCTCTCTGTCCTTTTATTGGCGATTTATGCTGAAGGCACAATGTGAATCATTAGATTTCATTCGAAGGAAAGTGATCAGCCAATCGGAAGGGAAAAATTTTCATTTCAAGGATAATACGAATGAAATAAGTTCCGGTTTGTGGAAGTCACAACAGTCGATTGTTTCTACGCACAAAATTAATTCTTATGATGAATCATTCGTTTTTTGCGATTGAAAATACGCTCGAATGTGAGATAACATGGCGACCCCCAGGTATCCCTAAATCTACGCAATTAGTTTGGCTTTGAGAGGAGGTGGAATGCAAAATGAACGCAATCTTGGAAATAATCGCACTTTTTAGATCGAATCTCCTCAGAAAGTACCACTACTCCCAAGTTGTATCATTTAGAAATGGTATTTTACACCGAAATACAAATTGACAATGAGATCATAAGTAACTTCCTTCAGCAGTTTCTGTTATTTATGGGTTTCATGACAACAACGTTTTGCTTTCATTATAAAAACGAAACGAAGTGTCAAAAAGAACATATTCATCATATATGTATGTGATTACGAACTAATAACTAATCGCCAGTTAGAAATACAACATTTTATAAGACGACAATCTTTCCGAAACAGTTCAATACTAAATACAACATTAATACTTTATGACTCCACATAATACTGCAATAATTACTGCAGCCCTTTCTTCAGCTTGAAAAGCTCCTGTTTATCTCCAGCAGAAAAAGCCCAACTTAAACCTTAATTGTGATTTTGATTTCTGAAAACTTTTTAAAACAATTAGATTAAGGATACTTAAATTAGTGAATGTTTTAATCCTTTCGACCTTTTCCATAACTGATTGACAAGAATCAAGTGATCCGCCATAAAATATAGTAATGTATACAGAAAAGTAGGATTTTAATCGGTTCTTTTCGCCATCAATACCAACATTTGTCGTTGAGAGTTGTTAATTTGAGACATTCTTCCAGGATTGTGGGCAGTTATCAATACGGCAGGTTCACCTTGTCGGGGTCGACTGGAAAACCAAGACTCGCTCTATTGGGATTCGGTCATGAAACAAAACGTCACGGGGACGTTAAAAGTAGCCAAAACGTTTTTGCCACTTCTGCGGAACAAAAAAGGTAATAAGGCTGTCATGGTAATAAGGCGAGGGCATTGCTCTGAGCGAATTAATCTCTTCTCAGGCCGACTGATCAACGTGGGAGCCAGAGTGGCCAGGAATGATGACGAGAAGCAGAGCCTTGTCGCTCACACAGCCAGCAGGTACGCGGTGGAAGGTGCCAGTGCAGCACTCAGGAACGAAATGAGGCATCTGGGGGTAAAGGTGATCACCCTCCACCCCGAGGGCCTCCCTATCTTCAGGCTTTTTGCGTCCCCAAAGCCCCTTGGGTGAGTGTCATCAACGGAGCGCCCCATTCCATTGGTCCTTTCCATTAACCGACACTCTCTTTCAGTAATGGCGGACAAGACAAGTACGCCGATTACGACATATCAGTTCTCCCTGGACAATCCCTGGAGGTTATACACGAGGCAGTGCTGTCGGACTCTCCAAAAGCCAGCTATACTTTGCTCAAAGCCCCCGGATTTCTTCGGATAAAGGAGAAATTGGAGCATTTCAACAAAAGTATTCACGTTGTTTGAATGGACGCCATTGCGATTCGATGTTTGTCCTTCCCAATAATGGTGCCAGCATTTTCATACTCATCAAAGAATTTAGGTCTAGGATTAGATTAGGCTGAGATAGCAGAGACGATCCAAAGTGCATTTGTTCAAAACTCATTCATAATTTTTACATTAGTTTAATTAATTTTTATACTAAATAAAATATGATATTTAAATTATGCTTTAATTACTTTATATATATATACAGTTAACCTTTTTCAAAACCTTACATTTTTGTTGTATTTTGAAGAATTCATTAAATTTATTCATTAAAATTTGATTTAATTTTTTTTACTGTTGTATAAATAATATGCAGACTTATATTATACTTATATTTTAACTTATACAACAACCAAACTGTTTTATTAAAATTCATTTGGCTGTTGTTATTAACACAAACATAATTTCTATGAAATACTTCAGCAACTGAGTAATCAACTCAGTCTTTCAGAGAATGTTTTTTTTACCCTTATAAAACATCACCCTACAATGATTTGCATAATTTAATTCTACTCCAAAAATTTTCTAAAAATTCATAACAGTAATATTTTGACAGTTATAAAGTCATTACTGTTTTTGCTTATTTTCTTATTAATAGTTAATTTTTTTTTTAATAATTTGCAACTGAATATTAAAGTAAATCAAATAGGTAGAAAAAGTCTGAAACAACCTGAAAAATCAGTTATTGGGGGACATTTTATTTCTAAGTTTAATATTTCCAGAAATTTCCATCACAAAATGGATGCCATGTCACTCATATTTACCTTTTGGAAGCTCAGTACCTTTTATTTTTGTCTTATTTTCAATGAAATTTTTTTTTATAGTTCATAAATTTCAGCAAATTGTCATAATTTATATTTTAATTATAAAGGTTTTCCTAAATTTTTAGAAAACTTATGTCGCAAGATCTCGAAAATTCACATAAATTATACATCCAAGTTAGGTTAGGTTCAAAAAGAAATAAAGTTGTTCTACTGAATCTGAAGAAATTTGGAATAAATTTCATATGGAATGGAATAATTGTGGAATAATTTAAATTATGATATTAAAAATAAATTAAAGCAATGGAATAATTTGAATTAATAAATTTCGTTAAAAATTTCTCCCGCAAAATGTTTGAAAAAAATTATGAGAAGTTCATTTTAACAGCTTTCATAAAACTGCAAAAATGTCTAACTAATGCAAAAAAAAAAAAAACAAATTAAAAACAAGGATTTGAAATAAAAAAAACCATTGTTTGCTTTTACTGATATTATCGTCATAAACAATGAAAAGGACTAAAACTGAATACGATTTGTTAAAAGATGGATAAGATGATGGCGCGGCTTTGGCCCCACATGATAACATATTTGATAAAAATTAGCAGACTTTTTCGCCAATTTGTTCGTGATGAGAAAATCGTACAAAAAATTACAAAAATAAAAAAACCACACCGTTTCCCCATTGTTTCACAAATGAATTGACCGTTAAAACTTTCCTCCCCTTACGCGGAAAGCCGTTAACTCATTCTAAAAATTAACCGTCAATTTTATAAAAAATCCATTTCTGTCACCATCGAAAAGAGTTTCTTTAAGTACTTTAATAAATTCAATGATTTTTGGATAAAAAGCTCCATTATTTGACCTGTTTCAATTTTATTTATATTGAGGGGATGTGTCATCTTTGTTGACTGTGACATTACTTTATTTCTTTCTAAGAAAAAAATGAACTTCCGTGACTTTTTTCCACGTATTATATGGTATTTAAACTAAAATCCAGAAAATACAATTGTAAATATTATTTTCCTCACTGACATTGAAAGAGTATTATGATGAAGGAAAACATTTTCAACAAAGGAATATTTTTTGTTTCTGTTAAAATTATTTTAATTCGTATTCAATATACTACAACATATATATACTCCTTAAAGCAATATATTTTTATAAAAAATAAGAAAAACGTTTTTTATACAAAATATACAAACTAGAAACAAAGTACCTGTATGGTAAGGTACAGCGTTGGAATCAAACCGACTGCATAATTATACATTTATTAAAACAAACATTTCGTCGAATGAGGAATGTGTCCATCGGCAACTGACGACAGCAAATGATGGCGTCTTCATCCCAGAAGGACCTTCCTCATCAGGTTAGAATCCACTTCGACTTCATCTTTGTCGTCTATGCAACTGGAACTGCACAGGTACTGCAGAAGGGGAACCCGGTACTTCCCGCAAAAGTCGACGAACTTGACGTGTTCGATTCTGCTGTCGAAGAACACCCCTGCGAAGAGAAGCGCCGTTAGTGTCTCCCTTGGGGGAGGTTTCCCGCGGTCCCCTGCACCTACCCTTGCATTTGGGGTTGATGCAATGGTGGGCGGTGTTGAGGTAATCTATCAGACTTTGAGGCAGCTCTTCTTGCAAAAGCGGGACCGAATGGAGCTTCAAGGACCTCGCAGCCAATTCCAGCAGTGAAGGAACTTCGTATGTCATGTCGGACACGAACCGGACGACCAGGGGATTCTCCCTCAGGCTGAGCTGTAATTACATTTTTTTCTTATCCTATATCCAAGACATTACAACAAACTGAAATGAATCAGTTATCATCTAAAGGCGTGCGATTTTTAGAATTTATACACCTCATTGTTTACATCTTGAAGGTCTTAATCATTTTTCTTTTACTGTTCGTTATTTTGCTGCAAATTTACATTAATCCTAACTTTCCACATTATAGAAATATATTACATACAGCGTTAGGGGATGAGCAATGCATCAAACAGAAGGGTTAACCGAACAATATTATTCTCCAGATGTTGGGAGAATAATAATTTATATAATATTTTATTGAAAGAAATGATTTGTTTGAGTATAGTGAGATTCGAGCGCGCATAAATAAATAATTTAATAATGCAGATGACAGAGTAATTTCTGAATGGTCGTTCGTTATTCTGAAAGTGAAGTCGACACCCATTCGTTTGAAAAGGTTTTTTTCTTGTGTAAATGCTCTCATTTTCCCCTTATCTCGAAGGAACGTTTCTGAAAAGGCGGTGGTGTCGGAGGCGAAGAAGGCCGAATTCGAGGCCCCCACATACCTCTGTCATGCATTTCAAAGACACGATTTCTGTCGGTAACGTCTTTAATTTATTCTTGTGAAGCAGCAGAGACTTCAACTTCTTGAGTTCGGAGATTTCCCTCGGCAACGACTCCAACAGGTTGTCGCTGAGAATCAAAGCGGTGAGCTTCCGCAGCTGTCCCAGAGTGCAGGGCACTTCCTTCAGTCTGTTGCCCCCCAGAGAGAGAACCTGAAGGCTGAAATGAGAAAAGGACACTTGTTTATCACGGCATTAGGCTGTGACAAATCGACCTGCAATTTCAAACATCCATTGTTGTCTCAACAATGTCACCACCCGGACGCTGTAGCCAACGAGATTGATCATTGCCATGAGTAAATCGGGGATTACAAATACTGCGCATGCTTAGGGTAAGAAACTCACAGCCGAATCATATTACTTATCAGCAGTGAAAAGAGCAAAATCATCATTCGACAACCCCTCCCTCCCCTCACGTCTTATCGTTCAAAATTCCCCTTAAAATTCCAACAGACTGACGGCACTGCGGAAAGGGGAAATGATAATGAGAACCGCCTGTATCACCCACTGCTTAAAAAGCTCTTTTCTAATCCAGCGGATTTTATCTTCTTCCTTTACACATTGTTATCTTCACCTTCCTGAATTCTTTATGTTTGGGTAATGCAGTTTGTGATTGCACTTATGATTTCGAAATGTTTTTGCAGAGTATTTGGTTTCGATAAGTGAGTCGATTTCCAAAGTGAAACAGATGCATATTTTGCTTCCGTATCAATTCGCTCTTTCGTCAAATTTTGCCTTGACCACCAACAGTTGGAGGAACCCCATTGAAAAAACCAATAGTTGACCTTTAAATTTAAAATGCCGCAATGCGGAAGACAGCTAATGTTTCCCTTATTAGAAATTTATTTACAAGATTAAGAATTAAAAATGAAAATGAAAATCTCCGCACCTCTTCAGATTATTTATCTCTTTCGGAATCGCTGAAATTTTGTTGCCACCCAAATACAGGAAATTTATGTTCTTCATCGCGAGGATTTCTGTCGGAAAATGAAGGAACTCGTTCCCGCTGAAGTTCAATTCTTTGAGCTGTCGCAAACTGGAAAAGGCCGCCGGCAGACTTTTCTCCGACAGCCGATTGTTCTTGGCGATTAACGTCGTGAGCGGACATCGGCAAAGCTCCACAGGAAGCTCCGATATCTGGTTCGAGCTCACGTCCAGGTATTTGAGGTTCGCGAAGCCGGCTATGAGGGAGGGGACCACGGGGAGGGCGTTCCGGTGCAGCAGCAGCGTCCTGATGTCCTTGCTGAGGGCGGCCCTCGTGGCCCTCTTCAGCTGCCCGTCTACGTCCTCAGGGCCGAGGAAGGAGAAATCCAACATGGTGTCCTCGTCGTCGCTGGACGAATCGCTCTCGTTCCCCGAGTAGTACTCCATATCTCCTCGTCACCTGTCGAAGAAAGGCACTTTCAACTCCCGATGTGACAGCACCCGCGACGCCCCCAAACGGCCCTGATATTGATTCTTACCCCGAAATCCTTCACCACGACACCCGAAAAGGAGAAAGACAGATGGCGTAAGGAGACCACCTGGCAGTGCGACTCTGATAAAAGCACTTTATGATTTAACGCGATTTGTAAACATTGTGTCAGAGGCACTTGGACTGCTCTAAAATAATTTCATATCAGACTGCAAGATAGTGGAACACTTAAGATACCGATGAAGGGGCTAAGCCAGTGGTTTCCAATCTTTTCTGCAGAAAAAATGGTGGCGCCTATTCGATGTTTCCCCACCGGGTCGCGGAAACCTTTTTTCGGTCAAATAAAACAATACCAAAAGACAACAGCGAAATTACATATCACTCCGACTGTCGGATTTATCATTTGTCATTTAATGAATGCAACGATCAGAAAAGGGCGACTGCCCCATCAGAAAACCTGTATTTTTTCTTTTACAGACCGGATTCTAAAATGATAATAAAAAATAAAATAAGCGCGTTGTGACCTTCAGTTAATTCACTCTGAACATTAGTCCGATCATTAAAAATTAATAGAATTAAAATTCAGTGGAGTGTGTCGCTGTTGTGAATTATTAAAACACCCGACAGAGAAATAAAGTTGCAACAGAAGCAATTTAAAGGTTAAATGGACAGAGAGTGAAGCAAAATAAAGAGAAAAAGAGACTGCTTTCGTTGGTGATTATGATTAAAATGCGCACGATTATATTATTATCCATAATAACTTAATAAATTATTAAATTAGGTTGTTCCATAAGTTCTTTCCGCGCCACGCTATCAATGACTTTAACTGGCCATGTTTATATAAATATCTTAGCCGTTTATGGTATCGGTTTCAGTCGTCCCAGAGCTCTTTCAGAGCACCTGAAAGTTGGTGACAAAGTTTCTTTTAAAATTTTTTATACACCGTTCAATATGGAGAGCCAAAATAGTGCAAAGGACACTGCACCGTTTACGCGAATGGTGCTACGACTATTAGGTTTAACCCTTTGCGGACGACGGCTTTTTCGGCAATTTCGAGCTGAAAGATGAACGCCTAGAACGACAAATACAGACATTATCATACAGTATGCGTGAGACAGTGGATGCCACCAACATTAACAAAACAACGGTATATAAGCATTTAATCAAGCAATATCGTGTATTCATATCTCATAAAAAAATGGAAAGAACTTATGGGACAAACTAATATTGTCGGTGGATTCGCCATCTGCTGTAGGATCTTACAGGTCAAGACGGAAAGTTGCCCGCGACCTCAGTCGATAAGATAAAAAAGAAAGTATGGACAATCGTAGATACATTCAAAGTTTTCCGGGACATTGTGGATGACCAGGCAAATAGCAACCAATCCATTGAGCGAAATAAGTCAAAAGCATATACGTGTTTCAAGGTGAAGTTTAATTATCACCTGATTCGGGAACTGCGTCTCGTGGCCGTTGACGGTGGGAAAACTGGCTCTAAAGGTGGTGGTAGCAACAACGACGCCTTCCCGATGCGAGAAAGTGGCCGTATCTCGAGGAATTATGTAAACTCTGCCTTTGATAAGCCAGATTTAAATGTTATTCAGACCTCGTGACCAGAAGTGCAGCCAAATGACGTTCTTTCTGACACAGATATCACATCATCGTCGTGTTGCAATACTCCACCAAAGTCAGCCCTGCGAGAGGTTATCTCTCACCTTCACACAAACCCTCTGCTTCCCTCTAATCTCCATCAGGAGGGCAAACGATGGATTGTATCTACCTTATTGCTTTCAAGTGAATTTTCTAGTCATTATAACACACGAGACGCCCTCAATGCTGCTGTCGCTTTTGGAGGACGTTTCGATCATTCGGCTACAGTAAATCAAGCTCGAGAAGGTCGTGTTATTGAAGTTTCAAAACGCTTTGTTCGTCTCTGAAACCCCCCTTTTACACGCGAGTAATAAAACGCTTTGACCCGCGAGGTGACCATACATTCGCCTAAAACCGTGCCAAAGGGCGCGAAAATGTCCAACGGTTGCCAAAAGTCGTATAAAAATGGGAAAATCTCGCGGTGAAGTTCCGACAGCGGATCGCCGTCCAAACGCGCACACACTCGGCCAAAAACAAAGGAATTAGTTTAGACCTTCGTCGACATTTCCTCGGTCCTGTAAAGCACAAACCGGACTCGACTGTGGTCGAAAAACGCGTTGTAATACACTGATGTGGGAACGATCATTTTACAGTCGTCGTATCTTCATTCATGGCCGAATAATGGCGATGTTTATGTCGTTTGCTTTTCATTTTGTTTACGTACGAGACGAAAAATGCGTGAGAAAACGACATCGGTGTCGGGTTTGCGCAATTCAGAGAGGAGGAATAAAAAACCATTTAAAAACAGGAGAACGAACTCGTGTCCCGTTTCGGAACAAATTAGACATGGAATTAGAAATGGATCTCACTAAAACAGAGACATTCCATCCAACTAAAATAAAAACAATGCGAAGGCAATGCCCCCTTACAAATCCTTATGGATTCTGAATACTTGACCTGTGACTAAGTAGAACGACACGTGGACTCGCACGTGCAGGTCGCTGACATGTCCTTCATTCGGAATCCAACGCGTCCTTCGGGGCAGAACAACCCTTTCGCCCGCAGCGCACTTCCCCTGGTCAGCTGGTCGACATGGACACCAGTCGGCCTCAAATTCGCTAACAACCCACAACTGAGCACACGAAAGCACAGACACTCTGGTTTCGACTGAAATTCTCACTGGATTCGAATGCGAAAAGGGCGTAAACGTGGTATTAACACATCGAACAGCGGCTTCCCCGCCCTCCCCCCCCCCCGCCCCCCATCATTTATTTTTAGATTAAGGCCGAACTAAAGAAATTTTTCTTTTTATCGGCTCCGATACATTATAGGAAGTTCATTTGTGTTTTCTCAAAACAATAAATAATAAGGATGACCTTGATACGCGACGAAACGCTATCTTCTACGGTCATGGCGCTCTAACAGAACCACGTTCGCTTCGTGATTATGCTCGCCATTCGCCACCCCGACTTTCACCCGTTCGTTTCCGCCCTCGGGGTCTCATCCCCTCCGCATTCGCATGGGGTGACGACGATAGGCAAATAAACGCGAAATTCCAAAACCACTTTACTTGTCCGCATCTCGGCCAAGAGTTAGACTGACTCTGCCACTCCCTGTCTCTTATCTCCAGTTTAATGTAATATAAGATTAAAACTATAATTTTATACAAGCGACACAGTTAGTCAATTATACATCTGAACATTATGAAATCAGGCGTGATATTCCTGCATCCAACTTAATTTTTTACTGAAAATATACAGTATCACTCAAAAGTATTTTGACAATACAACATTTTTCCTTTTCCACTCTTAAGAGTTACTTAAAAAGGTTTCATTAAAATGCTTTACAACATTTATAAATATAATATTAATTAAATAACAGAACAAACAAAGAGTTTATCTTTGAAATATATCTAAAAATAATAGAACTTAGGAGATTAACAAGAATATTATGTTTTGTATATTTTGTTATTTTAATGATACAAATATAGTATTGATAAGTAAACAATACATAATAAAATCTTAAAGTAAAATAATTAACTAAGAAACTATTAAATTTTGTATTGTCTAAATTCTTTTGACCTTACAAAATTTGTAATAGTTATATACAAAGTTAACTTTCATTGGGTATCATTAAAATGCTTTACAAAATTTATAAATATAATAATAATTAAATAAAAGAAGAAACAAAGAGTTTATTTTAATAAATAAAACTAAGTAAGAGAATCAGAAGAATAAAAACAATGTTATGTTTTGTATATTTAGTTATTTTAATGAGGCAAATATATTATTAATAGTATTGATAACTAAATAATACAATCCTAAAATAATACACAACCATAATACAATCATGTAGTAAACTATTAAATTTTGTATTGTCAAAATACTTTTGAGCGCTATTGTAATAACTCAGAGTTGTGAGAGTCATTTCAAAGGGACCGTTGTAACCAAAAATGCCGAAATTGGATTTTGTCCCGTTCTTTAAACATTTTATAAACATCTTAAATTAGGAGATTTATGCTTTTGTTGGCTTTAAATTTTCAAACTATAAACAAACTTTAGGCTTCCAACATAAATAAGAAATAAAAACAATTAAAAAAATAATTTGTGATCAATTTTCTTGTCCATAAAACAGTGGGGCGTTCGACATTTTATGGACAAAAAAACTGTTCACAAATTATTATTTTACTTTTTAGTGCACTTAAAATAAAACCTTTTAACTTTAAAAATATTTTTTTAATTTTAATTTAAAATTCGTCTAAAATCGTTAATGACCATCGCTATAGTGGCCATTTTCATTAGAGGAAATAAGTCAAAAAGGCTCTCGTTTGTGAATTTGAATACCGCCCCAAAGAGAACACTCAGGTTACGATGTTTTCCCCCAAAAATAACTTTATTCGTAAAGAAGATAAAACAAAAAAAATTTAATTCTAAAGTTTTAATTATACGTGCAATATAATTTCTCTTTAAAGCCCCATAAAATTTAATGCGTGTTGACCAAAGCATTTTTTTTTGGAATTACAGCGAAAAAATAATAAAAAGTGGCATAATGTCACAAGATTAGCTTCAAGAGGGAGAGGCCCTTGTTTACTTATGAAATTGAATTTCAAAATTATTTTAATTAACTTAGTTTATTGAGTGGAACTGGCAAGTGTTCAACTGCGTAATGTCGAATTGTTATGTAAATAAAACATTAGTGGAGCGCTTCGAAAAAGATCCATTCAATGAAAAACGATTCAAAATTGAATTCACTGTGGATTCACCTTCAAAAATTCCATTTGTAAACACATTTGACGAAACTAAAAAAAACATTAAAATGAAATCATCCTTTTCGTCTTAAAGGGGTAAAAGAGCGCAACCAAAATTAAAACCTTAACATTTCGATTTTCGAATTCGTTTTGGTTAAAACCGCATTGACAGCAGAAGTGATTGTGAGAAAATTGAGAAAATTGTTTCCGAATCTGATCCAAAGATATATAAAACCTTTGAGGGAATACAAACTAACAAAAACCTCACGAAACGGTCGGGGAAAGAAAAAGTTAAAATAAAAAATTAAAAAGAAATGAGGACCGGTCTGGTTACAATCCGATCAGAAAAAGGCTACAATATACAATACAAAATGTACAATACAATACATAACGCGATGTCAATTTGTAACATGTCAACGACTGCTCTGCTTTTGCATGATGTGACAATAATAAAACATCGTCATTTGTTATTTCGTATGTATAAGAGTTTAACTTAATAATTTTTAGTGTTAAAAATGTATTCAAAAAAGGAAAAGAGGCGTAATGTCATAAAAGATAAAGTTTGTAAACCACTACCTTAAGAGAGAGATATTCTCCCCTTTCTCTTTTCAACACGAACCGACACAATTTAAGGTACAAAAGCTTCACTACCTGTCCGGCAATCACCACTACAGTTCCGAAGGCATTGAATACACTTCGACCTTAAAAAGCCACAACTAAAACCGATACTTCGAACCTTGAAAAAATAATGCGGTTCGCTAAAAAATAATTCCGTGTACTCACCTGTCAAATAATTGCGGTTTCTGTTAGCGATGAAATTTATACGGCGGGAATTTGAAGAACAAACAAAATTAATTACAGTGTTAATTAGAAAAAAAGCTCCCTCCGTTTTAATTTATGTAAAAAAATACCCGCTCGGCTCAAATAAATTCCTCAACTATCACAAACTGGGTCAACATTTCACCCACCCCATCCGCACCCTTTAAAATACTCCTTTGAGGGGTTTTTTCTTTGGGAATTTGTTCGCTTTGTATAAATACAACTTTTCGGATAAATTCTTGAGTGCGACAGTGTTTGTTATTTTTTTAAAAAGGAATCAACTTACTTCATGAGGGGAAAGAAGCTCCTGCAGGTTTCCACTCCGTATTTGGGCGGGCATTTTCATCCCCTGTTATTACAAATGGGGTGTACATAAATACATTTGTCCTTATATTGTTATCGGGGTATGATCTGCAAAGTTTAAATTCGCCATTAGAAGAGCGGTTTCTTCGTGCGAGTGTTGTTTCTTGAGAACTTACTTGCGAGGAGAGGTAACGCGGATTTATTCACGGGTCGAACCTTTCGAAAGGTTGGGCTAAAAAAGGCATCTGTCTCTCGCTTTTTTTCTTCCCATTTCTTCCGGGCGGAATCCTAATTACGGGAAAAGAAACAACTTTTAATTCAATCCGGGAATGAACTGAATCTGAATTGAGTGGACAAAACGAATGTCAGCGGGAATCGTATTTAACAGCAAAACTGTTATTTTCCAATTATCACTACTATTCTATCTGTTTTCCAACACTTTGTGTATCCAAATCCCCTTTTTTTTACTTTTAGAACAAATTATTATACTTCAACTTATTAAACATTCGAATTAAATTATAGTATATACTCATACGATTAATAATTTAATACTCATTATAAAGCTTTAATAAGGTCAACAGAAAGATAAGCTTTTAAAGCAACCAAAACTATATAACATTAAACACTCGTTTTATTTTATAAATATATATAAAATTTATTTATTTTAAATGCGAGACATATCTAACGCTTTTTAAATAAAAGCCAGTACGAATTTATACAAATTAATACTGAAGTCCGGTGAAGTGAGTGCAATTTAAACCCTTTCCTATTTGGGTTTCTATCGCCTCCGCCCCGTTCGTCAGGACCTCCTATAAAAGCCGAACCCACCTTCTCTGAACGACCTCCTCTCCGACCTCCTGTACCTGCCGTTCTTGTCCCCCTCCGGCTTCTCGTTCCTCCTCGAATCGTACTGGTACCTCCTGTCCTCGTCCGGTCGTTTCCTCTTCCTGCTTTCGAACTCCCTGTCGATTTTCCCGAACTTTTCCGACAGCTGAGCGATCAACTGTCTGTTTTTGCTTTCCACTTTTATTTTCTTTTCGTCGGAGGCTTCGCGCTTCGAGCTTTTGTCCACTTTCTTCGCGACCTCCTCCTCGTTCACTTTATTCAACCTCCCGAACCGATCGCTTATTTTCTCTATTCCCGGTTTCCGCGGCTCCGCCGGGGATTTCTCCTCGGCAACTCCCGAATTCTTTTCCGGTTTCTTCCCCGAGGATAAGAGCGGCTTCCCCGCGGATTCCTTATTCTTCAATATTAAATCCTTTATCGCTTTATTGTCCAGACCGTCCAAAGTGACCACGATTTGGGGTCCTTCCCGATTGACTCCCGAATTTGGAATCACCCGGAGATTAGCGATTTCTTTCTCGCTTAGTTTCAATGCCTTCGCTGATACATCCGTCAACGCTTCTGTGGCTTTTCTCTTCCTGTTTTTCTCATCTTCTTTTTCTACATTATTCTCTGCAACATAAAAAGTAACATCAGAGCCTGCTCCGATTGCAAGTTCTCCCTTTCTGAGCTAAGGGTAGAAATGTAATTCAATTTATTCACACCTTAATCGGTTCCATTGTTTTAAATACGATCAAAACTGCTCCCTTTATTTTTTTAATTAGAATAAAATTAGACGACGTTAATTAACCTGAAAGAGCGGTTTGAAAAGGAAAGGAAATTCAAAAATCGGTACAACTGTTTTTCATAGATAGAAAGACATGTGGGTCACATTGGAACCAATTTAGGATACATTGAATGACCGCCATTAAAACATTTACCTTCGTCCGTCGGATTGGAATGAATGAAATCATCCATTTCGTTCGGGTTGAGCATTTCATCGTCCTTCACGGCTTTCTCCACCCCCTCCAACCAACACCGTATGTATTTGTCGTTCTTTTCCATCACCGTCGTTTTGCTACTGATGAACTGGTCATCGCCTGAAAAGCAAAACTCTTTTAACCCTTTGACGAAACATTTCCGAGGCGGCGGCTTCGAAACCTACTTTTTGAGATCTTCTTCGAGAGCAGATCGGACTTCACCCTCACCCCTTCTGACACGTCCGAACTGTCGCGCTTCAGCAGCGATTTGTCGCTCTTCTCCGAGTCCGCCACCATCCTTTTGTCCAACCTGAGGAAAGGGTGACCGTTATGGGAGCGATCGCTCAAAGGAAAGCACAGAGACTCACCTGTCGCGAATGTCGGGGCTTCTCCGGATGTTGGAGAGAGTGATGGCGAGCTTTTCGTAGCGTTTCTCCCTGAGGTTTTTCGTGTAGAGGGCTTCCTTTTTGGGTTCGGGGGTGATTTCCGGTCTCGCGGAAAGGGTGGCCACGGACTTCTCGGCATCCGCAACGGCTGGAACCGATTATCATTTATTAAAATAATTTAAAATAAGGCGGACGAGAAAAAAACAAAATCTTAATACCTTTTAATATCAAAGCCTTATTCGCTTGTTTATCCTTAGACAAAAATTCCCTCGGTTTGACCTTGACGATGCTGGGAATTTCTGGAGCCTCTGGAGCTGCGATTGTAACCACTCTTGAGGAAACCGGTCTTCTTCTCGAGATTTCCTGAACAAAAATAACGACTTAACTGATTATTGCCATCAACAACAAATGCCGTAAAGCGCTTCAAATGAACTCTCATAAGGAAAAATCCAAAACAATGCTGTTCTCATTTCATGAGGTTTTTAAAGAAAAACGTCACAGAAGGAAACCATAAATGGAAATCAATGAAAGCACACCTTTTCCTTATTTTTCGTCTCAGTTTCTCTCTTTAGTCCCAGATTTTTCTCCATTTCGAGCGCCTCAGATATTCTGATGATATTCCTCTTCTTCTCTCCTTCTGTGGTTTTCTTTTCCTTTTCTTTCTCCGCCTGAGAATTTTTACCATATCTACACTCGCTCGTTCTTCTCCTCTCCTCATCGGGACTCTTCGATTCGGCCGGCTTTGATTTGTAATCCGCTCCACTTCTTCTATAAGGCGATCGCTCCGACGACTGAGATCTGTAAAACAATTCAACAATTATCACCATTAGCCTTTTTTTTTTAACAAAAACACGAAGTTACCTGTTTGAGTGCAATAAAGAAGGCCTGGAGGGACGAAGCGATGACTCTTTACCCCCCGAATGAGTCGATCGGGTTGATCTGACATCGGGATGTCTGCTGAAAATCACACAAAAATACATTTCCCAACTGAACCTGATTTAGTGGGGAAATACATTTGGGACTTCCGGAGAAGTCTCACCTTGAAGTCGAGAGTAAGTCTTTTTGTCTCCCTCCCCCAGTGCTGGAACTTTCTTCGACGATCAGCACATCCGGCGAATTCGACCTCATTCTCTCTGCTTTTTTGCTCTCTTCCAGTTTTCTCTTTGCTCTGCTCAGAAGCAGCTGCTTTCGGATTTCCTCCGGCGACAGAGATTCTTCCGAGTTGGATGACGGCTTTTTCCCCTCACCTTTCAACTGCTCCCTTTGGATTTTGTCGTGCTGTTTTAACAGTTCCTCCGTTGGAGCACTTATCGTTTTCTCACCCTTTAAAAAAGAGGGAAATTGGGAGATCAATATCCTCTTATTGAGAATAGATAACAACAGAGAAAGTTTTCATTCAAACAAAATGGCTTTGATAAAATCTAACCAAAAGTTAACTGTACCTGAGTTTCCATTCTTTTCTTAATCTTTGATTCAGCACTTTTATGAGACTCGACGTCATTTTCCGCCTCGACTGCCTTCAGAGGCTCTATGTTGAACTCATCTTCGACCACCTCTTTCTTTTTTATCTGAGTGCAATCCCCTCCCGGTTTTTCATCCACATTCTCTACGCACTCCACAGTTTGTTTGCTGACCTCTGCAATGACGAAAATCCTTCAGTCATCGATCACAACACGAGCACTCATTTCACTGCTGACTCTTACCATTCCCGCTTTCTTTCGCGCCCTTTCCATCCAATTGTGAGCCATCCTCAGATGAAGAATCTGACTCTTCCCTATCATCTTTGAGCTTTTTATTCTTTTTCAAATCCCCCAAAATGGCCTTCCCTACAACCTCGTTTAACTGTACTTTCTTACTCTCTGCCTTCTTTTCTTCCTCTTTCTCTTCCTCTTTCTCAGACTTTTCTTTCATTTCCTCCTTTTCTCCCTTTTTAGATTTTGTTTTTTCCTTATTTTTGTACTTATTTTTTTTATTTTTTTTTGTTTCCTTATGTTTTTTAGGACGTTTTTTCATTTTCTCCCCAGATTCTTCCGATGATTTCCTACTCCTCGCATCTTCAGTTTCGGATTTTTTCCTCTTGGAAGATTTCTTGCTCTCTGAATCTTTCTTATTATCTAAAAATTAATTATGATTTAAATGTAGACAATGAGAAACACATTATGCAGATGCAAACGATTGAAAAAGTTAAAACCATTAATGTCCAACAAATGAAGAAAGTGACTGACATTTCACAGAATACAAAACATTCATTTAATCACAAACATCACCTCAAATAGTTTAAAATTCATTTTGTAAGAAAATGAATTGTACATTAATGTTGATTTAAGTCAGATTAATATTCACTCTCAATTATAATCTGCATTTTAAAAAGGTTTAAAATGACAATAAGTCAACAAACTTATAACCTTTCCTTTAACCTTTCCATATAATTTGATAGGTTAAGTAAATATGCAAATTTTGATTCTCTGGGATGGTTAAATAACAAAATGTCTTATTTTTGCCAAAAAAAAAACTATTGAAAAAACAAAAATAAAGTGTTGAAACATTTAATCATTTCTTCTTAGTCTTTGAAAATCTAATTCCTGTTAATGATTAGTCATTAATGAAGTTAACAATTTATATTTTAGGAGTTCAATTAGTTGAAATTTAAGATTTAGAAAGATTTTTATTTTTCATTAAATTGGTTTTAAAAAAAAATTTGAGTGTTTTGATAGAGATTTGAAAAAATTGAACATTCAGTGAATTCATATCAGAGTTAAAGCACAAATAAAAACTAAGTAAAACTTACCAAAGTTAGCAACTGTAACTTCTTGTAATTTCTGTAACACTGTGTGCAGCCAAGAGGTGAAAATTTTGGTATTTGATGAAAGGAACAGCTGAAGGTCTTCGTCCATTTGGGCACGAGTTTTTTTATTGGCGACCATAACCATTATATAGTCGGGAAGCTCATCATCGACATAAGCACCCAATTCTATAAGTTTCGCTTTTATGGCGGCCTAATAAAATGAAAAAAAAAATTAATATACTCAATTTTACGCTTAAAAATTTATAAAAAGAGCTATTTTCAAACCAATATTTCAAGAAGAAACATAAAATGTTGCTTTCACAGAGAAGTTTCAAACCCTCTTCAAACAAAAACGGTTTCCATAAATAAATCATACACATTAATTTCGTATTTTTACTGAAACGTTCTTAACTCGAAATTTATATAAGACATGATTAAAAATCACTTTTCAATTTTTTCGAAGTTAAAAGATCCGAAATGTAAGCAACAGCAAAAAAATAATTTAAAGGCTGATAAATATTTCAATTGGGATCTGATGAACTTCAACGTACCCTTATTTTATGACTAACTTCAGAGCCAATCCCCTCCATTTTGTAAGGTTTTGAAAAACACACAGAATTAGGTAAAAAATTAGCAAACAATCCTTATTACTTTATAAAACGCTTTCCATTTGAACGCCATATTTTTGTATTTTTATCGTGGCATCAAACTCGTCTGTTGCCACGATTTGGTATTAATTCTTCTAATTCTCAACCAATTTTAGATTTTCCCCTGAAAGTTTGAAATTAAATAAAACTAGGAGTTTATTATTTATAATTTAACAACTGTAAGTTAAATTGTTTGGTAATTGCCTGTGGGGATTTAATTAATGGTTTTAAGATTAAAAGTGCAAATTCAGTCCTGCTAATATTCGTAATCATCAATATTTTTACTGGTTATATTTTAGAAAATCTTTTTGATAATCACTGCTAATTTTTTATTTTAGAAAATATGAATAGATTATGGCAGGGGTTTTCAAATGCAATAAACAAATGCATTTTGGCGGTAAATACGATTAATAAGCAAAATGTGATCCCTCAACGAAACTTACCAACTCTTCTGAGGATGCATCAAAGAAATTTAGAATGGGAATTAAATCCTAAACTTAAGAGAAAAAAAAGACCTCTGGATGGAAAACCATATGCCAAGGGAATTGTTTTGAAAAATGTAATTAAAAAGCCCAGAAAACCCAATTCAGCCAATAGAAAATGTGTTATGGTCAAACTGAGCACAGGCAAGGAAATGGTTGCTTATGTACCTGGCATAGGACATAATTTACAGGTATGATTTATTTGTAATTACAGTTTATCTCTGGGATTCTCAATTTCAATTTTGTATTTGAATTTTTTTAGGAGCATCAGACTGTCCTGTGTAGGGTTGACAAATTAAAGGATACTCCAGGTGTAAAGATAAAATGTGTGAGAGGAAAATATGATTTACCTCATGTGAAGCCAAGAAAATAGTTCTTTTATTTCAGTGTAATAAAGTCTTTAGTTTCTGATTTTGAGAGAAATTAATGGTTAGCATTTTAATCATCATATAACTAACTGTTATCATTGAAAGTTAGTCATTCCATTTTTCCTAATGAGAGAGGCATCAAAATTATTGCCTTAACTTGTGAACATTAATTACAAATGCCAGGTAATTAATAAAATCTATAAAAATTTTATTAAATAAATGATAATTATAGTAGTAATAATAATAAACTCTATTATAATAGCATATTTAACCAATGGTAGAAATAACCAATTCTGCCACATCTGGATCTGTGGCCCTCACAGTGAGTTGCATTGTAACACCATCAGATACAGCTAATTTTGCTCTGACTAAGACTTGATGTCCTCCTCTAAAAATGCCTGAAAGAGAAAATATTATTAAAACAAGTTCAGAAAGAGAAATTCTTTGAAATGTACCTGATAAGTAAAGTGTGTGGGCTGATTTTCCTTCAGGGACCTTATCACTTTTCTCTGCGACTCCCATTCCCAGAAAACTTATGATTGAATTGACAGCTTCTTCCAGAGTTTTAACTGAGGATAAAGCATAAGTGTCTTCCAACTCATGCATGGTTGATGCTTCTTCCCAGGCCAAAGCAAAATTTGTTTTTGTTACTTTCTGAATTTGATCAGCTAATGTTACTTCAATGTCCTCCACCTGAATGAGAAATAACAAAACAATTATAACAGTCAGGAGTTGCCTTTACAGGTGTTTGTCTTTACACTAACCATGTACTCGTCTAAGTAACCCTCCTCCGAGTCTGGCAGACCCGTGTCGGGGTCGCAGTCCTTAACGACGAACTTTAGGGTGGCGCCAAAGGAACCGACGCAGGCGGCCACTTCATTGGGGTACGCCAGAGCAACGTAACAATGCCCCGTCTCGCCGTAGAGCAGTTTCGGTATGGGAACCTCCTTGACGATTCTGAATCCTTCGGCTGGTTCCACGGCCACTCTCACGTCTTCCAGCAACTGATCGCTCAGAGTGTTGAGCACATCAAACTGTAAAAGCGTTTCATGTTTGAGATGCTCTAAAGAGCGCATCGCAATGATCGTACCTGAAGAACTAAGTGACTGGGGAAGGAATGCTTGATACATTTGACGACGTATTCGGTTTCTAGTTCGGTGAGTTCGACGCTCTCTGACGACCTGAACAACTGACCGGGGATTCCTTTCAGACTCGCCACTTCGGACAGCTTTTCCGCGTACGATTCCTCCCTTGAAACTGTTACTTTTGGCGCAACTGCGAATACGAAAACAAAAGTTACCCAAAATTGTTTAACAACTTCTCATAAGTAGACACGACAGATACCTGGTGGCATAAACATCGGATCGTTCGCTTGTTTTGTTTTTGCAGCCACGTCCTCCGTGACGGTGGCCAGTGGCACTGACGCCATGTCAAAGGGTTCATTGCAAGGACCGACGACGTACTGACTTAAGGACTTCTCCAATCCCGGAATAGAAACCTGTGGGAGAAAATAAATTACATCCCTTCTTGGGAATAACATTTGGGTTACATAAACGATACAGACCTGCAGGGAATCCACTATGTATCGGTTGGTTAGGGAGGGGTTGTCGTACTGAAGAATACTGTGGTAATAAGTGGCTCTGTCTCTGACTTCGTCGTCGGTGTCCATTTGGCACCTCTCCAAAAGAACCTGAATGTTCGGTCTTAAATCAGGACACAATGCCCCGAACTGAGCCATCGCAGCCACAGCAGCAGCCCTCACGGAAGCACTCTCTAATATAACTCTATTGTAGATAAATCGAATGTACCTGAAATAAAACCGTATCGGTTAAATCTATTCGCAGTTGTTTGTTATCGCTATTTGTCTTACCTGGAAGGTTGCTTAGTTTGGGGTCCCTCTTTCCCCAATAAATGCAAAATCCTAACAGCTAAGCTCGTGTGCTCACAGTCTTCGATGAACTCGCATAAATGGGCCAAACCTAAAAACAGTATTAATGACAGTCAGTGAAGGCGATGCCGGTCATTGTTTCATCTGGAAAACCACACTCACCTGTCTCTTTGGCTTCTGGGTTGTCTTCAATAACAGTGATAATTGTGTCTGCAATGGCTGCTTTGTAATCCAATCCGCCCTCATCTCGCAACATGGCGGATAAGAAATTCATTAAAACTGCGTGCTTTCGTGGGAATTTCAGGCACAGAGCCCTGATAGCCTGAATGAAATCATTTAAAAATCAATGCTTAAACTCAATGAAAAGAAACTTATTAAATTTATTATTTTTCAAACATTCTAAATCTCTCACCTGAACAACTACTATTTTAAATTCATCACTGATCTCACTGACAAAAGAAGCAATTTGCTTCATTAATCTCTCAACAGAAGATTCTGCTCCTGTTTTGAGCAATGTGGTGATTGCAAGGGTTGCAATGCTCCTGTTTGAGTCTGTTATTAGATTTTCCAAATCAAGGTTGCAGGCTATCACCACAGCTGGATGTGACATGGCCACCTGGAGTGATTTTTAACAGTATTAGGTTGAGAGAATAACAGTGTTAACTGCATCACACAAAGGACAAACCTTGTTGAGAGTCCTGACTGCAGCAAATCTGAGAGTTGGCTTTGAACTGTTGCAGAACAACTGCAAAACACTGACAGCAGGAGCCAACTCTTTGGCTGTTGTTCTTTTCAGATTAACAATAGCATGTGCAGCTTCATATACAACCATTTCACTTTTATGCCTCAAACAAGATTCAATGAACTCAAAAGGAGGTGAATCATTCCCACTTTCCTCTTCATCCAAAAGTTTGCTGGTGATTCTTATCTGAAGAAAAATTCAGATCTTTATGATAAGCACTCACATCATCTTTGGAGTTATTTACAAATTATTTTACACACTCACCAACATACAAACAGCATATGGAGACCTCAAAGACATTTTGGTCAGCTTGGACACGAGCTTTGTTACTGCCAAACGATCAGTTTTCCTGATGTGATACAAAACACCCAAAGCATGGAACTGAACCATTATTTTTTCTGAGTTCAAAGCTTCCTGTGCTTCATTCACCCATCTCTTGACTACATCACCAGCCACCTAAATAAGAATTAACCAGTTAAAAATCAAATTAAAAGTTTTATATAACCCTCGTTAAAACTTACCTTTGTTAAATGCAAACTGCTAACCAAAGCAGCTGAACTAACAGCTGCATTCCTATCAACAATTGCCTGTTTCATGTATCTTTCAATGGCTTGCAGCATTGTTACATCTGTGATGCTGCACAGTGCTCTGATGGCAGCAGCTCTGTAGAGATCCTCCTTCCCCGTCATGTCTTTAGTGAGGGAAGAAGTCACAATTATGACATCCTCAGCAATTCCTGACAGTTCTTTAATTCCAAGGTAAACCATTCTTCTGAGAATGACATCTTTGGACTGAAACAACTTTGTCATTGCAAAAAATGCCTCTGTTGCTTCTGTGACTCCCAACTGTTCGCCCTGAATTAAATCAAATTATATTTTTAATTTTACTCTAAGAAAACTTTTTGAGCTAGAACATTAAACACTGCATTGTAAAACTCACTTGATTTAGCAGATAGAGAATTTTAGTAAGGGTGTGTGTACACCTTCTTGGATGGATGGGAGTATCATTAAACATTCTGGCTTCCTGAAGTACAGCAGTTTTTTCAACATTTGCAAATGGATTGCTCCCGCCTAAAATATAATGCCAGTTTTATTAATTTCTAAAGCTTTCCATAAAATAAATTATAAATTTACAATAATTAATAGTTGATATTCATTGCTAATTGTTTTAATTACTAATTTTAAATTAACCAACTGACAGAATCCAAAGTGGAATTGGGGTAAAAAAATCGTTATTTTTTTCTGAAAGTATGAATTAAATCGACTGAAAATCCGTTGGATAATACAGATAATTTGATTTTCAATACGTACCCTCTTCCTCTTCCTTTTTATCCCTTTTAAATGTCATCATTTTACCCGTAAAGCACTTTTTTGGAAATATTAGTTTAAACAGTAATCCACGTCATGTGTTACAGGTCGGAAAATATTTTTTAGAAGGCGGTGATTAAAAAATGGCGGCATTTTTAAAAACTTCTCAGAGCGTTAAATTGAGAATAATTTAACAATTTAATTTTAATTGATACTATAAATTTAATTGCAACAAACTCACTGAGAGACATTAAAATAAATGTCAGAATTTAAAATTTTTGAAAAATTATTTTATTGGGGCTATGTTTTTCTGAGATAAGTGATTTATAGTAATTTGCATGATATTATGTCTTTTTGCAAATTAATTAAAATTAAATTTTAAAAATTGGAAAACCTCAATAATAAATTTTCCAGTTATTGCCTCTGTTTAGAACTTTACATGATTTATAATCATAACTTTAAAGTTTAAATTCATTTAGGTTCGTTTCTTCTTTTCTTTTGATAGAAATTTTTGTTATTTACGTCTTTTTTTTGTTATTTTCTACTCTTCAATTCCTACTTAATTTTTTTCCAATTTGTTTGCTCATATTTTATAAAGTTTTAATTGAAAGCAATGCCAATGTAATTATTTAAATACAGATTAACTCCACTTACCTGTTAATAAAAGTTACTGTTCTATGGTTAAAAGGCATCTCAATAAAAAATTTTAGAATCTTTAGAAACTCAGACAGAGTTTATTTATTGAAAGAGGAAACATTTCTTAGGTGAAATGGATCATAAATTTTTTAAGGTTTTTCCAAAAAAAAAAATAATTAATTAAAATCATTAATTTAAACATAGGATTTTATATAAAATAAACGTTATTTTCCAAATATCATTTTTAAAAATGTTTATTTATATTTGAAACAAAACTGATTATCCCCTACTTAATAAAAATTAATATAATATTTAAAAAAAAAATGCTTTACATAATGCTTGAGCTTTTAGAACTTATTTGTATCATTAAGAAAAATTTTAAATAAACTAGATTGCATATCCAAATGCTTCGAACTTGGAATTAACCTTAATTTTTATTTATTTATTTTATTTTTATTTTTTTTTAAGAAAAGCCAAGCTCCTAATAGCAGTCAAAAATTCACAGGCGGAATGTCACTCTGAGTTTGTACTTAATGCTATTAAAACAATTTTTGTTGGAAAAGTTGATCATAAGACAGCCTCACATTATTTTCCGAATTAAAGTTTGACAATTATTTATTTTCTTGGCTGATGAATTATGTTTGGTTTGGTGGAGGCACATCTAACATTGTGTGTTGGGAGAGGTTTCTCATGAAAACTCTGCACGGCCTCCGTAGGGAAATCGGCGTTCCCTCTGGCGATTGCACCCGATATATTGGTCGCGACGGACTTCGGTGGGCTGAAAAAAATTACAAAAAAATTACAATTTGTAACATCAATCACAGAATGTATGGGAAGGGCATTAGAACACTTACTTACCTTGTGGATACTTTCAGAGCTGAATTCAATTCACTAACTTCAACTGAATCTTTTCCTCTGTCATTTTTATCAGATTCACTGTGACCTGATCTGTGGTGGGGAATCCTCATACCCCCTACCTTCACTGTAAAAAAAAGATAATGAGTTAATTGAAAACAATGCGAAAAGTCTCACAACCATAAATTACATAATCCTAATCAAAGACAATTTTAGATAATACATTCTTTTAGTGTTATCTCTTTTTGAAAATCAATTAAGTTTTACATTAAAACTAATTTATTTGTTCTAAAGAAATCGGCATAAATCATCAATCGAAGCATTTAACTTCTCATATGAAATTCAAAAATTGATAAACTTAATTACAATTCATCAGAAAATTACTCTGTATACAATTGTATTTCTAATTTTTAAGCAGTTAACCTCATACCCTCAGAGGTGAATTAATAACCATAAAAAGTTTATATTAAATAATGGGTATTGGAGATTAATGTTTTATTACTGATAAAAAAATCAAACCTCATCATTATTTTAAACTGCGCATTTACGTGAACATACTCCCGAACTTGACATGATAAAGTCAAAAGCAAGTTCACCTTCCTGTGATTTCGAATATCATTGGCCTATTTCTTAACTGATTTGATGAAGTTGTTTTTAATGAAAAGCAAATACGACGCAGATATAACATATGGAGGAAGATCCGGTGATTTATCATTTTCAAACGGGGATATAGACCAACATCTCCAAGTGGCGTAGGTTGAGAAGGAAAAAGTAATCTTGATAAGGAAAAAATATGTAGGATAATAATCGAAAGTGAACGTGAAAGCCGGCTTCACCTTTTCAAAAAGTAAACAAAGGAAACAGCGCAATTTCTCAAAATTTTATAATTACGTATGCGAATGGATTTTAATACTCACTTGCAGGCGGGTGGCCTCCTTTGAGTTCGGCGTCTTCCGCTGTCGAAGACATTTTTTAAAATAAAAATTCAATACAATAAAAAAAACTTGTTCGACACAACACTTGATGTAATTGCCTACGTGTTTTCGAAATGAATCGAATGATTGTGAAATGCCACTGCTGCCAACTTAAACATGCAAAATTCCCTATCTTAGTGATTTTCAAACGGTTTCATTGGAAAACGTTTCAAAGGAACTTTTCGTGAGTGTTGGATTAAATTAATAAATTAATGAAAAAAAAATAATGCTTATATTTTTCTACCGTCGGTAGAGCCTTAAATAAATTGACTTTGTTCATAAAAAAACGACTGAAGGTGAGCGGAGAAATTTTTCAGCTGGTTATCCTTCATTCAAGTATTTCAAGTTTTTTGATTCACAGAGGGCGGACGGAAAATTTCAAATTCTGCGGTCATATTCAGAAGGTTGCTTACGTTTACTCCTCCCAAACCCGCAGCTTTAACAACAACCCCGACCTTTGAATATTTTGTTTATAAGTTTCCCGTTACCGAAACAAAATAGAACCTAAGAAGATCAACAACCTAAGCAACGAATTCGCATTACTTATACAGTCCGATAAATCAAAATAACCGAACTTTAAACAATTGGAATTGTTGACTTTCTTTTATTGACTGTGATGTCACATAACAATCGTAATGTGCTGTCATTCCCCCATAGGCCAACATGTGATCTGCGCTTTGCTTGCTTTTGTACTTCACTCTTAAAGAATAGCGATGAGATAATATTATTTGTTCATTATCTCGAGTTTAAATTGAGTGGGATTGAATTAAATGGCTGTGGACCGTTTCCGTGTCCCGCATTTTAATACAAACACCCTGAAGACTGAAAGGGGAGTTCAAAGCAGTTCGTTGTACTTTGGATTGTCTTTCAAGCTCCCATCTTTAATTTAAAATTTATCCTAACGGTTTCCTCAAGAGGGATTTTTGTAGTTTATTCCCGAAGGAGTACAAAAAGTTGACAAATTTTGTTCTGACGAAGCCAACCGCAGAGAAAGCACCGATTTTGAGTCCCACTCGAAACTTTTACTGTTTTATTATTTACTATTAGCAGTTAAAACCCTCATCTCGAATCAATAATCTGAAACTGGTGGAAAAGCAATTCCTCAACAATTAAAATTTAATTACAAAAGCCATTAAAACGCGATTAAACTCGACGTAAAAAAACAACAATACTCGGGGAATTTTATCACGAAATTTCACTCCACCACGATTTTCGGATTCGACTTTAAGTAGTCCTTCCTCAGATTTTTATAAATCAACCCTCCGAAGTAAGTCTTTATCCAGGGAGGCGTGAGGAAAAACATGAGGTACTGAAACCTGTGCGGCCAGTAGCCCGTCGTGTTGTCTATCAGGCCCAGGGTGTCCATCGCTGACCTGGCGTACCTGTCCGCTGTCGGGATGAACACGTTCACCCTCGTCAGCCTGTCGCTGAAGTGGTTGATCTTCGTGCTTATGTAGTAGGGACAGAGGGACTGGATGGTCAGCCCGGAGTTCCTGTACTCGTGCCTGAGAGCGTCTGTGTAGTAATCGACGAATATCTTGGAGGCGGCGTACAGGTTCATGAAGGGCAGAGGCTGCAGCTTCGAGCCCGAGGAGAGGTTCACAATGGCGCCCCGCTTCTTCGCCACCATTTTGGGGAGGATCATCCGGGTCATCTGCGTGACTGAGCCCAGGTTGATGTTCAGCAACCCCCAGAGCTCGTTTTCTGGCAGCTCCCCGAAGTACATCGGGTACGTGTATTGGATCCCCACATTGTTCACTAAAATCCCGATGTCCAGCCCCGCGAGTTCCTCCTCTATTTTCTGATATATTTCTCTTCCTTTGCTGAAATCCGCCGTGATGATTCTCGTTTCCACTCTGTGGCTTCTCTGAATCTCTGCCGCCACGTCCTCGAGTTTGGTTATGTTCCTGCTGATGAGGACGATGTTCAGTCCTCTGCTGGCGAGTTCAAAGGACAGGGATTTCCCGATTCCATCGGTGCACCCCGTGACCACCGCCCAGGGACCGTACCTCTTCTTCAGGTCGACTCGAGGACAGAATATGCTTTTGATAATCTGAAGAATGGTCCAGAATTCGTCCAAGAACGGCCGGAGGAAGATGAGGAGGACGGACAGAACGATGATTATCACTTGGTACATGCTGACTGCATCAGCCGCCATTTAGAGAATCATCTGAAACAACGGAAGACTGTGCTTATTTCATGGTTGCATTGCCACCCATATACAGTATGAGCCAATACCACCAGAGAATGATTTTTATTTCATATTCCGAGTACAGTTCATAACAACTCGACCACTCGACTTCTAAAGAGCCGAAATGGAAATCTCTTAAAGACTTTCATCTTTTCAAAGACATTGCTCAAGAAAAACATGAATAGAAAATTCTCCCTCTTCTCTCTCTCTCTCTCTCTCTTTCTCACCTACCGATATTCGACCCAGTTTCATTCGAACGCGAACATAATGCAAAGCAAAACAGACACCGACTCGCAATGGCCGAACTGACAGACGATGATCTCATGGCCGACACTTGGAGATAAGGGGAAGCCTAAGATATAAATTAAATGGAATTCTTTCAAGTTAATATCCTTTGGGATATCGGACCCTCTGCACTTTTGACAGATAAGACAAAGTCTGGAGTTTTGGGACTTTTGCTCTCATGAAACTACAGTAGCACTCAAAAGTATTATGACAATATGACATTTAATAGTTTCTTAGTTAATTACCATATATATATACGATTTTATTATGGTTGTGTATTATTTTAGGCTTATATTGGTCAATGCTGTAAAATTTATGATTCTTTTCATGCGTTTATACCGATTTGTTTAGACAGTATTGATAAATTAGTTATCAGTGTATTGATTTATAATATTATCAATATTGTAAGTATTGTTAAAGTATAATATAATATTGTTATAATATAACATAGTTTAAGTATTGTTAAATAAGTATAATATTATCAATACAATAATATATCAAACTTAGTTTTTAATACTATTAATAATATATTTGACGCATTAAAATAACAAAATATACAAAACATAACATTCTTCTCAGTCTTCTGCTTTTCTTTAGTTCCATTATTACTATAATTTTACTGCTATTTTTCCATATATTTTAAAGATAAACTCTTTGTTTCTTCTGTTATTTAATTAATATTATATTTATAAATATTTTAAAGTATTTTAATGAAATTTCACTTTGTAAGTAACTCTTACGGGTGGAAAATGAACCATTTTGTATTGTCCAAATATTTTTGAGCGTTACTGTAAAAAATTGTATTTGAATCTTTTGATTTTGTTTCGTTTTTTAAAGTGGATTTACTTTGCGCGTGGATTCAGCATAAGCAGCGACAGCGATATATTCATTCAAATTTAGGGTGAAAATTGACTAAGCGAAGCGATGACATAACTACTTTTGAAATTATGTTCACGAGTTGTTAATGTTAGGTCTATTTTAAGGCATTCTCGAATGTGATAAAAATCGTTTTCGTCTGAATGTATTTTAATTGCATCTTTTCACGTTTGTTCATTTGCGCCACCGAAGAAGAAAAAAAAAAACTCGGTTTTTACTGGAAATGTTTTTTTCTGATGGATGTAAAAGCTTTTTGAAAGAGTGCACGGCCATGGCCGTTATGAATTTATAGTTTCCGGCTTGTCCATATAAAGCAATATAAAATTTCCATCCGGGAGTTCATTAAAACGGCATTGCCAACCGAAAGCAGGCGGTTGTGTTGAGGCCTACTTCCGAAGAATAGCCAAATGTAAATTGGATGAGTTTGCATTTTCTTCTACAAACTCAGGGAAATGTTGGTTGTCTGTTCCAGTGAGCGTCCCATTCGATCATCAAATTTAGGCGCGATCACATTAAATATTGACCGAACGTCATCGGAGAGAAACTTCGCACTTCCCCATCACAATGGCGGATGGGCTGCATTTCTCGCATACAACTTTGGATAATGTGAAATAACTGTCCTCCATATTTTTTTTTAAACAAGAACTGGATTGCCTATGTTTTCAGGAATTTGCTTACAGAAACAGTTCCCGAAAATTTCCGAAGAATTCCGAAGTTTCCCGAAGTTTCTAACAACGGTCAAATACGGCAGTTACATTGCATTTACAGCTAAAAAAATGAGTATTTCTATGATTATTATTGAAGGGACATTTCTTCTTCTGTGTTTAACCCTCTGACGGTGTTAAGGGATGAAATTTTACCCATTTTAGAATTTCTTATTTTACGCAAATCCATGTTTAGCTTACCTAAATAAGGTTATATGTAATTAGAATCTTTATTGGCAAAAAATAAATTGTTTGAATTTTTATAGTATAAATTAAATAAAAATATTATATGTTGAAGTCGTAAAGGCTTTCGATTAAATGCATCATTTTTATTAATAGTTGATCATTTAAGGCAATTGTAAAAGTGTGATGTATGACTAAACATCCCACAAAAATGGATTTTCCATATAAAAACACTCTGCCATTTTGAATTCAAACTGAAACGGATTCAACAAAATGAAATATCAATTTTCAAATCGGGGATTTAAAGGCAATTTTCCGAGACTTTAACGGTGATCGGCAGTTTAAGTCGGACCGTTAATTACCCCTTTCGATCCCAATGAAAACCGTTAGTTTTGCACTCATTCAACAGAGGTCTTTTTGTCGAATAACAAAAATGGCGAACACTTTCACCGAAAGATGAGAAATGCGTTGGATTCCTTACATCATGGCACCTCGGAGAGTCGAAAACGGTTTACACTCAAACGAATCTTTTGTTGTCACTTTTACAGAATGAGAATTAAGAATTAAAGACTCGAATGAGGGAGCCATTGATTTGGAAGCGGACGGATTCTGCGCGTTCGAATCGAGGGAATTCTAAGAAAATCGGGAATGGGATGGATTTTCCGAACGGGGCTCAACCGAGGATTTTCTTTTTTTGGTTCGGAACACCGGATGAGAGTCCGAATGAAGGTTTTCAAAAGGGTTGGTTCGGGGAAAAGCCCGAGAGGCGGCGCGCGAGTCGCTTCGACGACTCCATATCGATTCGAACGGGATTTCGCGTCTCAAAATTCAACAGGTTTTCCCTAAAAAGAGGCCCGTGGTGGGAAGCAACGAGGGCGCACAATGGAACACATCGCTCCCCGAAAGGGCTCGGGTTTCTCGAAGCGAAGGAAGAATTTGAAAGGTGAGCTTTCACCCGTTTGCCACACACGCAACTCACACGCGTACGCACCGACATTACTTTTTGTACTCTTATCCCTGCGATCCAATTACTCAGAGTGGAGGAGGATCAGTTAAAAGAGAAATTCACGGGAATTACAGCAGAAGACTCTCCCAAATAATAATAAATTTTAAAAATTAAATGCCAAAATAAAACAGAAAATGAATTATGTTTTACATTATTTTTTGTAAATTTATCCCAAATATGAAATAACGCCAAAATAATACACAAAATAAATTATGTTTTACGTTAGTTTATGTAAATTTACCCGAAATATGAAATAACGTTAAAATAAAGCGCAAAATGAATTATTTTTTATGTAAATTTGTCCGAAATGCCACAAAACACTGTTTAAAATATTGAAATAAATTTCGAAATGGCTCCGATCCGTCTGAATCTTTTATGCAGAATTGGGGGTGTAATAAAATAAATTCTTTTTCTCGCTTTTGACATTTCAGCCTTCATGAAAGTTTATGACTTTTGAACCCATTGTAAGGTTCATTCCGAGTGCTTTCGCCAATTTTTCCTCACATAATGGCGAAATCTTAGAGACGAAGGCCATTGGTGGTGCAACCCTTTTTCTCCCCTACCTGCACATTCTGGTCTTCTTCCTTTGGCAGCCGTCCTTTTCCCAACAAACGAAGCTTCGGTGGCCGGAGCTTTTGCCGATTTTTCTCTCAGGTTCGTCTGTGGAAAAGCGTTAAAAATGAAAAGTCAAAAGTCTGTGTCAGCGCCGGTATTTCATCGGTGGTAAAAAGATTAATCAAATGAAATTCGTTGCTTAAAAATAAATAAATAATTATGTATAAAAGCTGGGAAAAAGCGAATTTACGAGAATCATCAATTCCCGTCTGGAATTTATAAGAGAAAAAGGCCTTTGTTACGTTATGAAAGCCGGAAGAAGATTTGTAATTCCAAGACATTTCAAAGC
>JAQIBA010000115.1:312459-370054 GCA_028293925.1 Brueelia nebulosa
GGGATTTGTTTGGAAGAAAGGAGGAAGTGAACGAACTTTAAAGTAAACTTGGCGGTCGTCATCGCGGAGGCATTGTTAAATAACGTTTCGGCCCCGAAGGGTGGCTCCCCTGCTAATGCGTTGCCACAATCGAATCCATTTCCCCGTGAAAAGCCTCGGAAAACAGCGGCGCTTCCGCGGAAAGCGAAAGGGTTCCCAATGAAAATAAACAAAGCACTCATTTCTCCCGGAAAGAATTCCGCGTTGATCCCTTATTTGCAACCCTTTCTCGCAGGGGCGGCAGCTGGCGCGTTATTAGGTCAGCGCGGAGGGACGTAACGGGAAAGGCTTCGGAACAACTTCATTTGTCATTGTTATGGTTGTCGCAGTGGCGCAGCCAGGATTGGGGAGCACAATGGCAAATCCCCTGGACAATGCCTTTCTCGGAAACACAATCCGTCATTGCATCTGTCATTGGAGATGACGGCCTTTTGTTGTGTAACGAATCTTCTTTCCGTTGTTTCCTATTCACGTGCTGGATTTAGACTCATGCGGAGACGTTTCAAGGTCAGGTACGAATGTTCCTAATGTTGAGAGATGTTCGCTCAAATTATTACCGTAAATAGATTTTTGCTTCAATGAAAATTCTTCTTTTAATATTTTTATCACTCATAATTTTTTCTTTCATTTCGGCTGCCCCCGAGCGTTTGCTTTTCTAATCTTCATTTTCTTTGCTTTTCTCGTATGGATGAGCAGAGGAGGGACCGAATGGAGAAGACATTGAATCCAAAGACACCGCTCAAATCGTTTGAAACCTTTTGCATCGATTTATCTTTCTGACGGGAGACACAATGTGAGGTCGAGCACTCCTTGAAAGATCAAATCTGAGAAACTGAAGTGGGGGAAGAGGAGTAGGAAAACCTACGTGAAATTCTATTATAGGAGTCAATCCTGAAAATAGTGCAAAACAGGTCCTCAACCCGCCATTTTAAAAAACCATTTCCCAAAAAATATTCCATCAAACAAAGAAAAAATTAAAATCCGCCATCTTTAATTCATTCAAAGTAATTCCAACGGACGCAGCCCGTCAAACAGTGGACATTGTGACACATTTTTGCATTTTAAACTCTCCCCCAAACGCAGGAAAAGTATTCATCAAAAAAAAGTCCGTCGAATGAGAAACGCCTCTGAGTTTTCAGATGCAACAGAATGAAACATTAATTGTAGTATTAATAACACTACATTTTACTTTACATTAGTTACTTTTATTTCAACGGAGGCGAAAAGCGTAAATGTTTATATTGAAATACACTTTATATTTAATTGTAATAATGAAATGTAATAATATAAAAAATATAATTGTAATTATAATATAAATTATGTATATTATAAATAATATATATATTAATGTAAATGTATAAATGTAAATTATAAAATTATAAATTGTACATTAATTACTTCCACTGGGGTAAACAAAAAACATATTATAGAAAAATATAACATACTTAGAAATATATATAAATTATATAATAATAAATAATTAAATAAAACATATTTAAGAAATATAAATCTGCACGTTTATACTAATTTGCACTAATATTCTTAGTGATAACAAACTAAATATGATACAATGACGAAAGTAATACAATGAATGGAAAAATACTATAAGAGAGCATTCCAATACAACCATTATTGTTTGATAAATAGAGGTTTTATTTTGACTCAAAAAATTATTAAAATATAGGATAAAAAGTCACAAAGACTGTCATCTTGTACAGGTCCTTCGACCTTGACCAACAATCGGTATAACTGAAAGAAGAAGAAGATGAAACAAAAAAAACGGAGGGCAAAAGCGAATAGAAAACGATAATGTAATATTAAATTATTTGAGATAAAATCAACAATTGTATTATTTCATTTCCGTTGTTGATGAAAAATTTGCGGGTTTGTCTTCACCCTTTCGCTCCAGGGCGACAACGCCAAGGGTAAATCAATCTTCCCCTACAATTGTGGACGCAAATGTCTTCGATAGAAGAGTCACAATCCGTTGCGTCTGTTGCACCCGACCGATTTGTACAACATTCGATGGCGACTTTGTCTTTAATTAGAAGCCTCGTTCTTTGACCTGACGCAACTCGGGTGTATTTATACCCCCTGAGAATTAGCCAACAACCCTCCGTGTCTTCGGCTCTTGCGACATGGCATATTTCCGCATGAAAGTGGCGCAACGAGGAAGAGGGCGCGAGAGACAAACACATTTTGGCTTTGGGGAGGTTCCTCCCTCGATGAGTCACCCACATGGCAACGAACTTTGCCAGATTTTTCTGAGGGAAAACATTATCGGGGCGGTTCAAAGACCTGAAGGGGTGTTTTGTTGCGCCGCCGTTTGCCAAAGTTTGCTTTGAAAACGTCGCTTGAGAGATAACAAAATGGTTCGATGACTCCCTTCTGTCTTTTCATTAATATCATAATATACCTTTGCTTAGATCAGCTATGAAATATGATTTTCATGTCTTTTTTTGGTTTTCGTCCTTTCACAACACCCATTTTTTCCTTTTGAAATTCCTTCTTTCATTCATTTTTATGTATTTGTTTATTATCAGTCATTATTTATTTTATTTGTCGATTGCTCATATAATAAATAATTATTATATTCGATTATTATTTCTATTCAAGTTTGAAAATAATAGTGCTTAGAATTTGAATTTTACTGTTACAGAATTTCTTTCAATTACAGAAGTAACATTTGACTAATTTTCCTCCTTTCGGTTTACAAAAAATCACATAATTACAAATTAATTAATGTCCTCTCAAAAAAAAAATTTATGTAAGTTCGAATCTATTTAATTTACGCTAAAACTAATTAAATTAAACACATGTCAGAAATTAATTTGTAAGTTTATACATAAATATACAAATTCGTATACATTTTATTACAAATATAACAAAATTTGTATAAATAAATCAAACACATACACATTAAATAAATTAATTGGAAAAATTATAGAAAAGAGTTTAGAATAAAACAAAATATAATAAAATTGTTAAATACTAAATAAAATAAATTATCGAATAGAATTATAGACATTAGAGTTTAAAATTGATCAGGTTTTTTTTATTTCATTAATAGAAATATTTATGATTTTTTTTCCATTTTATCCGTTACGTTTTTAACCGTCACACAAAATGGCTGACTGCGCTTAATCAAGCGAGCGTCTTTTCAAGGAAATGAGCTCCGCTACCTGACAGAACACCCCTGTTACTTCATCCTTCATAACAGCCATTGAAAGAACTCATTCTCGGATTCTTTCCCCCCCCCCCAACTCCCCCCACTCCGCCCCCTCAACCCTCCCCTAACCCTTCCAATGACACATTCGTCAACAAACTTTCAAATTAGTTAACTCTGAGTTTTTTTGACTGACAAAAGAAGTGAAAAAGGTTTTCGAAGGTCGCATTACACAAAATAACTTAACGGGAAATTCCTCTCCCCCCCCCCCCCCCTCGCTCACCCTCTTCATATTTGCATTCATTTTCACAACCCTTCTTTGCGAAGAATCGGTTCTGTCCTACTTTGAATACGCCTTCCAGGAGAAGAAGGGCCCATTGTCAGTGAGCCCGGCCCCGCCTCGGTCCCCTTTTCCTTTTCAGACCGTTGTAAATAACACCCGAAATAAGTGCATGAATACATAAAAAGGATGAGCAAGGACGCTAGCCTTTCCGAAACCTTAAACGGGGGTGAGAAAAAAAGAAAAAAAAGGCGGCGAAAGTTTCCACCGACTGACCGAAGGACGAACATTACATTTTCACGGCGGAAACGAAAATGCAAACTGAGGGCAAAAAAGAAGACGGTGATTGCTGAAATTTATGCATTTTCCAGACACAGTGTGTAGAAACCTGTGTGTCAGTTTCGGTCAGAAATTCTTTTAATTTTCCCATATTTAATATGACGAAATAATTTTTTAATAAATTTAATAATTAATTCATTCATAATTAATTCATTTTCCAAAATTAGCATAAAAATTGTATTTGTCACAGTTTATATTGTTACATAACTATTACAGTATTTCGCTTATACATACAGTAATATACATATTTGGCGTATATATACACTGACGATTACCAAATGTTTAATTTTTTGAATCGTTGTATCTTAGAAACGGTGACTTTTAGGAAAAAAAGTATTGATACATTTTTTATAGATAATTTTATCCTCTACAATTTTTGTCGGAGCTAATTTTATGATAGGAGTCATCGTTTTGCTGAAAATGGGGGGAAAACTAATTTATTTGACCTTTGACCCCGCGTCAATTCTTTCCCCGACATCGGATCGATGTTACAAGGAAAAGATTGGTCGAACAAAGAGGAAAACCTTTTTCTCAGAGACAAAAATCCGAGTCAAGGAGAGAGTAAACACAAATCGGTGGTTGTTTGGGAAAAAATGAAAGAGGAAACGTTCCACCATTTGGGAAAACGTCCACGAGGAAGAACCCTTCCCTATCGCGGGGGTTGCATCTAGGTCACAAGGCCGTTCGGACATCTGCGCCAAAATAAACACGTCCGCCCACCCTTTGATTGAAATGTCGAGATGAGCGTTGGGGGTGGTGGTGGCGGCGTCATTTCTGCTCTCTCCACTCTCCAATGGGTTTTTATCTGATCTGGCCGTGCAAAGGGGTGAAACATCCCCGATTTCCGCTTCTATCAGGTGCGATTAATTTGCCTTAGGCGCGTGGACAATTCTTTCCAACTCCCCCCTCCCCCTCCCTCAGGTCTTCTACCCTTGCATCTAACGGATTAACGAATAACCCTTACCTGAATTCGCTCCTGATCATTCGTCACTCTTTCTCGACGTTTTCCTTTCATTCTCCACTTTCTGATCAGAAGGGAAAAACGAGCGTTCTGTCTACTGTTCTCTTCGTATGACATTTGGGGGCTGCACTAATAAAAATTCAGCCGTTAAATTCCCGAATTATTAGATCGAATCAAAAATAACTTCCGCTTATTTATTTTGCTATCACTCATTCACTATTCGATTGCATCGGAAGTTATTTATGACAAAGTTACTCTGTTCTAAGCAAATCACAGCATAGGTTTTGATCCTCCCCCAGTTTTCAAACTTTCCCCCCAATTGATTTTCGTACATCTGCCAGTGCTTCTGTCAGTAAAAAATGCTATAATGTTCACAAAAAGTTGAGTTTGTATATATTTTCAATTAGTTTTAATAACAAAATGCGTTACTGATGAAATTTATTAAGTCGAATCATAAGTAACTTCCGTTTTTATGACTCATTTCCGTCAATTTATTCAATTTGTTGAATTTTTAAACCCATTTTCTTAAGTCTTTTATAATATACAAAGCTGTATAGTATTTTATATGATAAGCCTCGTTTATACGTCGAAAACGATACTTTGTTATAATGATCTAACAGAGAATATAATTGTATACAAGCAATATAATCCGCATCGAAAGTTATCTAATATATAATATAAGGGCAAATACTAAAGTTCTCATTTGGGCATAAATTGAAACGCAGGTTTTCAACTAATTTTTAAGGGTTAAATCTTTGCGGAATAATTTATAAAATTATAAATTAATGGTTTGTAATAAAAAATCCGAAAGGAAATTCGGTATTTAAAAGGTTAACCACTCAAATTCGATTCGAACGGTGTGAAATTCGATCATTCGCGAAAAAGTTCTAAAATTTAGAAATTTCCCCATTAATAAATTAAAAGCGAAAACCTTAAAGATTACCCCGACTTTATTAAATATTAACCGCAGAAAAAAATAAAAAATACGTTTTACTTTTTAGTGGTTTTTCACTGTTTTTTCACGACGCCCTTAATCGGTATCACCGACAGCGGAGTTCCCCTCGGATTAACGAACCCGGAATTGTTTCCGGAAGTCCCCCTTCATCCGCAACGCGCCCGAAACCACACTTCCACCCCCTCCCCCCTCCAACCCCCCAACTCGAAGTGAACAGCCAAAGCCAATAAATTTCGAAAATGTCGTATTTCATGCAAGACGTTGCCCGCTTTCATATTCCGAGAACCGATAAATTGTGTTAATGCGATAAATAGAAGAAGAAACTCTCTCCCGACGTCAGCCTGGAGAGGGTGATGAGTTGGGACAGGGGGCGGTGGGGGCGAAGGAAATTGAAGATGACGCGTAGAAAAGTAACGGTATTTGAAAATGGAGTGTTTTGTGCGGAGGAAACAAAGAGAAGAATGGCGGTCGCGGCGGGGGGACGAAAATCTGCAATATTCTCCGATCTTTTCTCGGAGGACATAAAAGTGTCCTTTTTTCTCATAATAACGACCGCATTATGCATTCAAAATTATTCATAAGCGGACTTATCCATCCGTAAACTCGTCAACGAATTAAGAAGCTTTCTCTTCATTCGGACGATTTCAACCCCATACATTTTTTACTTTTTCTTTTCGCTTTTACCTCGAGGGGGTGCGAAAGTCCGCGTGCACCTGCTGTCTTCCTGTCGGTTTGCGCAAGCGTTTCCTCTGCTGTTTCCGCTTGTGTGTCTTCCGCGGGCGACAACCCTTTCTCAGTTTTTAATTTACCCTTTCTCTCCCCGGCTTTTAATCGCTGCTTTATTGCTTCCGCACTTTTCATCCCTCTTTCAGGGCGATGATTGAGTGTCAACCGAAGAAACACTTCCGTTATGCCTGCAGCGGACATTTTCTGCTTTACAAACAGATTCAATTGAAACTCTGCTGTTTTTTTTCCACCGTAACGGTTGAAATACCGCATTTATTATTTATCCGCCTTTACATAGTTTAGAAAATCACAAAATTAAGGTCGAGATTTTTTTTTACTGTATTATAAGAATGACCATAGCAATATGACATATAAATAATAAAAAAATAATATGAATTTAATATAAATGAAATAACATAATGTTTACTGACGTGGTACTGGGGTGAGTCGGCAGCAATAGGTAGCGTCTTCCGGTTGCCACAGTAACAACTAGAGTTTATTATTATTACAAAATAGGAGACAAAAAATATATAACAACAGAGAAAAGACTTCGTGTTTGTTAAAATGTCTCTACCGAGTTGAAATTAATTAATAACTAAATTATTTGTTTACAACATATGGTGAAAAACTAATTAAAGACAAAATCTTAACAACAAAGGTTGAACACTTCGCGTAGAAAACTAAATAAATAAATAAACTGAAAATATCAGTTAAGAAGTGGAAGTTACTTTTGACTCAGACCACACACAGAGTATGGAGGTTCAGCAAAAGATTTTTGATTTTAAAATTACGGGAAACGTTAGTGTCAGCCATTGTTATTATTCGATGTCATAGAGATTCTTAAATGCTAACTTTATCTCCGGCCAAAGAGAAAAAACTTCTGCCATTTTTTAACGAATTAAATTGATAAAAATGTATCGGAATGATCAAAGGCGGCAACACTGCCGGAAAGCTCAACTTAATGCGGCCTTCAAAACGTTCACTTTTGCCGGGAAACGATCGCAGGTACAAAGAGGGCGCAGGGCGAACAAAGGCAAAATTTCAGATTCCGCCCGCGGTCGCCCTCTTCTCGGCCACACAAAAGAGGTGAAAAATATTTTTGGTGTCACCGAAAACAGTTCAGGTAAAGGATTCGGCCGAGAGGGGAGAGAATAAAAGACTCGGGGGGAGCCGTGTTGCCCATGAAAAAATTCTCTTGCGGCCGCAACCTTTATTTAAATAGGTATTGAGATCAGGTACCTAACGGTTCACAGGTAATATTGTATGCAAAATGTCCAATGAATCGGTTATTTCGGGCGAGAAGGGGCTAAGTGCGGGGTGGGAAGTGATTGGGGATGCCAAGACGAACATACCGGGGAGGAGTGCCACCCCGAAGAAAATACACAACCGTCGGGGAATATACCTTTGGCCAGAAGAAACCAGTAATTTAAAGAAAAGAATTGGAGCTAGTACTGAACATTCCTAAATAAAGAAACTGAGGGGGTAGTTGGGGGGTGGAAAAGACCAAAACAGAAAAGCGGGGGAAAAGCCATATTAGCGTATCTACAAGCGGACGGTGAGAATTTCGGGTGGAAGGCGGACCGGAGGGAAACTCACCCCTTTGATGAGGGCGGATTCGCAAGTGAAGGCAATCGGCAACACCAGTAGCACCCTTGTTGCACGGGGGTGCGTCCGAGGCTGAAAGGAGCCAGCCAGCTCAAAACCAAATTGGCAAATAGCGATCGCGGTCAACCCTCTCCCTAGAAGGGCCTCCGTAAGCTAAGCAGAGGCGCGACGGGGCCTGAGAAAGGGTGTCTTCCCCCAGAAGGAGTCGTGGGGTGGTCAGTCTTGACCGAAGCTGTTGTCAATCAGTTTGGCAACATCCGCAGACATGTACTCACCGGAAGCGATGCCGTACTGCTCGGCGGGGTTGATGGAGATGGCCAGGGTGGATAACGATTACGTGCTGGACTTGAGCATTCGGACGCAGGACTCGAGCGAGTGCCACGGGGAGCAGATGTACTCAAATGGTAGGTCCCTCAGGGGGTTGAAGAGTGGTGGTTGAATCTTCCGAGTGGGGAACGCGAATCGGCGAGGAGTCGAACGGAACTTGTAAAGGGTTCAAAATATGGGGCGAAGCTCTCCCCGGTAAATCCCCTGACGATATTAGGGGATGAAAATCAGTGCAGTGTTTCCGTAGATACTTTCCACGGGGGATCCCCGAGTGGGGGATCAGAAAATTATTGAAGGAATTTTCCTCCTAAAGGGCAGTTTTATTGAGTGAAGTTGGGGAGTGAAAGGGTTGAGGGAGAAAGAAGTGAAAATGCGTTAAGGGGGTGAGTAGAAATGGGCTGTTGGAGAAATGGCAGTGCTTTCTTTAACATTAGAGTCAAAATGACCGCTGTATTTTATTTTGTTCTCTTTTAACTAAAATCTATTACTCGAATTAGAAGTAATCCATACAGTATATAAAAGATTAATCGATCGGATATAAACCTCATATGTTAATTAATTATTGTAACGAACTGTTCACTTTCTCAGTAAGATTATTTAATTTTCCTGTTTCTTTATTAATTCTTTTCCTTCCTTATTTATTCCTTTTTAGGAATGAAACGGAACAGGAGCTCTCGCTGTTTTTTGACTCGTTGTAACTTTTCAAAATAGAAAAAATATTTGTAATATTAAAAGTAATAACGATAGAAAGTTTCATTAGAGTCGGCCATCGGTCAAAAAGACCGCTTCGGCTGTCCCGAGTGTTAAAAATGAGTGCTGCAAAGGTCAATTTTGTTATGGAAAAGTTTTTTGCGAGATTTTATTTTGTGTTGATGCTGTTTGAAGGCTTTGGTGAAAGCGGTGTTCAATCGAATGAGGAAATTGAAATTTTCTTTCTGGATTTATTTTTTTGGGTCAATGTGAAAAGTTGAGAAAATTCTCAGAAGGGATGAACGAGGACGGATGAAAGGGAGTGGAAACACCGAACGGTGAAGGACTATTCGGTCGTGCAATCGTTCGCATGTTTTCTAAAAACAGAAACTCAAGTTTCGTCCCAAAGTGATTGTAAAAGCGGTTGTGATTTGAGGAGAGAAAGCTGTGCACATTTAATCGCTTTTTACTTTCGCAGGTCTCCACAGTCCGGAAATGAAGTTAAATAACATCAATGACACCACCGGGTGCAGTCTTTCCCCCACAGTCCTCCCCCTAACGGCCAACACGACGACCAGAAATGGTGAGTTCACCCCCTCACCCCCACCCCTCCCCGGACACTCACCAACCACATTCTCTTCCAGGGAAACCGACGAGGCCTTTCAAAGCCTACCCCAAAAACTTCCTAGGGCTGGCCACGGCCGAGGGCGTCATAGACGACTCCGACATGAGGTTCCTCGAGTTCAGAAGGCAGTGCCTGTCGCAGATCCACGCCACGGCAGCAGGCGGAGGTATTTATGCCCCCATTCGCGACAGGGGAGTGCTGAGGGGAGGAACTAACCCGGAGTTATTTCGCAGGGAACAAAAACATGAAAAGGACGGTGCACTCGGTGAGACCGCCGCAGTCCGTCAGTCCCACCCAACTTCCCTCATCGTCCATCAAGGACCAAACGGACCTGAAGGACCAGGCCTACTGGGAGCGGAGGAGGAAGAACAACGAGGCGGCCAAGAAGTCCCGGGACGCGAGGAGAGCCAAAGAGGATGAACTCGCCATCAGGGCGGCGTTTCTGGAACGGGAGAACCTCCAGCTGAGGTTGGAGTTGGCGTCTCTGAAAGGGGAGGTCGAAAGGCTGAGGTGCGTCCTGTACGGGAAGAAGTAAGCAGTGGGGTCCTTGGCAATCCTTGTCATGGATGGTCAGTCAGTTACGGACTGCATTCGGGTCCCGCGCAGGGAAGAAGAGCTTTCTATCAGCTAAAACATTGATGAACTCTGTTCGCTGACAGTACAGCAATGTACATACTGTATATATATATATATAAATATGTACCAAATATCAATTGTGATTTTATATATAAAACAAGTGAATTTATATAGTCAGGGTCGTAGTCAGTACGAAATGAGAATCGGTGACTGTATCATCGTTTTAAATTCGTAACGGGCTGTGCTTTCAGTCAAATTATTTATTCTGTAGTCGTCATAGATTTATTTTCGAAAATAAACCAAAGTCAGTTGATGTTTTATGCAGTATTGGACCGACCATCTCCTGTCAGCAGCACCCGACCACGTATTTTACCCTCCGAAAAGGCATTCCCAGTATAAATCAGTTAAGGCAAACTTCTCAAAATGGATTTTCCTTTCTAATTAAAAAAATAACTCCTTGAATTAGGGGATGAAACCGAAGTTTCCAAATCCAAACAGTCTACTCTTTCGTCGCCCCCTGAAAATTCGGCGTTATTTTTCTGAAAAAAGCCGCCGGAGTTATGTCGACTCCTTTAATCGATATATTTTTATTTAGACATTTAAATAAACCGGGGAGCCTCTGTCGACTCCCCAGCCCTGCGCAAAACCCGGAAAATCTTTCGTGCCATCAGCGGTTTCGATGAACTCATTAAATAATTTGGAATTTTTCAAATGGAGGTCGCCTCGAAAATATTATTAAAAGTTGAGCCTTCCATTTTTTAATTTCTCCGCCCTCTTTCTTAATTATTTTTAGCTTCGCGACACGCTTCGTAATTTTTTTTAATTTCCCTTCACCTGAGCTTTTATGAATTTTTTTATATACGGAATCCTCCCCTTTTCGTGAGCCTTTTATGTTAATTTAATAAGCTTTCTTACCCCTTCGCCTCCCCGCGCAGAGGGGAAGCATCTTCCTCGGATTCCGCGGCCAGTAAACCCTCCTCTGAGTCATGCTTTTTCCTTTAGATCATCCCTTGCGCGTTATCAACCCTCTCTTCAAGAGGATATCCCATTTTTAGAACTCCCGGATAATCAGTGAAGAGGCTCTGAAAGTTGAGGAATACATTTCACTTTTCGAGGGATGATAAAGGATCGCCCTCCTCCCCTACAGAATAGAGGAAGAATTTGTGAGAAGTTTTTGTGGAGAAATGGAGTTCCTGGAAACTTCTTTTCTCTTACCGATTAACCCCTACCGATAGGGGTGGTTTTTACGGATTGGGGTCGCCTATGTGGTCTTCTATGGGAGAAATTTCTCTGAAAAAACCATGAAAAATATTTGTTTTCGCCGCACAGCTGAAACTTTTATATACCAAAATAAATGAAAATTAATTTATAAAAAAGGTATGAGAGAGAGTTTGAAATAAATAAACAAATAAATACTAAATAAATAAGAAAAATTATGAAAACAAAAAATGCATATTTAGTCAATAAAAATAGTAATAAATAAAAAATAAAGAAATTAGTAATAATGAATATTAATAGTATAAATTACAAAAAATACCTAATTATATTATTAATAAATAAATACTAGAATACGCGCTACAAAAAAGATATAATAAAAAATAAAACAATATATAATTTATATATAAACAATATAATAAATGATTTAAAAACTAAACCCATCTGAAAAAAAAATGGAAGTGACTTATGACTCGGCCTTTAGTTTTAACAAAAAAGGAAATTGGGCCATGAGAAGTATTAAAGAAAATCAGGAAAGCGTGAAAATCGGAAAATCTTCTCCAGCACCAGTGATTAATTGAAAAAAGGATTGAAAAGTATCACAAGATGGAGGTATCTTCGTCTCAAAAGTATGAAAAACAAATTTTAATAGATATAAATATTTATATTCTTAAATAGCACCAAGATGAATGTATTATCCGCACCTCCGCGCACCCCATTTAGAAACTCATAATCTTCTTGAAAGCTTTCCTGAACTCGGGGTTGAAAATCGTGTAGATCACGGGGTTGACGAACGAGTTGAAGTAGCCCAGCCACGTCGTCAGGATGAACGCCGCCACCCCCGGCTGACACGTCAGCGACAGCTTCGTGCACAGGGCGTCCAGGATGTTGCACGTGAAGAAGGGCACCCAGCAGATGAGAAACACCCCTGCAACGACCCACGCCGTCAGAGCTTAAACTCCCCACCCCCTCCCCCAACACTCACCCAGCACTATCGCCAGGGTCTTCGTCGCTTTCCTCTCCTTCTTGGCGGACGACTTCTCCCTCTTCTTCCTCGACGCCTTGTTCACCTTGTACATAGTGAACCTCGACCCTATACTCAGCGACTTCTGCTCCTTATCGCGAGACTGAGAATCTGAATCCCGCTGTCCCTTCTCTGGGGAGTCTTCTCCTGAATTACTCTGAAAGAGGGCACCCGTGAGCAGTGCGGTCTCGCCCCCGGAGGAACCCACCCCGCTCACCTTAAACTGGGGCACGGTGTGAGCTCTCCTGGGGGGGCTGTGGTGGGGAGACATTAGGTGTCCTATGTGAGCATCCTCCAGGTTGGAGGCAGCGTAGCCGCTGTCGTTGTTCCCGTTGGGGTCGTTGAACATGGACTGAGTGGTGGTGGAGACGACCGCCCTGAAAGAGGAGGAGGTCGTGAGGGGTGGAGGGCGAACGGGGGCGAGTGGGGGTGAATGGGGGTGAATGGGGGCGAATGGGGGCGCACTCACGCGGCTTCTTCGACGACAGTCGAGAGGATGAACTCTGTGGACTTGTCGTTGGGGATGACTTCGCAGTCGTCTGCGCAAAGGCTCAGTCCCTTGATTTCGTCGGAGCCGGGGGATCTGTCGGCGCCCTCGTCTTCCTGCGGATAAGTCGCTCTTTTGATCAGACATTCCCACTGAGAATTCCTTAAAAGCTCACACTGCTCTCATTCATATTTATAATTGGCTTTTGATTATCTGATACCACATTTATAACATATCACATAACGTATTGCCTAAAAATAAATGCTGTGATTTCATTGAAAAAAATCATAAAGTGCTTTTATTAGAACTGTTTAGAAATATTATTTTTTTAATGGGAGGAAAGGGTTATTAAAGGGTTAAAAGACGAAGCGGTGTGGGATGGAGGTGAAAGACTTCTTATCGGGATGAGAAAGCGGCCGGGCAACTTGTTGAGTCGAGATTTTACATCAGTAATGCTTTTCCACTTGTCTAATTCCGAATTCGTGACGTATTTCAACTGCCCTCATATGAAATCCATTTAGTTCATTGGGGAAGGAAAGGGGGAGATATTTCCCTCCGGGAAATGCTTCATGCATTTATTTCCCGAAAAGGAACATCGCATGAGAAGGAAGCATTGCGGGACAAAACCTCCGCTGACGTCCATAAACGCGAAGACTGATTTAGGGAGAAAGCGGTGCTGTGGCTGTCAGCTGCAGGAATCGGAGGAAAAAGAGAGGGAAATGTAGCAGAAAACTCAAGTCAATCGGCATGAACCCGTCATTTGCAGAATAAATAAATTTTTCAGGGGAATGTGAAAAAATGCGAAAAATTCTCGCGTCCGACCAGAAATCGATAACATTCATTAAGCATCCCTCTCAATCACTCCACCCCCGACGGGCCCGGACAACTTCCCAAATATAGTTGCTATTTATGAATTATTCACTCGAAAGCGGCCGAGATTAACAACAGGCTGTTGCTGGATTTGGCTGTGGATAATCGTTTGATTTCATCGGTCGAGAGAAGTCTGTTACGACGGGATGTTTTTTTAGGAAAAAAAGGAAAAAATGACAGCAAATTAGAATGCGAAAAGATTTCGCAGTCATTTAGAAATGAGAACAGTGCAAAAAAATGTAAAATTCTCAGGAAAAGATACCGCTGTAAAAGTAGAATTAGAAAATAAACGGAAAATCGAAATAGAAAGAAGCGAAGTAGGGGCAGACTTTTCTCAAAGTGTGGGAAACGTTCTATTTTTACCCCTTCCCCCAAAATTTTGCTAATTTTCCCCAAATCCACATTCAGTTTGATGATCTTTTATCGGAGACCCTCAGCACAAGGGGCGATCAGTGGGGGGCAAAAGGAAAAAAGAAAACTGATGAAAGATTAGAAAAACCAAAGCGATTAAAAGCAAGAAAGTGTTCGATTCCTCTGGAATGGCTCTCGGAGAGGAAACGAGGGAGAAGGAAACCGGAAATGAGGTGGGTTACGAAAAAAAGCGCCAACAGCGATGACATCCCCGGAAAGAAAAAATTGATTTTTGAGAATTTTCCGGCGAAGCTCATTAATCAAACGAATAAAACAAATCACGTCTTGTTTGTGACTGAATAACCCTTTCCATCTTAAGCCGAATCTATTCGGCCACCGACGGACAAAACGGAACCTTACGTTGCTTCCGCTTCCGGTGTTGGTCGGCCTCTCGTCTTCCATGGAGACGGTGCCCCCCGCCCTGACGGGCTCTCCCAGCGCCGTCTCCGCCAGTCTTCTGGTCTGTATGACGTTCTCTATGACGGAGCCCGGGAGGATTTCCTTGGCGTTGGGCTTCCGCGTCGCCCTCGCTTTCCTGGCCCGGTTCCTCAACGCCTGGAAAGAGCAGCTGCAGGAGGAGGCGGAACGGGGACACGAGGGAGAAGAGAGGGGGAGGACTTACCTTGAAAATATTATAATACAAAAAAACCATGATTATGCAGGGGATGTAGAAAGAGGACAGGGAAGAGTAGATGATGAAGTCGCTGTTGTAGAAGAGGCAGAGGTCGGGGATCCTGTCGGGGGTGTTGTTCAGCCCCAGGACGATGGGGCTGCCAATGGCGGCGGATATCACCCAGACTAAGGCTATGGTAGACCAGACTCTCTGTGTGTTTCTATGCTTCGCGTACTTAATCGGCTGAGTTACGGCTATGTACCTGTGAATAAAACAGAACACGTAATGATCGGATGAATAATTAAAATCAAAAGCCAATTATTTGGTTTTGAATTAAGCGGCAGAACCCCATTGGCTCGTTTGAAATTTATCCCTCGGACGCAAGTTCCCGCCAAATGAAATATCGGCGACGCTTCCGCTCTCATAAATTTTCGCCCTAATATTTATTTCGTTTTCATAAAATAATTTCAATTGAGCCACAGAGTAATAATAAAAGCCGGAAAATATTTTTTCACTCATTGAATCCGTTAATGTGTGTCGTTTCCGCGTTCTATGAGGATTTCAGAAGGCTGTGGGATTTTTTTGTCCGGTAATTCATTCGGTGATGAATTCAGAGGACGAATGCCACTATTTTTACTTTAAGTTTTAATTTACAGTAGCTGTTGGAAAACTAATCAAATTTAAAAACTCTATGTGAGGGGCACGGGTAAGTGTCACCAGCAACTCGATTCACCGGAAGTACTCACCGGAAGAGGTGACACCACCAATCTAAAAATAGGTTCCGATATTAAATATCTAAAAACGGATTTTTTACATACTTTTACCAAATTTTTAACTTTTTCCTAAGTTTCAATACTTTCTATTCCAACTAAATTTTACACTCCACAGGAAAAAAAAAGCAAAAACTGGGGGAAATCGGTGGGGGAGGAAAACAAAACCGTGAAAAAATAAAATCAGATCAATTATGCGGGAAGAGAGCGACCATTGCACTCACTTCAGAAACAACAGGAAAAAACGTATAAAGGCACGACTTCAACAACTCCAACCCCCAAGCCCTCTCTTCAAATCACCCCCTGCCAAATCCAACCACAAACAACTCCGAATAAATTAACAGCTACCTGGGGTTCCGTTCCACCCCCTTTTTATTTATTTTCGCCCAACTTCTCCAAATTATTCCACAAATCGACGGGGGGCGCGACTCCCCTCCATCAAAACCTCCCTTTCAATCGAATCCACCCCCGAAGATTGAAGTTTAATTCCTTCCCCCGTCGATTTGTTATGTTCTATAGTCAGCGAAAGAATTTTTCCGAGATGAAGGCCGATAAATCCTGGAAAGGCTTTCTCACTTTTGATTTTCAGGTTTGTCTCCCCAACGGCGTTAACTCGATGGGGTCGCCATTTTGAAAGCCATCGGGGCGTGAAATTAGTGTTCAGGTTCGCATCGCCGTCAAAAATAATAATGCGGGAAGTGTGGAAAGAACAGAGAGTCAGCATTCGAGGCGGAGCTCTTATTTGAAAACAATTAAGTGAATAGAGACAAAAGTGAAGAAGAACGGAAGGGTTCGCGTTTGTCAAAAGAAGGAATAAGCACTTAAAGCAAATGTCAGGTGTGGGAGCCTCGAAAGCGATGAAGTTGAGTGTGAAAATAATGAAAATAAAACCGACGTCGCTCTCATTAGAAGTGACGGAAGGGGAGGCGATGAGAAAAACAAAAAAGGGGAGACGCTGATGATGAAGACAGATTTTCCCTGCCGTTTTTTTGGGGGAGGGAAAAGGAAAACGTGACGAATACGCATTTCCTGTGGAGGAAATTATTCGCACTGACCCTCCATTCATTGAGGATTTAACGGTCATCGAAGACGTGGCAGCAGAAAGCTGTATTTACCCAGAGGCTTTTTTACTCGATTGAAACCTCCATTCGTGGCGGGAGATTAAAAACAAGAAACGGGAAGACGTGGCAGCAGAAAAGCATTTCTCTTGCCTCTTTTCGAACCTTATCACCCGTCTCTTCTAAACCGTCCTTTCTGACGTCACGAATTCAGGACTCTGAGGGGACTCTGAGTGGGAAACGAATCTAAAAATTCCTGCAGAATTTCCGAAAACTCCGTGAACTTGCAAAAGTAATTTTTTTTAAAGAAATTGACGGGGAAATTTATCTTTGTCGTGCGAAGACTTGGTTGGATCCCCTCGGAGACCTTCCCTGGCATTTTCATTTACGATCTTCCCGAATTTTCCAGGCTCCGACTGCGCGGGGGAAATTACGTGCAGGGTTTTTCACGCGGAAGAGAGTCAGCAGAGGAGTCAGCAACGGCACCGAACGAACGGGTTTGAACCGAAGGGGAGACGAAGGATTCGAACGCGACCCTTCTTTCTCTGACACTCCGCTAATGGGATAAAAAATTATTTTTTATCTTTTACTTCGTTTCGAAAAAAAACCGCGTGACGTACATTTTAAATTAATTTCTCGTCTTTTCCGAGGTAAATGAATTTTGAGAAGATCTGTATTTCTTTTACTTCAGTTTTTTTTTTTTTTTTTAATGAAAAAAGTGACTCCGTCTGTGACGGGTCGAGTCTGTTCCTGATGAAGGCCTTACGTTGTTAATTAAGTTAATTAACATAACTCTGTTAAGCTGCAGTGCGGGTCGACTCATAAGTAACTTCCTTTTATTTAATTATAACAAATGTTAGTTTTACTTAACCTTTATAGATTACCACCGAGAGTTTCGTTTAAAATTTTAAAAGAAAAAGCAAAAAGGAATTCCTAACGGACGGGGGAAAGAATAACTCACCGGTCTATGCTAATGGCAACTAAATTGAAAATAGAAGAAGTGCTGCAGGTGACGTCCATTGCAATGTAGAAATCACATACGACGGCAGGCAGACTCCAAGCGCCGTTTACCTGAAATTCAAAAGAACAGTGTCAACACTAACACCGTTGAGAGCCTTTATGGGGTCGCTGTATTTCATCCCTCTCCGACCGCAGCAACCGCTCGCTGTTGTTGAGAAGAAAGCGAAAGACAAATGGGTTTTTGTGTGTGTGTGCGTGTGTGAGAAGGGGGTGGGATCGGGGGTGAGAGGGTGTTCAGGTAAAAAAACATTTGTACAAGTGCTAACGTAAAGTTAAATTAGTTTTCGTTGAAAAAAAAAAGTTCTTTGCGTCATTTGTTTTCTCGCTATTTGTTTGCAATTTATTTTTTGTCATTTTTCCTCGCTTTTGTAAGTGCACAGCAGCAAAAGCTGCTGTTTCCTGTTGGGAGAATCCCCCGGGGATTTTCACTTCACTCTCTCTCCTCCTCCTTTGCGTTTGGCCCTCATTTTGGAAATTCTTTTCCTTTCCCCAGTCGGTTTTCTATTAATTTGAGAGAAAGGCAGCGCCTTAAGGGTGATTTGTTTTTGTTGGTGAGGAAATCTGCTGTGAGAGAAGGGAAGACATGTGCTGTTGGGGATGAAAAGTTCTGAGTTTTTATTTTTCAGAACTCTCCATCTCTTTTCGTTAAAATACCTTTCTTCTGCTACTTTCCGCCAACGGCAGAAGTTCATTCCTATTTTTAAAAGACGTCCGCAAACACCTTTATGCCGTACTCTTTCATCCCTCCCACAAATTTTTTGCCCTTCGGTTGTCAGGCGAATATTTTCGCAGAAAAACTACTTCAAAAGAGCTTTTTCTCAAAAATTTTGTCTCTCCTTTATTACCTCCCATTTTGCCTTTCCAAGAAATGGATTTTCACCAGAATAGAAAATATTAATAAGGAGTGACTCAAAAAATGGTGAAAGGAGAAGGAAGAATAAATTCCGCTTGTATAATCTCACCCCTTCGGTAGGGGAGTTTCGAGGGGAGGAAGAAACTTCAGAAAAATCGTAAAGTTCCGCAAAAGGTAAACAAAATTTACAAATCGGGGAAAGTCTGAAGAGTCTGAACTCTGCTTTTCCACTTTTCAGAAGCGGAGGCGACACATCGCAAAGATTTAAAAGAGAAATGTTTTTTCCGGTTCGTTTTCTTGGGGAGACGGGAACGACTCGGGGGAGGAATCGGGGGGTTGGGGGATGGAACTGGTTAAAAGGCCGTAAACCAAATTACAAAAAGATATCGAGAAGTTTTATCTCTGAGAAATTTTAATGGGTTTTTTCTTGAGGGAGGCGAGAAGAGGGGGGGATGGAAAAGAAATTACTGTCTGAGTTGAAAAATGAGATAAATGAGATGAATAATTTCAAGCTGACTGTTTATCTATCGAGTGTCACCTGTGGTTGAGTTTTGCTGGAATTACATTTTCCATTTATCTCTGCCGAGAAGAACGGAAACATCCGCGAAGGCTTTCAAAATTAACGTTTCTCTGGAACACAATAATACTGCCCTTAGCTTTCGTGGGCATCAACAGAAAGAGTTCAGCAGAGGAGAATTCGATTAAAAGTTGTCCAGAAAAGTCGAATCAACAGGTTTTCCGCAATGAATTCGTTGCAAATGGTTTGGAGATTTTTCTCGGAAAGTTTCAACCCCTCACCTCATTGTTATGCGTTGTTTATGTATTTTCACAGGTCAAAACATAATTTTTCATCTTCCCGCTCGTTTTAAATGAACTGTCAAAGTGGAGTCAATATTAACAACCAACGCAAATTTCTAACAGATAAAACGATTCATTTTTGAAATAACGGTCATTTTACGTTCACTCCAACCGAACTCTTTTGAATAAATTCTAAGAATTTACACCTTGTCATAAGCGAAGTATAGTTAAAAACACCTCAATCCATTTGGAAAAAATCCTTGAAACGTCAAAACTTTCTCCTCCTGTAAGCTAAGCATAGCGTACGAGTTCTTTAAGGTTCTCTCCTGAGTTCGATGGGGTTTCTTCTGCTGTCACAAGATGGCGGGTCGCCCATTCGAATTGAATGTCCGCGCATTAAAAGATTTTATCCGGAAATAAATGTGAAAACGTTCAGAAATAATTTTCAAAATTTTCATAAAATTCTACCGATTAAAGGCGATGAGAGTCAGAAATTGATTAGGTGGATATTAACAATATTTCAGAAGAAAATTCAAGGCCTAATGTAAAATGGCCATGAGTGTGAATGCATTGTTAGGGAAAAATTTCACCCCCGCAGGCACAATTCCGTTTTGCATAAATAAGACTTGCGCAACCATCCCCACACCGAAGGGGGTGGGATGCCTTGATTCGCATTTTTTTAATACGGTCATCACCCCGTCTCCCATTTTCTGGTTTTTCGTTAATCTTGTTTCGAAAAGTTTTCCAGGCCCCGATCCATTCCTTTACTTTCTAACGAAGCAATTCTGACGCTAATTAGAGAATGACTCACTTTCCATTCTTCCTCTCTCTCTCTCTCTCTCTCTCTTTCCAAGATCGAAATAAAAAATACCCTTATTTGTCTCCTTTCATTTCCTTTTCCACTTTCACTTCACGAAAAGGGTTCGATTTAAGGTAGTTTGGGGTTGAAAAAAATCCTGACATCTTTTTAATTAACTTTTTTTTTATAATGGGGAAATGAAATGGGCAATGAAAAACCTTTCTGTTGTGGTCCAACACTTCTGAGGGTTGGAACCAACTGTCGTAGAATTTGTTTCCCGGGCATCGTTTGCAATGGAAGCTCATCCCCGACATTGCTGCAGTCGCTGTCGTCACAGCAGAAGATGACATTTTATAATTTCCGTTAACATCGCTCCCGAATCGGACGAAATCAGCGGAAATTGCTTCGAGTGACGCCTCTTTTCGCTCATTGTAATTGTGGCACTTCGCACACCCTTGTTATTATTAAATTACATCCCTTTTATGTAATTATTATTGCTCGTCTGAATTTATAAAGCGGAACTCCGCTCTTTTTAACCCTCGCCCACGCTTTTTTCCTTTAATTGAGCCCTTTAATTTTTTCTTCACTTCTCACGGCCCCTGCAGCCTTTCGACAAACGAATTTCGCGTTTCCTTCCGTCCGGGCGACGACGGCAAAGGTTCGACAATAAGACGGGGGTGCGAGCGATTGGCCACGTTCTTCGGAAGGTTTTCGAGGGGAGAACCGCCCCTGCGAAAAGTCTACTCATCCCGGCGCGAGGCCGCCCTTGAAAAGGATCATCAACTGAATGTTTGTTCACTCTCGGGGGTGTTTCCCCCTCCCCCCTCTCCTTCAGTCGAAAGTCCTTTCATCTCGAAATGGTTAATTATTATTTAAAGCACCCACCCCGCCCCTCCACCCCAGGGGTTGTACTTTTGTTTTAAATTTCCTTTACTCGTTAAATAAATTAGCCGCATTAAGAAAATAACTTTTATTAGCCCAAGATTATTTAGAAAAACTTTAGAGAAAAAAGGAATGATGGAAAATGAGAAAGAGAGAGAGAGAGATAATGAGAGAAAATGGTATAAATGAAGTGGGATAGATGGATGAAATGATAGAGAGAGGGAGAACGAAAGTGAGAGAAAGTTTAAGAGAAAAAAGAAAAAGGACATATAAAGCGAGGAAGAGAAAGTGACAGAAGCCAAAACTGCTAATGTCGGAGTGTGTTTACGAACAAAAACATAATTAATGAAACTTCCAAATCAGACTTGTGCTTATTTTTATTTTTGAAAATATTTCATAAAAAAATGAAAAACTCAGGGTGAAAGTCCAAACCCCTCCGCTCATCTCATAGGGGTTATTTTCGACTTGCTCAAGCCCCCAAATTTGGAATAATGAAACCGAAACGGAGAGCCATAAGCGGTTCTTCTCCGCTCGGATACCACCCGAATTTTTTAATTTCCCACAGGATCACCAAGTTTCTTCCTGTCAAAATGGATTCGGCTCAGCTTCAAATTTCCCAAATACTTTTCTCTGTCATCCCCGCGCGGAGGTTACGCTTTCACTATCACTTACATCTTTTTCCCGGGGAAAAGGTGATTCATTCCGTTCATTTACAACTTTTTCATTCCGCCGCATTTCATCAGTTTGACATTTGACGATTTTCATTGAGTGACTGAGCGTCTTTCATTGCATTGGACAGAAAATGAGGGATATCGATTTAAGGGAGGAAATTGCCCTCCCGATGATTTAAATTCGCCTTCATTTAATTTCTATCGGTTAAATCTGAGCGGAGTACAAATGTACTCATTCTCATTATTTAAAAATTGTTTTTACAAGTTTTCTCATTTTGGGAGTTTTATTTCTTTTCCGATTTTACTTCTGAGTAAATTTTATTGGATCTATTTGATATATACTGTATATATAATATAAATTTCAAAAATATTTTGTTTTCTTTCTACCGTAAATAATTATAACATTTTATCGTTTCATTTATTAATTGGGAGGCACTTCCAAATGTTAAAATTCACGGCCGAGTGATTCCTTTTGCGGATTTCGCCCTCTGTGGTCGATTGCATTAAAGATGGCGGCCTTCGCTCGTTTTCTTTTTACTCAGTCACCACAACTGGAAAATGTATCATGGAAATTCTGGCTCCATCAGTTAAAGCAACAAAGAGAGCGCGTGCTGACGTCATTGCTGTCGTGCTCGTATTCTTCGAGTGGGCTGCAGCAGGGAATAACGAAACCGCAGCAGGAAGTGCAAAGAATGCCGTGCTGTGACAATTCAGGTTCGTCAGCGACTCAACCGCATATTTCCAAGAGAAATTTCCGTCAGAGCTGAAGTGCTGTTCGTTATATCATTCCATGCATTACCCCCTAAAGCCTTTCCCGGAGTTTCATCAGCCGACGAAATCCTCGCATCAGTTTCACCCCCCGCATTCCTCCTTTGAGGAAAAATAGGGCGGCAAATTCTTTTCTCAAAAGGAAACTCCGGGAAGGGGCGAGTTTCCCGGATTCTCTGAATTAAAAAAAAACTCTCCTGATGAATAGGTGACAAGATGTCGAAGGGAGATAAATTTTTTGCTGAAAAAGCCGGCAGCGGAATGAAAGAAGAACTCGGAGGGGTGACCGTGAGCTCGTCGTACTCTTTTTACTGCTTTGATATCTTTAAAGATCGCTTAGATTTTCCAGCAGGAAAATCTTTTAAAATCAATTCTCTTTGATCTGGCCGGAAGGAAAACCTGAGAGGGCCGACGCTGTGTTCGCTGTCGGATATAACGAAAAGCGGGAGGTCTCAGCGTCCGACAGAGGAAAAAGAAAACCTTTTATTTACTCAAGAAGAATTTTTTGCAATTAAGAGACCCTCATCTCCTTATCGTTTCCTTTTTTATCCTTTTCTAATTTTATAATTTTCCCTTTGGGCTTTTTTGCCTTCTCAAACTCTTGACTTTTCTTCTGCGGGGATTGGCCTCCCTTAGTGCCGTCCGTCAAAGAAAGACTCTGCCGATGAAAGCCAGTCTTTTCACGAGTGTGGGTGTTCACACTTAACCTTTCCTCGTCCCCTGAGGATTTTCCTTTGGGACATTTTCCCCTTAGATTTCGTGCCGGGGGCGCATGCGATTCAAACATGGCGGCACCGGTACTCCATTTCTTCTTTTATTAACTTTGAACTTCCTCGAAGGATGTTGCGGCTCCCCGCCGCAAAGCACTTTCGCGTTGGCGGCAGAAATTATTTAATTGGGGAGGCAGAGGGAGGCAGAGGGAGGCTGAGGGGGATTTGCATTCGCGGATGTGATCATAACTGCGGCCGCAATCAAATGAAGGGGCGAATCCAGGATGAACGCGACATTTTGTTTACTTTTCCAACAGTAACGCGAAAATTACTGCGGCCAATAAAGCAGTAAAAAGAATCCCAAAGCATAATTTGAATTTTCCCTTTGATTTTATTTTATTTTTATAATGAAAAATATAATACTGTAATTGCGTGGAAAATTCGATGTAACCGAAAGCCGATGTAGGACTCTATTCAATTTTCAGCTCCATTAACTATTTTTTAAAGTGGCCTTTTTCGGTCTGAAAAGGGGATGTCTTCTTTGAACGTGACGAATAATGCAATGTCAGTGATCCTAATCCCACCTCGCGAGCCTATTTATAAAAATAATTATAATTTAGGTCACGAAACTTTTCCGCTTTTTAATTAGATGTCAACGCGAAAAGCCGCATCAAAATTCTTTGGGACTCAACAACTTAAGAATTAACTTTTCTTCTCCCTCCTTTTTTCTCGTCTCCCTTTCACCGATGTTTTACAATGCTGTGACTGAGCTTGGAATAATTCTCCTCATTAGCGACATTCACCCTTCCCTCATTCCCAACACTTTAATCTTCTCCGCAGCCATTGTTACTTCCTTCGGAGCTCCCTCATCCCCTACACTCGGGGGAAGAAAGAGTTCTTCAGCCATTCGCTACCAACACTCTTTTCACAAATTAATCACGAAAAATTATAAACTCCCATTTTTGCCTGAAATATCTAAAATCATTAAAATGAGGTCTAAAAACTTTCAATAAATGGAACTTGACATGGAAACAGAAGTTTCGCTAACCCTTTCGCTCTGAGTTTAACCCTCGGGGACAATCAAAACCTGCGGGCGTTCCAAAAAAAATTAATTTTTCCTGTTGCAGTAATTTTATTAAAACAAATTTGTAACGAAATATATGTATGTAATAATTAACTTATAATAATAAATATTCTGTTAACTCTTTTAGACTTCAGAAGACGTATATTTACAATAGTATTCACTCAAGTAGATTAGGGATCTGCCTTTAGCTCTTCCTCGAATACAATATACAAATTACTTATATTTTTATACATTCCTCTGGTCTTCGTTAATTGTACCTAATAATTTGTCCTTTAATTTATTTTTAGGTCTTTCTACATTTTGGAATTCCTCAGACAACGGATTATATATGTGTCCGGAGATAAATATACTTCAAGGTTTTTTTTGTATATATTTATTTTTAATTAACAATAGCTATTTTGTATTTATTGGTGTTCCTCAAAGTTATTATAATTACATATTTTGAACTCGTGGTTTTCCATTGATTCAATATTGTTATGTAAATAAATAATCGTTTAATTAATAATTAAAATTTAATGAATAAAATTAATAATCGACTTAATTATTTTTATTTGATAGGTCATTAATAATTGATGTAATTAATTGATTCATATTCACTTTTTATTTTTTCTTAATTAATTGATTTTGTATAACGACGACTGATTTATTTCCTCCCCGTTAAAGTCAGAACTTATGTAAGTGGGAGCGAACCGATTTTGAAAAGATAAAACTCAATCGAAAAATTTCCATTTCCTTTAAATTTTTAATTAAAAACCCTTCGGTTGACTGAGTCGAAAAAAAAACATTTCACATTGGATTGTTTTCTTCGGAAAGGGTTGGTTTCAAATTCAAAATGGAAACTCTCCCCCAATCCGCGACCGCTTTTTCGAGGCGTCCACCCCGGAAAGCCTTCGCAGTATCACCTCATTCAATTTCCACCCCCAAATTAAAGCAGCACATTTTTCAAAGTTTGAGTCACGGAGTTGGCTTCCTTTCTGATAATGGCCTCCCCCTCCCCCGAGAAAATCACAATTTCTCGGGGGGATCACGAATTTCTATTTCCCTTTTGTTCTCCCGACTTCGGGAATTATGTTTTCGCATAATTACACCGGCATTAGCAAATATTGTAATTGCGCTCGTGCCTGACGTCTCCATTCGTGGACGTTTAATTCTTCAGAGGGTGCGGGGGCAGGGGGTTGAAGAAGAGAAGGGTTGAAATCGGCTGCTCGTGCCAAATTAAACCTGATGCCAGGGGAAGCACAACGACTGACCGTTTAATAATAATTATATATTTATCTGTTTTTCCTTTTGAGGTTCCCCGGAAAATTATAACTTATTTATTTGCAAATTCCAATTATGGTCTTATATTTGTGGTTTGCTTTAGGGAGGCGGGGTGAGAATCGTCTTGTTGCCAGGCAAAAGCTCAGTTCGAGGTTCACCAACAAGTGAGCATCTCTTCCTTGAAAGATTTAATTTCATCTCTTGAACTTTAGCCGGAAGGGAAATTAATTGGCGGGGCGCAAGGGAGCACAACAGCGGGCTTCAAATTTTTATAATTCAAAACCGGGAGGGCGGGGGCTGATGAGCTCCCGCTAAACAATTTTTTAATTAAATCCCTTCTGGCGTTTCGCCGAAATAAACCGGCCAAATTTATTGCCCGAGCGGAATATAAATTTTCCTATGAAAAATTTATAAATAATGAGAAGATGAGCCGCGTTTTCGGATTTAATTGTTCCGAAACAGTCCGACGTCTACGCGTCCCTAAGATTTATGTTCCGTCAGATAAATTATCTGACTCAGTGAAGAAGTTTGGGGGAGGCTTTCGTTTTGGGCATTGAACCCCCAACCGGATTGAAAATGTATAAAATTGGGGATGAAAACACCACGAGATTTTGATTAGAAAACAATTTCTGTTTCTTTTTCTTATGTACATCTTTTTTTGGTACCTTTTTTTAGGATTTACAAAAAAAGAAACCTCTTTCCAATAGTTTTTCCACTCTTTCGGACTTTCTTTCTTCAGCAGTGCTCACGGGGAGGTTCTGGGCAAACTTCCCCGTGCCTGCCCCATTTCCTCCCCTTTTATTCGAACGCCGCCGTCACGAAGAAGCAATAAAAGAGCTGGAGGTGTTCCTGAGTAATTGTCGCCAGTGAAAGCTCATTTGAATTTCGATGGAAAAAGATGGCTCCGATTTTTCCTTTCATACTCGACAAGCATTCATAAATTTATGCGGCGGCATATGTTACCCTCAACCCCCACCCCTCGCTTCGTAACAAATTGTTTAAATTAGTCTTCCCGAACGGATTACAGTTTCCTTTCACTTCTCTCCGATATCACGTCACACTTTTTACTTCAGGAAAACTTTCCCTTGAGATTTCCCCGAAAACAATCGACAGATAAGCTACGCCTTCGACGATCTCATCTTTATCTGATAAGATAACCGAACCGAAACACAATGCCGAATCTAAATTTTGTCAGTGAGAAAATTGACCAAGTCAAAGCCGAGTGTTGTTCTCATTCTTCGGGAAATTCGTTCTGGTTCGCCCGCAGGAGAAACCTGCTGATGGGATGCTGGTACAATGTTCATGGAAATAACCCAACGGTTGGTGTCTGTGTTTTGTGCTTTTTCTTGTCACGTGCACGGACATCTCGTCATGGTGGACGTGTCGAAATGCCACGACCGATCGGTTTGACTTATCGACAGAAGCGCTGTTGCCTTCCGGAACTCTCTGAGGCCCTTTTTCTTCTTCTCTTTGGTCACACCTAAGACTTTTATTGATCACACGACTTTTAAAATTTATCCATTCTTAAATTATTTTCAATCTTTCTCATTTCTCAAAAATGAATCAAACGAAAGAGATAAATTGGCAGCGACTCGAAATTTCATCAGCCCATTTTTCATTCTGTGCGTTTCCCCTTTTTGAGAAAAAAAGGCCGCGGTCAGCCCAAAGCGTGACGATCATTGGCCCAAAAGCTTCGGTTCAACTCGGAATTTTCCGGAAATCATCGTGTCTTCGTAAAAAGACAATCGTTGATTGGTTGAAGAAAAACTATTAATAGAGAGCGCAGTTGAATTGAATTGATTTGCCTCTGAAAAGTTATTGTTTTTTTTATATTTTATAGATTAGATTTAATATTATTTTTCTTTAGATTAGGTTTAATTTTTCAATTAGTTATTATATTTTGAATAACTGTCCCAATATAAATAAATAATTAAACTTCTGGTAGGCCCACAATGAAAAGATTGAAAAGGAAAGGAGCGCTCTGCTCTTTTGGGGCGCGGGGGTCAGCCAACACTCTCAAAGTGTAACCGCTTCGGGCATTTGTTTCACCCAATTCTGCCATAAACAGGCCATGTTTGCTCTCGTTTTCTCCCATTTCCCTCGTGAGAATCACTAAGACGGCGCTTCTGAGAGAAATCTCTTCCACTAACAGACTTTACTCTCTTATTTTAGTTAACCCCACGGATCGTTTTAACATCGCAACCTCAATCACTTTTACTGAATTATTTGTGGGGGACTTCTCATTTGAATTTACCCGTTCCGAGTTCACCCTTAAGAAAAAATCTTGTGAAATACACCCCGACGAAGGGAGGTGTGAATGACCCCCCGGAAGATTTAAGATTTTTTGTAATGAAGACGGCCCCAAAGGATGGGACTGCTGCTGAATTTCAAAGAATGAGCACAGATTCTAAAAGAAAGCGAGAAAGACCCGAGGGGAGGAAAATGAGGAGAGGATTGGAAAAGTTAAAAAGAAGACAAATGAAACGCTTCCGTTGAAAATGTCCCGGGGCAAAGTCAAAAGTTTTCCAAAACGGATTTGAAACGTCCGCACAAATCATTCCGAGAGACGTTAAAGTCCGAAATTGTTCCGGTAACGATCTCTGGAAAGTTAAAAAATTTTCGCTCCCCACTCCCGCCCCCCGTTCGGCCATTTTGAAAACTCTACTTGTCGCAATTTGAACTCTTCCTGGAATCACTTTGTCCCGCTCTTTTAAGGGTTACGCCTAATGGCAAGGGATGATAATAACGCACCCCCTCCGGTCCAGACATTTCAATAAGCACTTGGCTTCTTCATCCCTTTGCTTTACAATTTCCCCGCCCCGTGATCTTTCCGCTCAATTTCCATCCCCCAAATGGATTTCCCGAAACGACATCCCGAAATCATATCTCGCAACTGCTCTCAGATAAAAATGACTGACCGCCATCTTTAATGTAGTCGAATCAGAAATCTGTGTCAGCAGTATGTTAAACCTGACCCTTTTCCCGGGCTTCGTGTTTAACATAATTTACATATTCATAGGAATCTCTTTCAGATTAGAAGAAGAAAAGTAGAATTTAACCCTTTCGTCGCCGCGAGAGTTAATTTTCTCAATGTATAAAAACCGTCTGGAGATACTAACGAGGAAACCGTGGGGGGCGCGGGGGGCGCGGGGGGGGGGCGGACCGGGGGATGGAGATTCGGAATGAATTATAAAAAAAGTTTCCGCTTTACTGTTGGAGTTTACTTTTGCGAAGAACGAAGTTTTATTTCGTCTTTACAGCTGTGGGGGAGGGAGATGAGATCATTTTCTCAAATCGAGCTCTTAACTGATTTCGAGTTAAGGTTTTTCAACTTTAAAAGTCTTTCCTCACAGAGGGAGAAAGAGTTGGGGTGGAAATGAAAGGGGGTGCGGGGGGAGCTCCCACTCCCTGCATGTTGCCGGCAGGTTTAGAGGGTAAACTTTTGTGCGGAAAGAAAAATCCACTTTGAAAAGAAAATTATTTTTTCTTCGCTCGGTTCGCGAAAGAAAAAGAAGTTCCAAATAAGAGAAATTAAATAATTTTTTCTAAAGAAAAAAGGGGAAAAAAACACAAAAATAACGCTCAGCGACGAGGTCCAAAATAAAAAAAATTTGTGAAATAAGTAAAAAGAACGAAAAACAATTTTGGAAAACAAACTGACCTTCGGAGGAAGAAAGTCACGCGCGCTTTTTATCCGGAGCCTAATTAAGCCCGTGTTGCACTACGTGTTAGCAATAGGTTGGGGAGTTGGTGGGAAGCGGAATTTCATCCGCAAAAACCGGAGTTTTTCCGCGTTCTGAACTTAATTAATTTACGCAGATGCTCCTAATAGCTCGACCAAGAAATAACCCTAGTGCGCTAGCCAAGGCAAAAGCCTGCACTAATATAAGTATGAACATTTATATACATAAAATCCTAGAATATGTCCGTACGTCCGTCCGCGACTTCGTTTCAACTCGGAATATTTCGGCTGTCATCGTAATAATAATCATAAATCGTTCATTTAATAATTTCTTTTTAGAGCAAATTTTTTATTTTAACATTATATTTAATTTGTTAATAATTAGTTCTTAGAGTAGAGCTCAAACTGACAAAATACTTTTGACAAGTATGATTATTTGAATATTGGACAAAACAAAAACGTTATGGAAGAGAATCAAACTTATTTAAAGATACAGTATATATTTAATTTTCTTTAGAGTAGACTTTGTTTTTTAGCGATTAGTTTAATTTTGCAGTAGTTAGATTTTACTTTTTAATTAATTTTTATACTTATATATTTGGGGATCGAAGTTATATACTTCTGGAAGGTGGAGCTCATTGACAGTAATATAACTTTGATGTAAATAACGTGGTGTAAAAGTCCTGTCAATATAAATGGAATAATGTAATGTTTACTGACGCAGGGCTAGGGTGAGTCGGCAACAGTGGACAGCGTCTGCCGGTTGCCATAATACGACCAGAAGTAGGTGTAGTCATTATTATGACTTTGGCTGTCGTACGGATTGCAGTCATACGTCCTGTATGTGTCTGTACACTTATAATGTGTCCAACTTTGACATTGTTATAAATGCCCCGCGCGGTAAACACCCCGGTTGCCAACCCCGCATAAACTGCCTCTATAGAAAACCTGCAACAGCTGTTCTTTCTCGAGCTGTTATTGCATCATCATTCGGCAAAATTACCAATATATATATTAATAGAAAAAAGGGAGGGAAAATAATAAAAGGAAACCTCCCCCAATCGATTTATAGGGGTGGCTGAATCCTTCTCCTTCTCAGGAGCGAAAAAATATTTTCAAAAAGGTACGGCTTTTATAGAAAGGCATTCTCCCATAAAACTCGTTTCCAGGTATTTTGCAGGGCGAAATAAGCCTCTTTCGGGGGCGGTTTTAGAAAAGGCCGTGAGTGCTTGCACCAGATTTTTTACCCTTTTAAAGGGCGAAACTTTGCCAAACACCATCTAATCCCCCGATTAATTCCCGGAGCTTTTTAGCTTTAACTTGTGAAAATTTTTAGTTTGAGGGTTTGAATAAACACAAGGAGAAGGGGTGAGGACAGAAATCGTTTATAAATCTCAGATAAAACGTTTGGATGTTCCTTTCGCATTTCAAAAACAGAAAAACCTTTATCTCTTTCTTGTTTTTTTATGTTTTTCTCGGAAACCCCCAGAAATAGCAAAAACGAAATGTTACTTTTGCCCCCGCTCTTCCATTTTCAAAATTCCCACAAATCCTCAATTAATTTATTTTTAACTTTATTAAGAGCCGTCGCGCTGAAACCTTTCCTTTGGGAAGGAGGCCAATGGAAGACGTTTTCCGGTCGAGCAAAATCACTCAAAGCCGAATAACCCGGGAAGAAAATGATAGGCGCGACATTTTCGAGGTAAAGCGATAACGGACTTTTGTCAAAGGAAGCGTAAACTCGTATAAGAATTGTCAATTTCGAGAAATTAGAAGAGTCAAAGGAAAGTCACATACCGGAATTTTAATTAGCTTAATTAAACCAACTTTTTATCGCTGTGCACTTCGACTTCGAAGGAGCGCGGACATTTCCATTTCTTTCTCTAGTTTCCTTCTCCCCCCGTTGCAGAGAGAAGGCCCTTTTCGCAATGGAGTCACAAGAAGGGGTGCTGGTGGAGGAAACCGCCAAAGATAACTCCGATGAGGATGCTTTGATTATTGGGGTGTGCGCTTTCCTCGCCCTCCTCGTGATCGGCATCCTCATTTACGTCTTCTGGAAGATACTGCGGGGAAAGAAGAAGAAGAAGGAGGACGTGGAAGAGGGTGGGAAGGAGAGTAGCGACGAGAAGAGGGACTCATTAGAAGGTGGGTAATTAAATAATGAATGAATAATGAGGAGGTTTCGACTAATGAAAAATTCAGGAAAGCAATGATGTGGTCGGATGAGGTTTCGGCTCCTAATTCGACGCATTACTCGACATCTCTTTCCTTTGTGCCACCCCAACTGAGCCTCCAAAAGACAATTTTTGTGGTTTTCTTCGGGCTTAAGATCCAAAGAGATATTAAATGTGATAGAAATCAAACTAAGTTAAAAAACTACCAATTACACATTTAATTCTTTCTGACTAAAGACATACAGGGGTTGGACAAAATAATGGAAACATCTGAACTTAAATGCAATATTCGTTGTCGGCCACCATTTGCTTGTAAAACTACTGAAATTCTTCGGGGAATAGAATCGTAGAATGCCTGAATAGTTTCCAATGGAATTTTATCCCTTCTTGTATTCCTTCGATGTTGGAGGCGGAAATCTGCTCCTAATTCTTTGCTCTAGAACTCTCCATAACGGTTCAATAATGTTGAGACCTGTTGGAAGATGTTTAATAAGATTCTGGTGATCTTCAAACCATGCGAATGGGCGCATTGTCATCTTGAAGGACAGTGGTGTTCGGCTCAGTATACTGATCATGGTAAGCACTTTGTCATTGAGGATGTCAAGATATCATATCCAACAAGAGGACGTTGCTGGTCGTCCAAATCATCAACGAACCTCCCCCAAGCTTGATTATGGGAAGCAGGAAGGCCGGATGGGGTTCTCCAGACATAAACAATGTAAAAGAAGATACGTGTGATATTTGCCATGCAATGTTGGTGCGGAAGCACAGGTTCCGGCTTGAAATTAACCTTACTCTTTCACGCAGTGTTTCCATGATTCTGTCCAACCCCTGTATGTAAAACAACATTTAAAAAAATAAGGGATTAAATGAAAAACTGTTGTCTGTAACACAAGCGGAGGATTGATAGCAAAAACCTCCCCTATGGAATGATTTTAGGTATGAACACCCCATACCGATATGGATTTAACTGAAGACCGCTTTATTCCAGTAAAACGAGAAGCGGGGGTGGCTCAACCCTTACCCTTGGCCATAGAACAGGGCCCCGAGTTTAATAACCCGTTAGTAGAGGAAACTATCCAGGCGGACATCTTCCCCCCGATTCCGATGGCCTCTCAACACCTTTCTTTTATTTCCAAGTGGACGGACAAATTCGCCGCTTCTCCAGGGAAAACCAACCTAGTCTACCATCACTTTTACCTAGAGCCTGGAACACTTCCCATCAAACAGCAGAATTATCCGATCTCTTTTGCGGAACAAGCGGTAGTCGACGCTGAGGTGGATCGCCTTCTTAAGGAAGGGGTTATCGAACCCTCCACCAGTGCGTGGTCCTCCCCAATTGTCCTCGTAAAGAAGAACAATGGAGAAAAGCGCTTATGCGTGGACTTCCGAAAGGTGAATGAGGTCACCAAGAAGGCACTTCCGCTTCCGTTCACCCACAAACTCCTTGACATATTGAAAGAGTCCCGGGTGATTTCCAGTCTGGATATGTTAGGCGGCCACCATCAGATCGAAATGGAGCCCGCAGGCCGAAAAGTTACCGCGTTTACGGTTCCCCAAAAGGGTCTGTTTCAGTTTAGGGTAATGCCCTTTGGGTTGCATTCAGCGACGGCCACATTTCACGCCCTCATGGTGCGAGTCTTGGCCCCTGTTCTCCACAAATTTGCCGTTGTACATTTGGATGACATACTAATCGTGTCCTCGTCCTTGGAAGAACATCAAAAACATCTGGAACACGTTCTGCAGTTGATACACCAGGCAGGGTTGAAGTTAAACTGGGAGAAGTCCTTGCTATTTCGGGAGAGACTGGACTACCTGGGCTTCGTACTGGGCCAGGGAAAAAAGGAACCATCCCCAGCGAAGACCCGCGACATTGCCGATTTGCCCGCGCCCTCCAATTGCAAAGAGGTACAAGATTTCTTAAACCTTGCGAAATGGTACCAGAGTTTCATTCCCCATTTTTTCACTGTAACGCCCCCTCTAACGGAATTATTAAAGAAGAATGCGACTTTTCATTGGGGAGACGAGCAGAAGGAGGCTTTTCAGGCCCTCAAAACCCAGTTGACCTCCAGCCCCGTTGTGAACTGCCCGGATTTTGATCACCCCTTCCAAATTCACACAGACGCCAGTAATGTCGGCGTCGGAGGTGTACTTCTTCAGCTGATCGATGGCTGTGAAAAACCTATCGCATACACTTCAAGAACTCTCTCCGCCGCCGAAAAAAACTACAATATCACGGAAAAGGAATGCCTGGCAGTGGTTTACTCTATAGAAAAATACCGAAAATACGTGGAGGGAAGCAAATTCACAGTGATGACGGACCATTCCAGTCTCGCCTCGCTGGATAACATGAAAAAGCCCACGGAGAGATTGACCCAGTGGATGCTCCGCTTCAGCCAATTGGATTTCAAAATAGTTTACCGCCCAAGGACCTACATGATCGTCCCGGATTTTCTTAGCCGTTACCCCATGACCAAAACCCCGGAGTTCGATAGTGCTTTTGGGACTCAACCCGCTTTCAAAAGAGTGACGACCATCGTGAGAGCCCCTGAAAATCCACTACACGCTAAGAAGTCCGTAACAGCTGTGCCACCCGATAGGAGAAGCGGAGGCCCGTGTATCGGCTCAATCCAGGTTTTAAAAAAGGGCTTCGATAAAATCGCCGTCGACCTGGTTGGTCCGCTTTTCCGAACCCAAAGGGGCAACCAGTACATCGTCTGTGTGCTGGACTTACGCACTAAATCGCTCATCGCTCTCCCCGTTCCTCAGATCACCGCCCGGAGTATAACGAAGGCTTTGATCCGACACGTTTTCAACGAATATGGGCCCCCGGACGTAATCCTGACCGACAACAAGACGCAATTCCTCAGTTTTGATTTTGAAGAAATGGTAATACAGTGGGAAGTTGGACATCGTCTTGAATCCTTTAGTAATCGGATCCAAAACATCCTCCGAGGCTTTAAAAAATTTTTAGAGAACAGATCTAGAGAACTAAGGAATACATGGGATCACGGGATGCCAACTATATTGTCATGGTATAAAAAACGGAAGCGTCTGAAATAATAGTCTCACATTTCGTTGGCCAAAACACGGGGGTCAAATTGCATTTTGAGAGTGCGCCTGGGTCGGGATTCAGAGTTGTAAGGGCGAAGAAGAATAAAAATATTAAAAATAACAACAGTGTGCGGTCCTTTTTGTTCCGAGTTTGGCTCCTTTTTCCTCTGAAAATTTGAATATTTCTTTCTTTAATCTGATTATATTTTACTCGCGAACATTGTGAAACGGTACGATTCAAGTCACAATAACATAGCCGTGGGCTTGGGTGCTTTTATATGGGTGCCCTCGTGTGGCGGCGCAATTCCCCAAAATCCTCGGCAGCAGATGGAGAAATGGGAAAGCTCCATTATCGTTTCTTGGGCCCCTTAGTAAAGCCTTCAAACCTTGCATTCCTATGTAGGTTTGAAGATGCATGTGTTCTTCCTTATTCGAAATTTTTTGTATATTAATAAGAGTATAAAAACATATATATTAAAGTAAACAGTAGCGCTCAAAGGCCACTAAAGTTTCTTTTTTCTTCTGTCGGGACCCTGACTGACGTAACGGGATATTTGTCTATTTGTTTATTTATTTTTGTTTTGTTATTAAAAATTAATAATAATAATAATAAAACATTACAAAAATTGTTTCTCTTAATGCTCGCAGTGATTCGAGGTGCGGTTTAAAAATAAACAAAAAAGTATAAAATGTAAAACCAATACTTATTAGTTGTGATAGTACACAGGAATCCTAATTAATTATTGTAAAATTTCTGTACATAAATAAGGTGTATGAAAATAATTATACATCTAATAATAATTATATACACAGTATATAATAAAATAATATATACAGTACCACTTAATAGCATTTTGACAATACAAAATTCGTCATTTTCTACCCATAAAGAAAAAGCAGAAGACTAAGAAGAATGTTATGTTTTATTTGGTATATATTTGGTATTATTACTAGTGTAATTTAACACAATTAATAGCATATGTATTATATATTTGTATATTATAGGAGAGGTAAAATTTTACTGTTCTCTTTTGATTATAACTACCAGTGACTGCATTTTTTTCCTTCAAAAATAAAGTCCATATAAAAGCTCGCAAGGACCTAAACTGCCCCCCAATTAATCCCCTTGATTGAGTTGCAGACGCCCTGCCCCCACTCAGCCCTCCGCAGAAGGACCTCTCCCAAATCGGGCAAATCTCTGTTCCGGTCAAGATGAGAAAGCGGTCGATGACGTTCTCGGAAACGGACGAAGAGTGCCGGAAGTACCGGGAAGATTTGGGGGACTCCTACGAGGGACCACCGGAAACGGCGGAGGGGAGCCATCGCTCCAGGAAGAAATCCGTCGTCACCTTCGGGGAAGTGCAAGAAATCAATGCCGAGGGGATGTAGCGAACGTTTGGGATGAAGCAAATCTCACGGATAAAGATTTTCTAAATTTCTCTCAGCGCTGCTGATGAAGAAGCTGTTTGCTGTCGATTTGAGCAATAAAAAGAAACTGCCTTTAAATGCTTTCGTAATTATTATAAGTTAAATAAGTGCTGCTTGTGTTTAGCCTATGGGATCGGGTAGTCATTTTAGTCTAGAGAGATGTCGTCCATGTTTCACATCGCCAAAATGGTGGATTTTTTTATGAACTTTACAGCACCGAAGTGAACGAAATGTGGTTTTATATTCTTACGAAGTATCGGAAGTGGTGATTTCGCTGTTCTCCCCTTGGGGAGGATTCATTCTGATCAATTCATTTCCCTGTTGGGTTACTCCTCGCCATTTCGCTGCCTTCGTTTCCCTCATCCACAACGGCCTTTTTTCTAAACATCTCATGATTGCGTTAATTCACACAGGTTTTTATTTCAACATCGTTAAATAGTTTCTAATTTTCCACATTATATTTTCTTCTTGAGTGTGCTTTAGATTTTCAATTTTTGAATTTAATTTTTTAATTAATTTTTGCTCATTTGAGAGACATGGATCGAAGTGCAAACTTTATATATGGAATTAAAACATAGGTGCAAATTTTAAGGTGTTTTTCACAGGAGACGGACTGCAGTATAACCGCGTGTAATCCCACACTCACCCTTATCTCCCTCTTCGGGGTGCCCCTCACCTTAACATTAGAAGACCAAACCCTCCCCCCAATCAATTGTTATTTACAGTTGAATTTCCCCAACGTCTCCTTCGAATTACAGAAAATTATCTTTTATTCAAACAGTGGAAAATTCAAATGGAAATTAGCCAATTTAAATAGCCGAACTTCTCAAAGAGAAATTGAAATTATCAAATTCCTTTCCTGGATCTGGACAGGAAATTTAGAATCCGGGATTTTCTGTTTTGGAGAAACTCTACCCCCCCCCTTTCCCTTCCCTTCCCGACCACCCCTCGTCTTCCTCGCTATCAACTCCCCGGGATCTCCGGTTTCTTTACCTCTGTTTACTCTCCCGTTTCTGCTTTCCTCCGCCGGGAGACTTTCTTATAATAACCTTCATAAAATCCGTTCGGTTTCTGTTACTCCCCCCACTGTCGGGGGTTGATTCCCCTCCCTCCCCCTGCCTGGAAGGGCAACAAGTTCACGAGAATTGTGTATTTTCACACTTCGTCCCGGTAAAGAACAGCGCTAATGAAAACAGACAAATCCCAATTAAAGGCAAATTAAAATTAATTAAAACCCGTTACACAATTAATGTAACTAATAATATCCATTATATTTACATTCTTACATATTCTGCGCCAGTTCTTTTATATAAAAATGAAAATACAATAACAAATAAATGAAACACTTAATAAAACAATAAAAAATGCATTTAAATAAAATACTATAAAAAATTCACGTTTTAATTTCTATTTTAATTAATAATATAATTTACTATAAATTTGTTTAAGTTCTTCTTTGGGGTTTAACAAATGCAATACAATAGTATATATATGAACCCAATTTAACTTAAAAACAACGTTCCTTTTTCCTTAATTAATCTTAGAGAGTTTTCCCAATACTAAATTTGGTCAGTGAATGCAATTAACATACCAATAAGAGTGTCATTAAAAGTTAAAAAAATAGAAAAGACTTAAAATAAAAAACAAATAAAACTTTTAAATCAAAAGGCTCTAAAAAGCCTTCATTAGTTTTGATGCTTTGTTTTGAAAAGAAGCCGCCATTTTAACTACTGTAACTGACATTTGACTATTTCATGTTATTATACTTAATTTTTATAATATTAATTGAACAATGAATTATCGAATATTATATTATTCTTATTATTAAATATTAATAATAAAAGTCGCGAAAGATTAGGAAAACCTTAATAAAAACGGCGGAAATACTTCGTTAAGAATTTCAAACTTAGGCCGTTCTAATATTAATGAATAACTTAAGTAAGTTAATATTTGAACTAATTATGGATAACTAATTTAAATTTATTAAAGTCTCAGTGTTTACTTATGATTTGTGTTTGCGTCGAACTGTGCTTTACATTAAAGGCAAAGGAAAAAGTTATTTACGATTTCCGGTCAATGATCGTTACGTTAGCGGTGGTTACGGTCGCCTTTTGTGTATTAAACCACTGATGGTTATTTAGAATCTATTTCCGGTTGGATGGTCGAGAAAAGTCGTCAATTTAAAATTTCCGAATCACGTCAAGCACCGAAAAGAAGTGCAAAACCCGAAAATATTCCACGAGCCATTGTATCCCTCAAAAAAGTTTCCACCTTTGCATCACATTTACATCACATCTGTGTATTTTTAGAGCTCAAAAAGCTACATTTCATCCCCTACTCAATCTCACTTAAAATCCTGCTACTTAAAATTCATTTTCCGTTATTTTTTTCTTTCCTCCTTCTCTCTCTCTCTTTTTCTTCTTATTTTCATTTCCTCTCGTCTCCCTCTCCTACTCCCGACCTTTCCCCTCGCCTTTGTTCTTTTTCATTTTACTCAACAATTTTTCACATCAACAATATTTCACTTTCACCGGTAATTTCTCCCGTAATGGAATTTTTAAACACGTTTCGTCAGCCGAAATTCCAGTGATTTTCCTCTTTGTTCGTGGCCGGCCGAAGAGCACAGGAGGGAGAGAGAGAAGATGGAAAGAATTAATTTAAATATATTTAAATAATTATATAAATAAATTTAAATAAATTTATTCAGAGTGATGTGTTCTGAGTGGGTGGCAAACGACTCGAGGCTTTGGCCTAAACCTTAAGGCCATAAAGAGGAAAAGGAAAGAAGCCATCTGTGAGCCACGTGTTTTGTTTCCGGCAAATGGCGACTTCGCATTAAGAAAGCTTTAAGTGGGCGATTCTCTCCGAAAGGGAAAGAAATAAAAAAGGTTCACAGAAGAGAAAGGATTATGACTTTCAGACGGGGAGAGGCTCCCACTCCTCTAAATCTTTCATTCCCGAAAGAATGAATTCCAGAGTCAGGACTTTGTTAAAAAATCTACTGGAGAGAGAGGTAATAGAATGAGAAAGAGAAAGAGAGAGAGAGAGAGGGAGAGGGAAAATATGTAGAACGGAAAAGAATAAGAGAGAGAAGTGTGAAAGAGAAAAGACAGAGAGAGACAGAAAAAAGGATAGAGAGAGATGAAGAAATAGAATGATAGAGAAAGAATGATAGAAAAAGACAGAAAAAAGGATGAGGGAAAGATAGAGAAAGAGGATAATTGAGAGAAGGAGAAGGAAAGTATGTATAACAGAAAATAATGAAAGATAGAAGTTTGAAAGAGAAAAGGGAGACAGGACAGAAAAAAAGAAAGAGAGTGAGGGAAAGATAGAGAACAGGATCAGAAAAAGAGTGGAAGACATAGAGGGAAAGATTTTTATAAATAATACAAATAAAAAGGAATAAAACACAAATAAAACGACAAAATAAAAGAATAAAAATATAATAAAGAAAGAAAGGCGAAAGCAGCCCAGAAAATGACCTGAAGGTGGTCAGCAACTCTCGGATCTTTCTACATCCGGGTTAATACGCGTGTAATTAAAAAAAAAAGAGAGAGAGAGAGAGAGACGGGGTTGGAAAGAGATACCAAAAGAAAGAGAGAGAGCCATCCGATAAACTTACAGTGTAGATTAAGTGTAAAAATGTCAAAGGACATAAAAGCTAAGGTAGGAGAAGTAATGTGAGGTAAAAGCGAGCTGGTGGAGTTGTTTCTCTCAAATCAATCAATCATTCGGCGAGGTTGGGTGGGCTTTTCCTTAGGGTGTGGAATGAAAGGGGGTGGCGGAGACCTCGGAGGCTCTGCCCACTTCACTTTCCTTTATTCTGGGGAGCCATTGCTCTTCCTCCACTCATCCCTAATCTACTCTTCGGGGAAGGAAGAATGAGTCTAAGGCCCATAGTTCTTTTGCAACATTATACAATCCTAGGGCGGAAGGAGAGAGAGAGAGAGAGAGAGAGAGAAAAGAGAAGGGAAGTACAAAGTCCCTCGGTTGGGGCTTTAACCACAGCACAACAGTTAATTCATTCGGGGCCACGTTTTAAACGATGACGTCATTCAAGCATCGTCCGTCATCGTTAGCCACTCGAGCTGCTGTAGATGACATGTTTAAAATGAGTCGGAAATCAGTGTTGAAGGGGAGAAAGCTGAAAATGGGGGGTTGAGTTCTTTCTGAATGGGTCGCACGAAGGCGTGAGGAGGGCGGGGATGTAATTACCTTTTAAGAGCTCATGAAAAACGCAAGAGGCGATGTAGAGCCTTTTTTCGCAAGCGTTACACGGAGAGTGAATTATTTGTTTTAGCGAATGCCCGAGTGTTTGTGTCACCTCTGTGAGGACCACAAGAGGAAATTGAAGTCGGGGGCGAACCCCTTGGAAATCCCATGTGCGCTCCTCAAAGTGGAGGGATCCCTCCCTTCCGCGTGTGTCACCGCCATCAGTCACAATCAAATCAACTTCCGCTTTCGCAATGTGAGTGTCATTGAATTTCCCGCAGTGCTGCCAACCCCCGCGACCCGGGTCTTGCTGCCACAGGACTTGCAGGGCTTCCACTTCCTAAACGTTCGCGTTCCCCTGCTCACAAATTCTTACCGATCGATCGTTTCTACTCTGTTGCGACCCTGTGAGGATATTGTACCTACTGGATTTATATCTCAGACGAGAACAAGCAGTCTTAACACCCTAAGAAAGTAAGTACAAATACAAATTTCAAAGAGACGCAGAAAAGAAGAGAGAATTAAGAAGTTCAAAAATAAAGTCGAAATAAACCCTAATAAGAATACATAACACTATCAAGTAAATATTAATTAATACTTATAATAATTGTTATATTTATCTTTCAGAAAAGTTTAGAGCTTTTAAAATTACAGTGACACCGTATTTTAAGAACTCAAAAATTTTATCTCATATTTCACTTAAGTTTACATAAATTTATCTACAACGAAATTTATGTGTTTTCACTAAAAATTTATTTCTCAAATTGTTAATTGGAAAACCTCCAAACATTATAATGTATTACAAAGTCCTTTTCGCACTCTGTCGTCTTTTAAACCGTTAAAAATGGCGCCGTTTCTTTATATTTATCATATTTTACAGAATGTTTTACTCTCAATTCGCGCAACAATTCCGTGCAAAAGAAATCCGCTGATGTGACCAATATGGAAATGATGGACGACAGCAGAAGACCCGAATCCCCCGCTGAAATGAAGAAGAAATTATCTCCTCGTTAACTCCCGCTGGCGGCTTCCGCCAACTTAATTATCAGTTTTGTAAGAAAGGCGGCAGATGCTGAGGTCTTGGGAATAATAGTGTTTCCGGTTCATTAAATAAAAACTCCCGCTGCTGACTGCAAAGTTTCCAGCTGATGTTTCGAGTGTTTGTCCACATTTTCCGGGTGGGAGTTCTTTGGGCCTTCGTATTATTCACTCCAAATGGATTTTCAACCCCTAATTGGGGTTTTATCATTCAGAAAGTTTGCAACTTTTCCTGCAGAAAAGCCCCGAAGACAAACACGAGCTCCCCTCCCGGACCAAATGGAAAAGTTTCATTTTTCCCTCCCCTTTCCCCCCCCCCCCCTTCCCGAGAAGAAGAAAGCGAAAAAAGCGAAGAGGAAATTACACTAGAAAAGGAACGGGATTGCTTCTTTCTCACCCCCCGAAAAAAATTCTGGGAAAGTGGGAATTGAGTAAAACGAGGAATGGAGGAAATGTAAAGAAATTCATTCGACGAGCCTTTTCATTCTCTTGAAAAAGGTTTGTTTAAGCTTTTACTTCTCTTCAGAAAATGAATAAATGAGAATCGGCTTTTTTCACCTCGTTTAGGGCTTTTATAAAATTCAGCCAAGTCTCCCCCCGACGACTGTTTCTCAAACTCCGAGAGGGAGCAGACGACACTAAATCAAGTCACATTAACTGACATTAATCGTTTTAGTCAAATCACCGCTTCGTGAAATTTCAATCGAATAATGCATATGAACCACTTCAGTCATTCGGTTAATGTAACTGTAATGTAATAATTGTTACAGATTGTCTGCGTTCTTCGGGACATTGAAACGTTCGCCCTTATTTACTATTTTTCTTATTTTCCTTTTCTCTGTTTTTATCCTGGTTTTCTTTTCCCCCTTCTTTCCTTCTTTTTTCCTATGCTTTTTCCCTGCGTTTCCCCATTTTTTCTGTCTTTTTTCTCCTGCTTTTCTCCACCCTTGTTTGAACGCTTTCCCAAATTTTTTTACACTTACCCCTTTTTTATCTTCTATTTCTGCGCTTTTCTCTATGTTTATTTAAAGAATGAAAAAGATCGGGAAAGTTGCAGGAAAATCTCACAAAGTATTACACCATTCACTCGTTCTGACTGTAATAAAAAAAAGACAATGGATCATCATGAGAATAAAACGAAACATAGAGAACATGAAAAAATATTACAGTTACAAAAGACAGAAAAACCATTAAAGTCGGCCACCGGTCAGACAAAATGGCGATCACGCGAGGAAACTGATTATTTGGGATGGCGTTCAGATAGTTAATGCGAACATAATGAGAAGGGGCGAGGGGGTGGCGGGGGTGGCGGGGGTGGAAAGAAACGAAACAAAATTACGAGGAATTCAATTTTCCGGCAATTTTTCAAGGCGATCGCCTCGTTTATTCGCTCGTTGAGCGCACATCTTTTAAGGTTACATATTTCATAATTAATTGCATTATGTGAGAACGCTTTGTCAGCGATTACAACGATAGCACTAATTTTCAATGAATTTATTTTATGAGTTGGCGAACTGTTTCGGCGTTCGCTTCGCCGATGCCGCGCTTCGTCTTCTGCGAATATCAGCGATCGTTTCCAGGAGAAACCACCCCGCTCCCGTTGATGGGGGGTGCGGGGGAGGGGAGAACCACAGTCCTGCAAGTTATAAATTGTGCTGGATTCTATTAACGGCCGGAACGGGATGAACGGTTGAACGGGCGAGAATGTTAATCCAACACGCGACAATTAATCAGCAATGACAAAAGGGAAATTGGGTTTTTTGTGCGACTTGTCTGGGGCGAAGGCTCTTGCCCTTGACTTTAATTTACTGATTTGAGGCATTGTGGCTGCACCGGTCGACTAATTACTTTCATTTAATTACGCGTTTAATTTTAGGTGATAATTTTCGCAGATTTACATTGCCGTTTTTATTTGCACAATGGCCGCGAAAGCTTTAATTTTTACAGTGAGGATATTAACTGCCGCGTGGGAACGTTAAATTTTCTTCCACGGGGACGACCTAATAAATTAAAAAGAAACGGGGTGGAACAACCTCGCTGCCGTGAATCTGTGACCAGTCAACCCTTGCAAATAACGGACCTCACCTGATCGAAATCACTGACAGCTTAAAAAGTGGCACGAAAACACGTAATGCTGCTGGCGAAATATTATTTCACGGTTCTCTTAATTTTTCCCTCTCAGAGGGGTGGCACAGAGCGCAGGCTGTCCGCCCATAAAAAACCTAAATTTTTCTAAAAGCTCAAGAGAAAATGTCGACAGCGCTTAATAACTGCCATAAAGTCTCTACGAAGAATTCTGAGGGGCGGCAGAGGGAGGCGAACGCCTTCGAACGCGAACGCCTGTTGGACATAAGTGACTTGTTGACTCAAAGGGGTGAAGGGAAGAATTACATTCTATAGAATTGGCCGCCATGGGAAGGAAACTATATGGACCCCTAAAAATACACACTTCCATTACGATTAATTTAACTATTTATATTGGATTTTTGATAATTATTTACAATTTTTTCGGTTCATTCATTTAGAATATACTCAGTCTCATTATTTTATTCTATGATATTATCTTTAGAACAGTTATTATTTTATTATATTTTATTAAATTTATTAATTAAATATACAGTAGTCCTTAAAAGTATTTTGACAATACTAAATTCAATAGTTTCTTAGTTAATTATTTTACTTTAAGATTTTATTATGTATTATTTAGTTGTCATTACTATTAATAATATATTTATGCATTAAAAAGAAAATATACAAAAAACATTCTTCTTAGTCTTCTTATTTACCTTAATTCTCTTACTTAGTTCTATTATTAACAGATATGTTTTAAAGATATTCCCTTTGTTTCTTCTGTTATTTAATTAATACTAAATTAATGTGAATGTGAGGACTGTTGTAAAGCATTTTAATGTGCGCCTATGAAATTTAACCCTGTAAGTAATCCTTACCGGTGGAAAAAGTAAAATTTTGTATTTTCAAATTACTTTTGAGCGCTTACTGTATATATTTATCATTTTTCTTATTCTTTCACCCAAAATACCGCCCCTGAAATTTTAGCTTTTAATTGTTTTCCTCCCCTCTGATTATGCGACAGCAATCTCGTTCATGAGCCCTTAAAAGAAATACATTGTGTACAACGATGACGAAGGTGCGACATCCCTTATTTTTTAAGCGAAATTAATGGCGGCGGAAACTCTCCAAATAAATAAATTAAACTGTTTCGGCTTAGTCAGTCTGACCAAAATTTATTTTATTTCCTCCCTCCGACCATCCCAAATATTTAACCTTTAATAAGATTTTCTTAGCAAACACAAATGCCGCGCTGCAGGGTGACGACGGAATTTTCTTCTCTCTCGGGGGAAAATGGACTGAAGGGGTGCAAAGGAAAGAATTCCGGGACATATCTCTCGGACGAGGGCTGCACAACTATGGTTTCCTGCCATAAATAGTATTTATATTCGTAGCTTAATGCTTTATTTATGGGTTGGTGTTGCCACGGGTTTTCCTGCATGCAAATACACGTTTTTTTCTCTTCTCTCCCTGAGAAGTGTTTGACTTATAAATTCAAATGGAGAGAATTACTTTTTTTATTTTTTAATTAATTTAATTAGAGAAAATCTTTGTCTTCCCAATTAAATATCGTTCGCCTATAGTTTGTAATTAAAATTCACCTAAGCAGTTACACAATTAAATAAGTTAATAAGAAATAAGAGCGTTTTGCACAGTTTTCCTGCCAACCATCGCGAAACCTTTTCAAAAAGAAAACCCCACGAGGTTTCTTCCGCGAATCGAAAAAGCATCTGTGAGTGACAGCCGAATGGAATCGAAATAAAAAAAGAATTATAGAGGGGGTGGCGAAGCCTCCGAAGTGTTTCTTAAGGGTGAATATCCTCAGGTGACTTTGAAGAAATTTGCGAATGGCAGTGTGCGAGGGAAAAATCCACCCCCGCTGAAAACTTGGGAAATTCAAACCATAAAAATTAAGCAAAGTCAAGAAGGTCACCATTTACAATTAAAAACGACCTTTTGCGAGTATGTGGGCGAAGGGGTGAGATTTCTCGAGAAGGTCACGAAACCTGGTGCTGAAATTCCAAAGCTGTTCAGTTATTAAAGGTTGGAGAGGAGACAGTCAGGTTGAAGGGTGGCAAAAGCGCACAAAGAATTGCCCTGTCTCGGATGCGACATGACAAATGCAAATTTCTTTTAGGGCGGATTCCCACCCCAACCACAATGCATAGCGGAAGAGAACGAAATTAGCCGAGGAATTTAAATTACAGTATCCCACCTCCCCTTTTTTGCAACCCCCGAAGAGAAAAACTTGACCGATCTCTTTCGTAATTTAATTTTGTATTTCCGGGGGTGACGTTTCTTTTTCCCTTTTTGTCATCATGTTGAAGACAAAGGCAATGGATACTGCAAAGGGGGTAAAAGTTGGAGAGAGGGGATGTATGGGGGCACCCAACCGAAAGCTAATTTTAGCACTTGAAAGGCGGGATATTGAAAAAATGGAAACCCGTCAGAGCAAAGATTTCCTTTGTCATTATTTCAAAAGGGGGAATGGGATGGGATGGCGACCGGAAACCCACCGAAAAGGTTTTTTTTAAATTTAAAAGAATTTCTGTTAAGCTTTTTGCGCGGTAAAAAACCCCACTTTTGTTTGAAAACTTTCGGATTGGGATTTTTGTAGATTTTTTTCAATAAATGGTCCAATTTTTATAGATGGTTATCAACATTTAACATCACATTTAAATAACGACACGTATTTTTATTAATTTCGAATTGAACACCTCTTTAATTAAAAATTGGAATCGAAACAATTAATTCTATGACATCCCCCATTCAATTTCCCTTCAGACAAATAATAGAAATTTCTAGAAAAAGTTTTCCCCAAATGACTTTGACGTAAAAAAAAGGAAAAACTTCGGGGTCCCTTAAAGAGATTAAAAATCAGAGAATATTTTTCATTCCATTCAACCCTTTCCTCCCACCAAAACGTTGAATCGCGTTAAGCAGGAACGCGTTAAGCAGGAACCTGCCATTTCGACCAACGCCATTTCTACTTTAAGAGCATCTGCCGTTGAAAAACGTTTTTTCTTCCTCCATTTCAGTCCCAAAATATGATTAATAATTTTAATTAAGAAAGACAAATCGCGAATGTTTAATCATTTATCTCAGATTATGGAAGCTCTTACCTTTCCGACTTTCGCCTTCGGTTATTAAGATTCGGTGTAACTTACCTGAAATAAGAGGAAATGCAATCAGTGTTAGGGTAAAATTATGGAGAAAATCAAAATGGCGTTCGACCGTTTGTTGGGTTCATTTACTTTGCCTGCATTTCGTTCAAATAGAATTGAGTCAATTTATCGTTTAGTGACAGTAGTAATTAAATAGTACGGGTTATGATAATCAACGAAGTAAATCAGTGCCTTTGATTTTTAAGAGAGACAAAGTTGTGATCAAATTACCAAAGGTTTTATCTGGAAATGGCCCGACTAACGTAGCAACGAAGCGAAAGCAGCTTAAAAAGTGTATGCAATCAGATCTTAGTAAATTACGCTAAGTTTAAAAGTTTATGAATAAAAGAAACCTCCTCTGGGATCGGAATATCCTAAATCCTGCAAACGGTTCATTGTGCAAATAATTTTCAACAACGAAAACCATAGAGTTCAGCCAAAGATCGTTAGACTACGTGAGTCGTTGAGTTCAGCCAAAGATCGCTAGACTACGTGAATCGTTGAGAAACTTTCCTCGCCCTAAGAAATACTCAGACAACACTTCGCTCACCTGGGTTTTCCGTTTAGTTTTGACAAAGAGAAATAAAATTACACGAGAAAGAGCAGTGGTTGCCGGATTAATTAGAAATGGAAAGAAAAAGCTATTCGTACATAAGAACGGTTTATTACTTACGAAAGCGAATAACGAAAGCCGAATAAAAACAATGAAAGTAGAATAAACACAATATAATCTGAATCACACACACCATCATTCACTATGAAATTTACTTAACGACTAACGACTGACTTGAGACTTCTAAAACACTAGCTGAAGGAAATAGTCACAGTAACATTTATGTCCTTCTCATAAGCTCAGAATGATCGAGACGGGGCTTCTAGAGAGGTCCGGAAGGTTCTCGAACATTCCGGAAGGTTTGAATTCTCGGAAACGGGCGGACGGCGGCTCGCCATTGCATTTTTGTTTTGTTTTTTGCTGGCGTTTTTGCGATGGCGCGTCCTTAAACAAAAATTATTAATTGTTTAAGGATACTCGGTCCTTCTAAAAGTCCTACGTTTTTTTTTTAAAAATCAATCAGTGAAACCTCAGGTATTTCATTAAAACTGCGACTAAAATTCATTTTTTATTGGAGACTAGGGGGTTTCGCCCTCGCTGGGACTTGGGAATTTATATCTATATTTATACCTTAATATCAGATACAATAGTATATTTCCTGATAAATTGAATGCACCTCGATTATCCCATTGCACTTAACTATAAGTAAAGCAACTTTCTTCTTTGCTGTTGACGAAAGTCGTCTTCTGTTGCTTTTCCTCTTTTTCTTCCTCCTCTATTAACACCTCTTTGTTTTGTCGCTCAGCCATCCTAATTCTGTTCCATATCCTTTGTCCTTCACTACTCTCCCTTCCAAATGGTTCTATCTTTGGTCTGAAATCTCTAAATTGCGACTCAAACCTCCATCGCGTCTTCCCTCTGGCACTCAATGCCGACAGAGTGGACTTCTTCTGTATTTTATTTTTATTCTTGATCCTAAATATCTGACACTAACTATTCATGTCAAATCTACAACAAATTTTCTGAAAATCTGAAAAGAACCCGGAAAAAACCACCAACAAAAAAAAGAACATCAACCCTTTAACATGAGAAAGGAATTCGTACACACACACACACACACACACTATAGAAAAATGTGCTATCATTGAGGAAAAGAAAGCAGAACAAAATGTTTTTTCGGGAAGAACATCGAGAGGACAAATCTCAAATAATGATAAGAGAAAGTTATAAAGGAAAGTTTATTTTTTTTTAACCGATAATTCATTGCAATTAATAAAACAGAAAATGCTTTTTAATCCCGAAAGAAATTAAAATAAAATAATGGGAGTCCGATAAGATAAACAAAATAAAGCAAATAACGCTTTTATTAACTCAAAAATTACGTTCTTTCTTTTCTTTCCATCGTCTTTTCTTCTCCGTAGAAATTACAACCTTTTCTCGCAATTTTTTTTTATCGCTGCATCGTTGAAATTTTAGGTTGATTACAAATTTTATATTCTTTGATTTCGTTATGAAACCAATTTTGAATGCAGTTGGAAAAATAAATAGGTCAGAGGAGTTTATCGAAAGAGATCATTTTGAGACTTTGTTCGGAGAAAGTGGGACTGGGAAAGTTTCGAGATGGAACAGGACATAAAGGCGAAGGGAGGAAAATAAAAAGAGAATCAAGAAAAGGGAAAAAAGGGAAATAACCCTCCAACATGAAAGGTTTACTGCCTCCAGCCACGTGAACACAGTGCTGCACAACTCTCTTCGTGTGAACTATTGCATTTTATGCGAGTTCTGCCTGACATTATAGAAATGCTTAGTGATCCGAAAACGAAGAAGAAACTGAAATACTCAAGTAAATGCCTTCACTCGAATCGATAAAATCACATGGCGGAAGTTCAGAAAGCTCCATGTCAGTGTTCTTTGATGTTCCAAATCTTCATCTTCTCCTTTGTATTTGCGCTCTTTTATTTAAAATGCTACTTTATTGTAATACCTTTGAAGGCCCATTCGGATTTTTGGTTCGTAATTCTGCTTTTTCACAAATCGGACTTGAGTTTCTTGTGGCCGAGGGATAACGATCTCTTTCTACCCTTATACCTTTTATACAGATATTGAGAGTCCGGTTAGTATTATTTAATTATAAGTCGAGTCATAAACATCTCATGATTTATTTAATTGAACGCAAAGTAGTTAAACTTTCTATTGTACTTAAAATATGCTCATACGAAAAAGCACTTTTTTGAGTGCGTTATTAGTTATTGGTTTTATATTGAATTTAAATCTGCAGTGAAAGCATTACGTAAAATAACCTTCATTAGCATTATATTACATATTTACTACATATATTTTATGTAAACTGTAAAATATACTGTATAAGAACCCCTGTCTCGTAGCGGTATAAGAGTTAATTTAAAAATTAAATTTGACATCTAAGAAACTAAATTTAAGTATAAATTTAGAAATCTAAAAACTAATTCTATTAAATCCCAATAAAAAATAAATCTGCTGTTAAATTAAGAAATTTACTCTAAATTAAATAAACAAATAACCAATATTATTATCTCTTGAATGGTTCAGTGTTGCCAACTGTAATTTACTTTTAACTTTAATTCTCCATTGAAAAACCCCTAAAATCCCTGCAATCAATGGAAAATTCCCCCAAAAATGTTATAATCAATCATAAATCACATCTGCATATTTTTAAATTAAAAAAAAAAACAGAAAATAGCCCTAAAAAATCCCATCGGTCACTTTGAAATTCTAAATTTGGGGGAAAACCTCTAAGTTGGCAACTCTGGAATTGTTAACGGTCAATTGCGCCCCCTGTTTTTTGTTGACCAATCAACGACTGTCTTTTTTATGATTCGATGATTTGGAATGTATTCTATAATAGATAATTATAGGATTAAAGTTAGTTTAGAGAGTTTACATCGTCTGCTTGTTATCATGGTGACCCACAACGGTTACTCAGCTGCTGAAGGAAGTTAAGAACGACGTTACTACTCATGTCTTTGTCTCAACAGTACGAGAATATACAAAATAAAATAAGCAGTTTACAAATTATTAATCAATTGCCATCAGAATTGGGTTTCACACACTTTCTTATAAGTCTTTTTTTTCCTTAAAAAAAAATTTAGATTTTTGAGCGTGCGGCCATGATGATGAAAAGCCTCCCCCTAAAAATCAATGAACTACAGAAGGGAGGTTAATTATTGTATTTTTTATTTCTTTTCCAATTTCGTTGTTGCCACCTCATAAAACTCCGCCGACTCTTTCTTTTTCCAATTAAAGGACAAAATATTCCGCCTCTGTTAATTGTCTTCCGGAAGTGATTTCCGTCTGCTCCGAAGAGAGGAATTTGTTTCTGAATGAAATCCGTTTAATCCAAAGCCAATCGCGGGCAAATTGATGGGAAGAGAATTCCAGGGGCGAAGTTTTAATTGAAACCTTCCACGGGTAAAGGTCAAAGGGCAGTTAAAAATTTTAATCTTTTTCCGGAAAGTATACAAACTTTCTCCCCTTTTCAGGGGAAGAAATTATTCCTCCACATTTAGTGACGTCATTTAATGAGGAGATAAATTTTAATCGATTCCGATCTAAATTGAATTGGCGCCGGAAAACCTTTTTGATTTCTCTTAAATAAATAAGCCCACCTGGATTTTTGGAAACCGACCCCTTTCCCTCCTAAGAAGATACACATTTACGAATTCACTTTTACCGGTAAAATATGCAATTGATTCATAAATATCACAACTCTGAATGATTCTAAAAAGACTGGCTTGTCTTGGCAACCGAAAGGGGAATTTGGGTCTTTTATCAGCGGGAAATGTTTCGAACTCCGAAGCGCTGCTAAAGTTAATTAATTTAAATCTTTCATTTAGCGAATTTAAGTTTCGGTTTTCCTGAATGATTTTTAGGGTTGCCAAAGAGGTAAAAGAGGCTTCTGTCCAATCTTAGAAAAAAGAATAAGTAAGAAAAATATACAAAAGATAAGGAAGAAAAAAAGGATGACGAAGAAAACGAAAAAGAAGAAAACATAGGAAGATGTTGAAGAAGGAAAGAAAAAGGAAGAGGAGTTAGAGGAAAAGAAACACAAAGAAGTCGAAAAAGAAAAAAGACAAGGAAATATGAAAGGAATTTTTATAAAGATGAAAAAAAAATGTAATACAAAAAGGAAAAAAATATAAGTTTATTATTATATAGTTATTCTACGGTTGACTGCCGAATTTCATTAGAATTTCGTGACCAATTCAAAACGATTAATTATTTATTAAAAAATAAAAATAATTAAACATAAACGCCTCTTTTTTCACAGCCATTATATCAAATAAAAGATGTATTTTTTTATATAATATAATTTGAACAGTAAAAATTACTCAATCGCCGGTTTTACGTCTCAATGAGTATATAATTGCAGTAATTTTTGATTATATTACAGTTTATTAAATATATTTAATATTTCGTCTTTATTTCACAGTTTCAGTGGAATCATTCGTGGAACCTCCGAAACATGAAAATCGCTGACTAAACATTCACCCATTTTGGGATTTTCCAAATCCATTGTCATTTGAACAAATTCAAAATGGCCGCCTTTAAATTAGTTTCTTGTAATTAACTCATTTCGAAAGTTCTAAATTGCGAAATACAATTACTGAATGTAATGGCGGTATTTCCGCTAAATCGGCGGAAATCTGTTCGAAAAGGGGGCAGTGGGGGGGGGGGGGAGGGAGGGAGAGGGAGGGTTATTAAATATCACATAAATAATGATATTTAATAAATTCGAAAATAATTAGCGAAGTGTCTCGTTAAAAAACTCGCCGGGGTTTTTAATTAGGAAACCATTCACTTTAATGAGACCTGGAGTTGGAAGGTCGCCAAGGCTTTCAAGAATTCCCCACTAAGTCAGAGACAACAGCCATGCACGAATTCACCCCTCGAGAGAAACCACTTCCGCCCCAACAGCGAACGTCAGCACTGAGTGCAACAGCTGCATGCGGGAGATAAGGTTATCCGACGCCATCAGGAGCGAAAGTTGGGGACGCATGTAGATGAGTTGGTGGGGGGGCGAGGGGGCGAGGGGGGCAGGGCCAACAACAGCACAACTTTCTGTTGGCTGCATCGTTCGCAGATGGCTGTGCATCGGCAAATTGCGCCCATTGACCGCTCCGGAACGAGTTTTGAGTATAATCGTCGCGCTTAATTTGGTCATAGTGTAAAAAATTAATTGGAATCCGTATGAAAATCTGGGAGGGGAGGAAAACAGCGCCGGGGGTGAGTGGGGAGCATAAAAAGGGGAAAATTTAACTCATTTAATTAAAGCGTTTCGCGGAGTCCAACCGAAATCCCACTCAAAAATGAATCTCCGGGGAATCGATTTTAATTTCGCTTTCCAAATTTATTATATCAAATACGCGACACTCCCACTGCTTAATGAATGAATTCAGAATGCAGTTGAAATCATTCCTTTCTCCGATCTCACATAAATCTGAGAGTCACAAAATGGTAGTTAACCAAAAGGTACATTATTATTTATGAGTTTCTTTCCACGAAACCATCGATCTTTTCACGTGTCAGCTAATTTATAAATAAGATTCTCCATTCATCATAAAATGATTCGAAGGGATGACTTTCTGTCGTTGTTGCTCGGGGGTTGGCCGTATCTTCGGGAGCAGATGCCTGTAAATCACGAGGGGTGTTAATAAGACCGCCATTTTTCCCGGCCCATCGCATTTTCCTTAAAACCTTTTTTATTTGGAGCCTTTATAGTGTTCTTCTCCGAGGAGAACTCATCTCAAATAAACAATAATTTTTACCTAAATTGGTTTATGAGTTTCACATCACTACTGTGCAGAATTATAATCATGTATAAATTATACAGTAGCGCTCAAAAGTATTTTGAAAATAAATATTGCATTAATGACATAATCAAAAATTATTGAATAACCAATATTATAAAATAATTAATTATATCCTATAAATAATACAATACAATTAATTAAATCATTACAAACAGTAATGACATTATAAAATATTTAAATGTCGAAGAATTTACTAAATGATTAAAAGTACGTAATACACAAATATACAAATACAAAATATTTGTAAATAAATATATAAATAATACAATGTGAACTTAAATAATACTGTCAATATAAAAAAATACAAAGTAAAATACAAAAGATTATAATAAAATTAAACTAAAACCTCAGAAAGAGTACTTTACTGTACTAAAGAGTACTTTAATACACACGATATATACAGTTATGCTCAAAAGTATTTTGACAATAAATATTGCATTAATGACATAATCAATACAATTAATTAAATCATTACATTCAGTAATGACATTACAAAGCAGTAAAATATTAAAGTATTTAAATATCGAAGTATTGTATGAACTAAGTGATTAAAAGTGTATAATATTCAAAAATACAAAGTAAAATACAAAACTTTTAATGAAATTAAAACTCAAAAATACGAAAGAATACTTTAGTATATACAGAATATATACAGTTGTAGTCAAAGGCAGAAGACTAAGAAGATTGTTATGTTTTGTACATTTTGTTATTTTAATGCGACAAATATATTATTAATAGTAATGACAACTAAATAATACATAATAAAATATAGTAAAATATAATTAACTAAAAAAACTATTAAATTACAGATTGTCAAAATACATTTGAGCGCTACTGTATGTATAATGAACGCTAAAAGAATAATTATTATTTTAAGACACAATAAAACCGTTGCTAAGGAATGTCGACGTGAGAAATAAAAGTCCCTATAAATACTATTTTGTATTTATTCCCGCCAAATGGATATTTAATGAAGACTATAGTGAAATAATGGTGGAATTTTCATCCTCGCGAAAGGAGAAAGCTGCAAGAAGCAGAAGACGGCCGTCCTTGACACTTGGGAGCTGCAGTGGGTGCACAGATGTATTTTATGACGTGGCTCGAAGGGGGCGGCCGGGGGAAAAAGCATAAAAACTGGCATTGGGGGATGTTGGAAGAGGGGTGTTTTATTCTCGTGTACAAACTGTTGGAAAACGAAGTTTCCAGTAAGAATTATTTCGCTTTTCGAGTAAAGGCTGCGTGCGAAGTTTGACAATCGAGTAAACTTTTAAATCAACAAGAGTAAACCTCCTTTGTGGAAAAAGTTTCCCTCTTTGAAAATGTATACCGGCAAAACAAGAAAATAATAAGGCCGCATTATGAGGAGCTTTGCTAACTTTCGTACATACTCGCGTTAAAAGGCTTCCAGGGAATGAGATATTCAAAAAAAGGGATTCCCGGAAGCGAAGGGAAACTTTTCACATCGGCAACGTGTCAGAAACAACACCACATCCCGGTGAAAAGAAAACTCCTGTCGCCAACTGACGAAGAGAATGGATTCGGATGCAAGTGAGCAAAAAACAGTGAATGGGTGAAACCCTAGGAGGAAAATTTCTCCAAGGGCACATGTCAGTCCCCATTCATCCGGCCCCGGGGAGCCATCTTGCATTTCACTATCGCAACACTTCTTCGAAACGTTTATTCAAATGGAAACCCGAAAACTTCATTTCAAAGACGCCTTATTCGATTTTGCTGAATTAAGAAACGGGGAAATGGGGAAAATGGCGAAAGAGGAGAGAGAAAACATTGGAAAGATGACGCGTGCGAACCTCTTATTTCATACAAAAGCTTCAAATAAAAATACAACAAATGAGGAACGGACCAATCAGAAGGAAACTCCGCTTTTAAACAGCCAATCACAAAAGAGAATCACATTTGAGTAAAACAAAACCGACGCCGAACATCGGACACTTTTTCGAAAATGAATCTTTGAAGTTTGAAATATGGAACGAACCCCCTGAAACGGAATCATCCCCAATGATTCAAAAGTTTTTAAGCCACCCTCGCAACGGTCCGATCTTTACGACCCCCGAATGACATTTATGTGTAAAAAAGAAAGAGCGACAATTTATCGCTGTCGTAATTAATAACATTTTACTTAGTTTTATTACTTGTAAATTTAAAAGTTTGGGCAGACGGCCTGATAAAAAAAGGCAGGGGTGGCGAAGGGGGTGGAAAAAAGAAAAATGCATTGAATTACTATATTACTTTCCCGGGAGTCTTTGAATTCTTTTGATGTCGGGAAAAAAATGAAAAATGCCATCAACTTTTCCGGCAGTGAAAGAAAAATCACGCACTTTTCAGATGCAAAATCGTCATTTTCCTGAAAAATAATTTTTCTTGCGCTCCCCCGCCAACGTTTAATAATTTCTCCATTTAATGGGGGCAACCCACCCTGGATTTTTAACCCGAAGGCCCTCATTCGCGAGTTTGAGCTTTTTAGAAACTTTTTTAATTTTCTCTCCGCATTTTGACTCCGTTGCAACCCCCAGACGAACAGGAAAGTCCCATTAACATGGGGTTCGCCCCCCGAAATCGGAATCCGCCATTGTTTTGCTCTGCTGTTCCGCTCCGCAACCCAAATCATGATTGATCGATCATTTTGCTCTTCTGATTATGTTCGCTCTCAGCAACTCACCCAGTTATGGAGTTTTCATTTTATGCAGTTTGCGGCAACCCCCGCGGTCGACCACTTTTAACCCCTTATAGGGGATGCACGACTCCAAGTCTCCAATTCTGGTTTTGATAAACTGTTTGCACCCGTTGGCAGCCATTTTGATTATCATTTTGATTTTTTCTTCTGCTTGCTCAGGTTATTTTCACAACGTTCTCACTACATTTTTTATATATTATTTTTACTGTCGCTTTCAATATTTTGTATAAAAAGTATAAAATTCCTCATTAGAAAATTTATAAAAATAATCTGCCATTTTAATATACAGTAGCGCTTAAAAGTATTTTGAATATACTAAACTTAATAGTTTCATCGTTATTTATTAAATTGTTGTATTATTTAGTTATCAATAGTATTAATAATATAATTCTACATAATAACTCATCCTTTCTAAAAATCTAAGGTTTTTATTTATATCAAATTCAAACTGAAGTGGCACAAAAGTGCTTCCAACTCCTAATTTAAATATGTTACAGTATCGCTAAAAAGTATTTTGACAATACAAAATTTAATAGTTTCAGAGTAAATTATTTTATTATGTATTATTTAGTTATAAATACTATTAATAATATATATGTTACATTAAAATAATAAAATATATACAAAACCATAACATTCTTCTTAGTCTTCTGCTGTTTCTTTAATACTCTTACTTAGTTATATTATTATATAATTCTAAAGATAAACTCTCTGTTTCTTCTGTTATTTAATTATTAATATTACTGTTATTATTATTATTATTATATTGATCAAAATTGTATGCCCTTGTCCAATTATATCAAGAAACATTTATAAAGAAAATATAAAAGAAAATGGTACAATAAAATACATACATATACAATACTGTTATTTAATTAATATTATATTTATAAATGTTGTAAAGCATTTTTAATGAAATTTCACTTTGTATGTAACTCTTACGAATGGAAAAAGAAAAATTTTGTGTTGTCAAAATACTTTTGAGCACTACTGTAAGTGTTGGGAATACTCTTTTATTTATGAGTGCGTCAGCAATGAAAGGCGAAGGAACAATCAATTAAAGCGAAATGTTGTTGAGACACTCAGAGGTGAGGAACTGTCGAGTGGTGCTGCAGGTTTTCCTGCAGCTGCAGAAGCGCTCATTAACGCCGGAAAAGCTTTTGAATGTGAGGACTTATGTCACTGGGAAGAGTAAAAGCCCTCTTCAGGGATCATCCTAACTCAGCTCTCGCGGAGCGCTTTTGCTTTTTTTCTCAGCGAAATGAATATAATGTCGTTTTGAAGTCCCCTTTTCCTTTGTTTCAGTTTTTGCTTTTTCTTTCTCCTCCCGCTTCTGGCCATAATTTTAATTAAATCTTTTAAGTGGGTTTTCTTCGCGCGACTTTCTCCGAATGAATTAAAAATGAATTTTTTCTCTTTCAGTTCATCTGTCCTTTCTCGTCAGCAATGCAGTCTTTGAATTATTCATGAATGTTCTTTCGAGGGTCCGATGAAAGGGGAGTGGCGACATTTTCTGCACACCCTCAGATCCAAACCTATCACACTTATCCTCGAATGCGCCCTCAGAATAAGTTCATCATGGGAATACAACCCCCGAATGTCCGACAGCAAAATCAGCAGTAAAAATGTGTATTTCCCTCTCTTTTCGACTTCCCTGACGTTTCGAGTAAAGGTCTTAACGATTACGAAATTTCTCTTTTCTTTTCGAGACAACATAAAGAGATTTTATAAAAAAAAAGAAAGTAATTTAAGGATGAATTTCCTTTCTGAATCCGTTTTATTGGAAAGTAATTTTATTACTCGGCATTGCCAACTGATGAACTTAATTTTCCAAAAGATATTTATTTTTTGTTGAGAATCAATCATTCGGCGATACGTATTATTGTTTGGCTGTTGTTGAACGTTATACAATTGGGAAGACACTGAAATCAGGTTTTCCGCCATTTTCTTTTTCGAATGGAAAACACTTTTCTTCGGTTATTCTTTCCCTCAAATCTGAGGAGAAATTATGTCTCTGAGTCGTTTCTATTTTACAAGTGATTCCCTTTGTTTAAACTATTTTCTGAATTTTGCTTTGCAACTTTTCAATTCTCCATT
>JAQIBA010000115.1:370154-386369 GCA_028293925.1 Brueelia nebulosa
ATGATTTCATTCCACCCCCCTGTGAAATTAATATTTTCCAGGAAAACAACCCCAACATCCCCCTCCCCGAAAGCCAAAGGTCCTTAAATTAAAAGCGGAAAAAGCGAAAGAACCCCACTGACCTGAGAAGCATTCCCGTCGAGTGGAGAGCGGCCTCAGAGCGGCGTGGGGGATGAAAGAGGGTTGTTTTCGCCGGGAGTCGCAGGTGAAATCGATTAATAATTCATTTAAGGACTTACCTGAAACAAACAAATAATGGAAAATAAATGAAAGTCGAACATTTCTCATAACGAGCAGACATTCACATAAAACAGACAAATATTTCCACCCCCTCACCCTCGCCATGTTTAATATTATCAAACATGAATTTAATAACTCTCGAGAACAGAGAGAGAGAGAGAGAGAGAGAAAAGCTGAATTATCATTATCTTCCCTCCCCATTTTTCTCTTTTGTCTCCGGAAAGCAAAAAACGTCAGTGTGATTTAAAATTCATAATCCCCGCGGAGGGGGTGAAACCACCCCCACTTTGGTGCAGGACTCGCAAAATCAAAGCCCGCACGAGAATTAAGGGAGTAATGTGAGCTCTCGGGGTTAATGGAGGGTTGCTGGGGAGGGCGGGAAAGGGAATGCGGGAAAAGGTTAGAAAAGGTTAGAAATCCACTCTCAGATGACATTGATCCTTCTGTTTTAATTAATTTTTGCACCTGCTCCCGACTCCTTGCCTTTTCCAAAAAACCTTTTTTCAATAACCGCAAGTTCTGCTTCTGCTACTCAAATTAAAAAAACCCTTTTCTGCTGTCGGAAAAGTCTCCGATCAACAGGAACACATTTTCCCACCGTCTGAGAGTTAATAATACTTCAAAAAACTTTTTATGGCTTTTCCCGGCGGTTTCAAATTTTCATTCACCCTTTTTTGAATGAAAAGTGCCGCCCCCGTCTGGACAAACCTGTCACAAGGGGTGAAAGAAAGGCCGAAAGGTTCAATGAAAGGAAGTTGGGGGCGGAGAGCAAAACGATTCGAAAAATGAAAACACTCGGGCGTGAAAAAATATTTTCCGGAGAAAAGGGAGAAAAACAAAATGTCCTCTTCTCGCGGATTAATTAGAATTCCACCCCCAGTGAAATTGGAAGGACAGTCCGAAACTGCGGCCACCCCCGGGGGTGGAAGGGGGTTAACCGAGCGGAGTGCAAACAATCGGACCACCGCGCCAAGGAATTTCTTTATTTCGGGGGTGAAAAATGGAGGCGATTGTGTTCCCCCTGGTGGAGGGAATGAGAAATGCCTGACTTGGAAATGGAGGACATTTGGCCAAATAGTTTTCACAGGGAGGCGAATTCCTTTCGAATGCGTCAGTTAATTTCCTTTTGGATGTGCTCAATGAGATTTTTCCTTCTCGAAGAGCATTGTAATGATGCTGGCGGAGGGAAAAACCTTTCTGCAAATCTGAGCTTTTATTGTAAATTATCAAATCCAAACTGAAGTGGCACAAAAGTGCTTCCAACTCATAATCTGAATATGTTACAGTAGCGCTAAAAAGTATTTTGACAATACAAATTTTAATAGTTTCAGAATTCTGTAAGAATTGTATTGCGTATTATTTACTTATCAATATTATTAATAATTAATACACTAATATTAGATTAATATTTGTAACTATTACAACTAAAATTAAGCCAAAAAACATCAATCACAATTAATAAATAATAATAAATAAATGTAGTTAATAAATAATAAACATTATATAAATCATTAAAATAACAAAATATACAAAACATAATATTCTTCTCAGTCTTCTGCTTTTTATTTTTGCATTTATCAATACTCTTGCTTAGTTCTATAAAAATAATAATTAGTAAAAGTAAAATATTACAGTATAATACAAAAAAATATAAACTACATAAAGTAAAATAATATAAACTATAAATAATATATAAAATAATCTGCCAACACAAAAAAATGTTGGAACATCGCGGTTCATAATTGTCTTAAAAGAAATAAAAATATAAAATAATATACAATAAATTAATAATTATAAAAAAATATTACAGTATAATTATAGTATAACACTACTGTTACTTTTACTTATATTTTATAAATAAACTATTTGTTTATTAAGTTATTTAACTCAGAGATATTATGCTTTGTGAGTACATTTTTGGAATTTTGTTTTCGAAATTTATTTTTAGAAAGTTTGTTTTTAGAATTTCATAATTTCGAATTTATTTTCGGTAATTTTTTAGAAATAATAAATTTAGCAAGCTTATACTTTCTTTTTTGAAAGGGTGAAATTAAAGTTTCAATCGTTGCGACATTCGTTTTGAAGCCAAAGATGAATTAGTTGTGACTGTTGGTAAATCTTTATATTCTTGTTATCACCACTTCTTCGGTAGATTTCAGCAGACTTCAGCACTTCTCTAAATTTCAGCAATCTGTCTCGTTTTTTGGCAATATATGCAACTCCTGCGAATTTCGGACGAATCGAAGAACCATTTTGAGATGAAACCAAAGTCGGGAAAACGACTCCCTTTTAGAAAGAATCATCTTGACACGTCACTGAAAGTCTTTCAGGATATTCGAACACCCCCTCCCCCCTCCCCCCCCTTCCCCCGTCATCCCCCGGTTTTATTTTCAGGGTGAAACATGAAATGTGATAGCAGGACAGTCGAACCCCTTTCACCTCCCCAATCATTTCTGACTGACATCCCAAAAACTCCTCTTCACTGCTTTTATATAATATTATGGCTTTGTATTGGGGTTGTTCGACAGCAGAATGTCACCCCCCATAGTGCGGGTAGTCCGCTGTTTCTCAATAAAATAAAAATTGTAATTAAAAGAAAAAAATCGGGGATGAAGTGAGGGTGAGGGTAACAGAAAGGGAATGAGGCCTCAGGAAAAATAAAAACTTTCCGGTTCCGTTACGTCAACTTGCGAAATTTTCCAACTCGTCAAATATGCTGACTAAGCTCATTGGCACATTTTCTCCCAAATCGATTTTCACTTTTTCCTCCGCTCTTTACTGTATTATATCTCTTTCCGGAGACCGCGGGGCACGTTTTCTTTATTTACCCTTCGCCACCCCTCCCCTCGAACCTCATTTCAGTTCCTCACTCCGCAGAGCTGTGCTGTTTCATATCTGTTCCCGTGTGCGGAGACAGACAAGTTTTATCCGGGGAAAGAAAACATTTCCCCCTTTTCTTTTATCGCCATTTTCTACGCGCCCCCAGGATTTCTCAACTTTGGCATTTCCCTGCCCGAGGGAGCGACAAAGGAAACTCACGAGCGCAGTCCGATGGAGCTTTCCTTTTGTTTCCTCATATTACCGAGAAGCAATTCTTCAGCGCTGTTGCTTACAAACTCTAATCTTTTCATCTTCTCCGAGTCAACTCTTCTTCTCCTCATGAAATATTCCCAAATCACCCTTTGAGGGGAGGACTCGCGCGCAGTCGGCCACCCCGGATTAAGGGTAGTCATCCAGAACCCGCCCACACGAATTTCGTTCCGGATCCAATTAATTCTGTTCCCGAAGTCTTCTTCTCTTCGTCCCTTCTTCGAATCAGAATTACACAAATCTTTTCTAACGGAATTTCGAATGGATTTGCCCAAACCAACCCTGGAAAAGTCTGTGGACTACTTTTCACCCTTAAAGGAAGGCACTGGCCTGAGGGTGTTTTCTGGAATTTAGTTAACACTGCAATGATTGGGGTGTCGTTTCGAAAACTTTGCGAGAGAGTTTCACTGCCATTCACATTCCCATTCACATTCCCCAGTCAATTTTTGCTTAATTTAGGTGAGATTAGTGGAATTATGTGCAGTAGTTTTTTGGAAATTTTTATGCTAGAAATAGTATGCTGGAGAAACGTCGGAGTTTGCAACAATTCGCTGAAGTCTTCTGGAGAATAACTGGAGTTCACTGAAGTCTGCTGGAGTCTCGTGTGTGGAGTTTGGTGGAATCTCCTGGGGAAGTTCTGGAATCTTCTGGAGAAGTGCTGGAGTCTCCTGGAGAAATGCTGGAGTCTCCTGAAGAAGTGTTGTAGTCTTCTGGAGAAGTTCTGGAGTCTGCTGGAGAAGTTCTGGAGTCTTCTGGAGAAGTGCTGGAGTCTCCTGGAGAAATGCTGGAGTCTCCTGGAGAAATGCTGGAGTCTCCTGGAGAAGTTCTGGAGTCTTCTGGAGAAGTGCTGGAGTCTCCTGGAGAAATGCTGGAGTCTCCTGAAGAAGTGTTGTAGTCTTCTGGAGAAGTTCTGGAGTCTGCTGGAGAAGTTCTGGAGTCTTCTGGAGAAGTGCTGGAGTCTCCTGGAGAAATGCTGGAGTCTTCTGGAGAAGTTCTGGAGTCTTCTGGATAAGTGCTGGAGTCTCCTGGAGAAATGCTGGAGTCTCCTGAAGAAGTGTTGTAGTCTTCTGGAGAAGTGCTGGAGTCTCCTGGAGAAATGCTGGAGTCTCCTGAAGAAGTGTTGTAGTCTTCTGGAGAAGTTCTGGAGTCTCCTGGAGAAATGCTGGAGTCTTCTGGAGAAGTTCTGGAGTCTTCTGGAGAAGTTCTGGAGTCTTCTGGAGAAGTTCTGGAGTCTATTGGAGAATTTTTGGAGCCTTCTAAAGAATATCTGGAGTCTTCCGGAGAAGTTTTGAGGTCCGCTGGAGAAGTGCTGGAGTCTAATGGAGTCTGCTGCAGAAGTGTTGGAGTTTGTGACGCTTTGCCCCTCTATAATTACAATTGTAATTGTAATTGAGTTGGCAGTGGAAATAAACCGCAGCTGAAATAGTGGGAAAATTTAGACAAACTCTGGAAGACTTCATCTGCCGGAAAAGGATTTGTTCGGTTTCCGCATCATTTGATCCGAACGCAGATGATCCGAATTAGCCGGAAGACAAACGAGCGCAATTTTTCGGCAAAGTCCACTTTGGGTTGAAAAAACAAAAAAAAAGGGAAAAGGGTTCACTGTTTCATAAGAATCGAAATGCCATCAATTCCGACCGCTGTCGTTGCGGGATTTTGCAGACGAATTTATCTTTTGTCGCCATTAAAATAAATCTCTGCATCGGATTCGAATCCGTCTTTTTCATAACTTGGCCAACGGGGGAACCTGTTTTCATCGCTGTTTTCTTCTGCTTTCAAAGGAGCACCTGCGGGAACATACTGCGTGTGAGCGAATGGGAAAAGTTCCGGAGGGGTTAATGAGGAGACGCCAAAGTTTCGCCTTGGGGCCCGGCCAAGATAAAAAAAACATTCAACAGATAGTTGAAACTTTTCTTTCTTTAATGCAGGTAACTCGGGGGAACTCCCCGCGAGGGATCGAGAAAAGAAAAACTCACCCTCACAACCCCTTCGTTCGGTGGAGGGGACTGGAGGAAGCGCGAAAAAACCCCCCATTAATTGGACGCATAAATGAAACCTTTTTAATTACTCCGAGAAGTGTTTCCGACTTAAATTAAAAATTTCGCCTCTGGATTTTCCAACCCCCCAAATCAACCCCTTTCGGAGCGTCTGACTTAATTTTCTCCTGTTTCTGACCAGAGGTCTGAGTCCAGAGGCGTATTTATTGTACTGTAACACTTCGATTGTATTTGTTCTATGATTGCTTATTACATTTTCAATTATTTTGGGGTGTTTCAGGCCTTCGGGGGCTTTAAATTTTTAATGGTACAATAAAAATAGGCGCAACAAAAAAAATGCCCATAACGTACAGTTTGTTTGGAGCTTTCTGCTGGAGTCTGCTACAGAAGTGCTGAATTTTTCTGAAGTGTGCTGGAGTCTTCTGGAGAAGTGCCGGAGTCTACTGGATTATACTGGAAAATTCTGGAGAAATGCTGGAGTCTGCTGGAAAATTCTGGAGAAGTTATGGAGTCTGCTGGAGTCTTCTGGAGAAGTTCTGGAGAAGTTCTGGAGCCTACTGGAGTCTACTGGAAAATTCTGGAGAAATGCTGGAGAAGCGCTGGAGTCTGCTGGAGAAATGCTAGAGTTTGCTAGTGTACTGCATAATATTAAAGGTGGAAAACATTGTCTCTTTCACGTCCTTCAAAGTTTGAGCAGCGAACTGTTGCTGAACACAACGTATTGTTGAAAATGGAATGGTCAAAGGAAATTCCAATTAAAAGCTGCCGAATCGCCCCCACCGCCCCCTATGCAACAATTCCTTTTCCAAATGAGAACTGAAAAACCCTCAAACCGTTTCGACTCTAATTGAATTTGTCTGAACGAACTGAGGAAGAATGCGTGGGGGCCGTAAGCGAAGTGAACTTTGTCGAAATTCGTGGGCAGACATTAACGGGCCGTTTAAGAAGAGAAAAAGTGAGATTTGGAGAGAAAGAAAAAATTGTAGTTTCCGTTATTGTTGGCGTTATTCCCTTCGCCTCCCCATGCGCACCCCTTAAGGCAACTTATGCAAAGTCATCGTCATTATTTTGTTTTAATTTGCATATCCATACGATCTCGTGTTTTTCTTCGGTTGAAATTGCCTTTGAGCCTTTTATGATTCGAGCAAAGGTGAAAGTGTTACGCAGAGCTTTCTAACAGCGAACACTCACGGTTGCTGTTGTAACGCGACTGCAGTTCACCGTTCCTCAAATTTTTGCAAGGTCAAAAGGGTGTTTTTTCAGAATCAGTCGACTCTAAAATTTTTCAAGGGGTTCTAAACCCACCCTTAGAGTTCGCATGAGTAAATTTTATTTTGAATTCGGACACAAAACTTTCACTTAAGAGTATTAAAAAAAAATTTTTTAATATTTCTAAAGTTAAACGGTTTTCAAGTGCACTAAAAAGTAAAAATATAATTTCTGATGCAAGAGTATAAATAAATACACGGGTTACAAAGAAAAACACCAATTTTTGACCATAAAACCGTTGGGCATTACACAGTATAAAAACTGAACGGGTCGCAGAACTTATAATAACTATAGTTTTATGTTAAAAAGAAAAACCATAAAACTAAAAAGCACTCTGAATGGAGTCCAATCTTCGGACAAAATCTGCTGAGGGTAGCAGTTCCCAAAATGTTATTTTTATTTTTATTTGAGCATTATTTTAAAAAGTAATTGCAAAAATTTGAATTGGCCGCCAAAACGAAAGTTCAAATATCGGTTCAAAGTTTCCATTCTCGGTGTTTGCAGACAGACAGACAGACAGACACAAAAACCAAACTGAATAAAACCGTTTAATAAAAACATCCACCGTGAGAAAGGAATAATATTATCCTTTGAAAGAAGTTCATTCGTGGAAAGATTTAAATTTTCACTCGACTCCCCGTATTTACATTATGTTTCTCCATATTGGTTACATTACTCAGGACTTCCCATTTAAGAAATGACACCCCATATTGAATTGTCGTGTTTTGAATTTTTATAATCTCTCTCTCTCTCTCTCTCTCTCTCTCTCTCTCTTCTGCTCTCCGTCGGTTCAAAATCGCACGAAGGGCGCGAGTATGAAGAGCTTGAGTTGAATTTCTAATAGGTTTCCCACTTTTCAAAGTTGAATAAATGAAAAGGAGAAAAAAAAATTTAAGGAAATGGGGAGAAAATTGAAATGTGCAAAAGACGGGGATTAATCAGTGACGTAATTTGGGAATGTTGTGCTCCCGATTCCCGACTCGGGGCGACACTGAAAGAGGTGACAGTGGATGGGAACAGTTCCGGCACAGTTCGAAATATGAATGGAATTCTTTAAAACGTTTCCAATCCGATGCTTATCAAAAAGAAACCAAAAATGTTTCAAATTTAATTTAGTCTCCTTTGATAATATCGCCTCGGGTTTATTTTTTCGAGGAATAATGAAGACATCTTGTGGGGATTCCCTCGGCGAAAAGGCACCGGATTTGAGAGGAAGGTTTTCCCGGGGAGAGAAAAGAAGGAAATTTAATTTCGCTGACTGAATATTATATTTATGGCATGATCCCCGATGATGGCGACGCCTGATTGGGAAGAGAGAAAAGGAAGTGTTGCCGGAGATATTTCCTTCGGGATTTCATCAAAGTTTAATTAATTTCCAATTCAGCAACAAAGACAGCCGCAATCGGAAGAACGGAGGAGAAAAACGATAACACCAAACCCGAAAAAAAAGATTCGAAGAACAAATGTAAGATAAGAATGTAATAAAAGAAGCAGAGAACAAATTCACTTTTATTGTTCCTTATCGAGTATAAGTGTTTTTATACTGTCATAATATAATATATCAGAGCAATATTTTTAGTCAAATAATAATCTCCATTGGGTCACCAATTATATTTCGTTTGTGTTATAGTTAAGAATAAATCGGCTCTCCGTAAGTCCGTCGAAATCGGTTCTTTATATCTCAGTTAACAAAAACGATGTGCACACACACACATTAACAGATTTATACATTAGTATTATATGATATGATATGATTTTCCGGTCGAACTGTTAAAGTTTTTTCACGTTTGTTTCAAATCATCAGTTAAATCCCATAATTTCGAGGAAATAATCCTCTCAAAACTCACAATTCGTCGACCGACTGCAGAAACGATGACGTCATAGATTAAATTTAAAAGCGGAACGAAAGCCGCCATTTTGATGGCAACGCTTAACATTGTAACGTTCCATTGACATAAATCTCGAGCGAAAACGTTCGGGGAGTTGTAAATTCCGGGAAAAACACCCAATAATTATGAATTTGTATTTAAAGGGCTCATTTCTGAGAGGCATTAATCGATGTCTCGACTTCACCTCAGCATTCCTTTGCTGTCGGCCATTTTGGAATTATTTTGGAATTCTCCGGGAGAGATTTGCGTGTCGGGAGGGCGGTGAGTTCAATCACGGCGTTCCTCTTCCGCTTCCGGTTGCAGCGAGCTCCCTCTTCCCCACTGCGGTGGCTTTCTGGGAAAAGCTCCGTCCGCGGACTCTTACGCAGGCTTTGGCTTTTGTTCGGACGTTTTGTAATTAAATCCGCTATTAAGAGAGAACAATAAGATTTTCGGGTCAAAGGAAACGTTGTGAACGCAATTTCGAGAGCTTTTATTTCCCGCATTCATTGAATTTTTTTCTTTCTCGGTCGTTCATCTCCTCTCAGTTTTTCTTTCACTTAAAAAAAAAAAACAAAGCAAATTTTCTTTTTTACTTCTTAATTTTTAGTTCCCCTAAAAAAGTGAAACCGGCGTTTAACAGCAGCAAAAACTCTATTTCTCTCATTTGCTCCCCATATTAACACCCACCCGATAATCATTGGGGTTGTTTTTCTTTTTTTTCTCATCGATTCTATAGTCTGCGTTTATGAAAGATAAAACCGATTTGAGTTAGCGAGTTTGATTAAAAAAAAAAAGAAAATGAGAGTGAATTGCGATGGGGATTTCACTCGGGATGAATTTCCATATTTGGAAAACCTTTTCTGTTGGAGAAAGTTTTTAAAATAAAAAAGATAAAAAGTTATTTAAAAGGAAAGTGAAAGTTTCATTTTCTGCACAGTTTTTATCAGCGAAGAGAGCCAATCTCAGCTGAAATTGCTGAATTTCCACCAAAGGAAAACCTTTTTTTGGACGTTATCAAAGTTTAAGCATATTGTGGTCGCCGCCATTTTAAAATCTCTTTTATTTTTTATTATTAAACACCAAATGAATAACACTAAAAAAACGCTTAATTTATTTCTTATCAGTGTTTTTAATAATAATTTCCTTTTTGGGTTATTTATTATCAATGTTTTCTCTGTTTTTTATGGTTTTCAATATTAAGATTATAATAATATGATAATTTATTGCCGTAAAAAAAAAAAAATTTACGAACATCATTAATATTAAAAATATAATATTTTACTGTATATTTAGTGAGTTATAAAACACCGAGAAAAAATGGAGTTGAAGTTTTCGAAATACAGACAAATTTTGAATACAATAAACATTGTATTAATATAATTATTGTATTACTTATTGTAATATTTATATTATTTATTGTATTTGAATTATTATGAATGTTGGGAGGAAAAAAAAAATTATTGTATTAATATTAATTGCACTAATATTATACCTAATTAATAATTATTGATTAACAACTGCAATTAATTAATTAAATAGATAATTACATACAGATCTGTAAAGTATTAAAATATTTTAATTTATATTATAATAAATTTATATTAAATATTATTATAATAATTTATATTAAATATTTACAAAATGATTAAAAGTCATAATTTACAGAAATACAAATTCAAAATATATGTAAGTAAATACAATAATATAAATTCAATAAATTTTAAATGCAACAAATATGAAATTCAATAATACTGTAAATACACAAAATAAAAATTACAAATTAAAATACACAAAAATTTTAATGAAATTAAATAAAAAAATACAATTAAAAAACAAAAAACACTACAGTGTAGTTTAGTATTACATTTAGCATACAGTATAAATACAGTTGTGCTCAAATGTATTTTGACAATACAAAATTATTAGTTTTCCATTCGTAAGAGTTACTTACAATGTGAAATTTCATTAAAATCCTTTACAACAGTCCTCACATTTATATTTAATTAAATGTTAACTAATTAAAGCAATTACTAATGAGTTTACGCTCATTTAAGCAATTAATAAACACAGAGGAAATGAAAAGAAGATAATAACACAAACCGCAATGTTTTCTTTTGATATAAAACTCACTCAATGGCGACACTAAAATTTTGGCAAATAACAAACTTATAAACACTCGTCTTTCCGCTCTCAAAGTGCACATCAACGGAAGTAAAATATGTAATAAAATGAAGAAAAAAAAAAATCAGAAAAAGTGTTTTATTTGAAAAGAAGTAAAAGATGAAAACAATTTGTCGAGCTTTAAAAGCACGCGAGATGTGATGTAAAAGATAAAAACTTTTCAGGTTCTTCAGCACTCATAAAACCTTCGGGCGTTGCAATGAATTCGAGTGTCGAATGTTCACATTAACATTCCTCCCCAAAACCACTTCAACTCTCCAACAACAGTTGTACATATTTTATGTGTTTTCAAAGCTCAAAAAAAAAAAATTATTATTCATCCTTCGAGGAATTCTTTTCAAATCAAAAAACACCTCTAAAACTTCTCTTTGAGAAACTTTAATGGGTGTTAACACTAAACACCGACTTGGAGGAGTCTTTTGGGGGTTTTTACAGCCCCGGAGAAGGGAGACGCCACCGGAAGTTACGCTCAAAAGCAAACTTCCGTTTTGGAAAAAGAACGTTACATTTCCGTCTCCGATCAATGTCCGCCATGATCCGGACTCCGGATATCAAGTAAACATAAAAAATCTCGGGGAGAGAAAATGTCGGGGTTGGAAGAGTTTTAAAACTTTTTATTAATCCTAAACCCTTTCCAAAGGGTTAACCTTGTAATAATGATAAAGAGAAATGGGATTCCATCGATTTTTACAAGAATTTCCGGTCGCCCTTCAAAAATCGAGACGGGAATTTTTAACAGAAGGCTTCGCGGAGGGTTGGCGGGGGAGGGGTGGACTGTCTGCTCTACGAGGGCGGTTTCGGGGCGGTCCGAGTCGGCGGAAGGCGATAAACTCCCAGGGGATGGGGAGGGAAACCGCACCAAAAGCGGAGGCCTTTGCCGAATAAAAGATGGCGGAGATTCGCACCGAGGGTGCAAAGGCCTTTGAAGAAGTCATCTCGGGGATGATAATGAGGAGGGATGCTCGCGGGAACAAAGGCAACTGTTTCAAACGCCTCCAGTGTCAAAGTGATTGATGATTTCTGAAAGACAATGTGGCCTCGTGCCGCGTTCAGGCTCAAAGTCTTCATTCACCCCCGACGGAAGTTCATTTCTGAGTGCGAAAACTTGGGGAAGATTCGCCCCTCATCCATCAATCGCGTCCCCCCCCCCACTGCATTTTCCACCGCCTTCCGTGTCCGCTTCCATCTCTAAAAATTAATTAGTTAAGAGGTAAACAAGAGAAAGTCACGTTAAATGAGAAAATTAAAATAAGGAAGCGATAAGGAAATTAGACAAAACGAGATTTTCTTTTTCCGCTTTCCGATGAAAACGGTTTTTCATTTGGGAAAATTCCCTTGAGATCAGAGAACGAAAAGCTCCTTATGCTTTTGACCAGGGGTGGCCAAATTCATAGCTCGCCCCGACTTTTATTCCCTTGTAAATCCATTGTAAATCCTTTGTATTGAGAAACATTCGGGGAAAGCGATAACTTCGCTGAATGTCTGAAATTGCTGACCCGTCGAGAGCAAAAGCAATCGCACAAACAACTCCAGGTGAGTGTTTGTCTGGTCAAATGGAAAAAGAAGAGGGGAAATGGGAGTCAGCAAGTGGAAGATGATTCGGGAGAAATGGTAGCTGCTAAAAGCTCCATTGGAACAAATTAAAACGGGATGACGGGAGTTTCTATTGGGAAACTCCTGCGGGAGATGGGAGAGCTTTTCTCTCCATTGAGCTTACATGAGAGTCATTAAAATGATCCTCCGCTCTCGTTCTCACGCCCGAACGAATCCAATAAAGTTGTTCTTATAAAACTATCACTGCTTTCCATTCGAACGGCGTTTAATTATTATTTTTCATAAAACATTCGACATTTGCTTCTCAAAAATAAAAAAATGCAACTGCACTTTCCGACAGAGCTTTTCCTCCAAAGCATTTACACAATTAATAATGATTACAGTAAATTTTATGGTTTTCCTGGATGTATTTTTATGTATAATTTTATATTATATTTATTTGTGTTTGTATTTTATTTTGGTGAAGAAATGTTTGGTTGAAACAAAGAAAAAGAATTTTTTTGGGAGGGACTCAAGTTTTTTCCCTCTCCCATTCAATCCAACGGGGACGGAAATTTGAATAATAAATTAACATTATTATAATGGTTTGATTTTTTACTTTTCTTTTTGTATTCCCTATTTTTATTTTACTTTTTATTTATTTATTTATTTTTATTTATTTTGTATTCACTATTTTTCTTTTTAATTCAGTTCAATTCATAAATAATAAAAAAGATAAAACCTAAAAAGATATAAAACAAAATAAAATAAAACAAAGAAATATAAAACAAAAGAAAAAAGACATAAAACATAAAAACGCAAACAAAAACACAAATCTATACAGATAATTAAGCAAATACATTAATACGTAAAGAAAAGCAGAAGAAAAATAGATCAAAAAACCCATAAAAAGTCCTCACAAAGGAAAGGAAAAGTGAAGAGAGACGAAGAAAGAAAACTAATTGTGGTCTCATTGGGCCTGTAAAAACATAAAAGTACATAAATAAATAAATAAATAAATAATAAAATAAACAATGTAAAACAACACCATAACAAATTCTTGAGCAAACAGTCCTTCGCTGACCAAAACACACACGAAAACTCGGAATGTGCAAAGCGTTTGCATGTCATCGCTTATCACTTTCCTATTTTAACGGATCAACGCGGACAGAAAAATAAATAAAAGGGTTTTTCAGGGATGGGAAATGGGGGAGGGGGAGGGGGGATGACGGGGAAAACATTTGACAAAAATCTACGGAAGTTCTCGGATAAACTGCTCTATATTTATGGCGGTCGTTAATCAAAGCCCGGCAAATTCTTTTTATATCTTATGCCTAACTGGAGCCGATCGGAGGGAGGGGGATGAAAGGGGATGGAAGGGGATGAAAGGGGATGAAAGGGGATGAAAGGGAGAGAGAGGATTTCCAATTCGTTTAGGGAATGAACATTGCATTTATATTTAAAATAAAGGATAACTTTTTGATTAATAAAGTGTAACATAAGTTGGCGGAGTGTCAGCTTTTCTGAGAAAAAACTTCAGAAAACCTTAAATTTTTAATTAACCTTTTTTTTCATTCTTATTAATTAATATATTTACTGGAATTTATAAAAAAGTTATTCAACTTCAGAAAGATTATTTGAGTTTTACGAATATTAAAATTTAATTAATTTTTTTTTCAACTTTTGTACGTTATGTAACGTCATTTAAGTTTATTCTCCGATCTCTTCACCTCATACGTACCCATATTTGGGTATAAAATGGGTATAATTGGGTATAGGGTCGAAAACAAATCTTAATAAAATTGGCAGAACTGTAAAAACAGATAAATTCTGAAAAGAAGACAGATGATAATAAAATTTATATATAATTTATATTTGTATTGTGATTATATCTATATAATAATTATTCGTATAACAATTATCTATATTTTATTATAAATTATATTAAAATATTAACAAAATTATATTATAATTATTACAAAATATACAAAAAATCTATGTATATTTATTTAAATTAAATTATGTCCTTTACAGAGTTATTTTTAATTATATTATATTATTTATTAACTTATTTTTTAATTAATTTTTATACATACATTGTTTGATAATGTTTAAAATGGTAATTGTTTAGTATTGCTACTTCTCGATTTGGAGGTTGTGAGTTATACCATATTGTAGGGGAGTGTATATAGGTAAAAAGTGAATCTGCGTTTCTTGTGCAAATTACCCGTTTCAGAGATATTAGACTTTAAATTTTACTAAAAAATGTAAACAAAGCAATGATGGGGCCATTGCTATCGCAGGTGTTTTTTCTAAATATTTATCAAAATACTCAAAGAATGTCAACTTTTACAATTTTCTCGCATTTCTGGTAGGTTTTAAGATTTTTAAAAAATATTCTCTCATTAAAAAAATAAAGGTTTTCTTAATTAATTTATCCAAATTGAACTACTTCTCGTTGCGGAGAAAGAACTTTTCGCGGATGAATATGAAGCAAGAAAAATTCATCCCCTCGCGGACCGATTACGTCAAAAAGAATTCGTCCGCTATGTAGATCAGTACCTCTCATCATAAAATTAATTTTTAATGTATGTGTTTTGCCAATAAAATTTTGCTTTGAAAAACTCTGTCGACCTACTAGGAATATAAAAAAATTGTTATATTAAGATATTATTGAGTGTTTTTATAATTATTTCGAAAAAACACCTCCGACCGTAATGGCCGACATTATGGTTTTGTTTACATTTTTTGGTAAAATTTAAAGTTGAATATCTTTGAAACCGTTCATTTGCACAAGAAACGCAGTTTCACTTTTTACCTACTCATCTTTCTCTATAATATGGTATAACTCACAACCTCCAAATCGAGAAGTAGCAATACTAAACAATTACCATAATCCCGGTTTTCCCTCCTGGAACGAGTCATAACATGTTATACTGTTTGAAATAAGTATAATTATATTGCTTACTTTTTACTCAACGAATGGCTGCTCAAGAACTTCCATTATTGTCTTTGCCAGACATTGGAGATTAATATTTCACAAATGTTACGTATCGAGAGCGGAAGTAACTCTTTCAAATTTTCTCTTATACTGAACAGAAGAATAGCGACAAAAAATGGCCGCAGAGAGACAAAAACTTTCCATTATTACGGATAAAACCGCGGAAAAAGGAATTTCCAAGAAAAGTTCCAACCCAAAATGGCTTCTCTTCTCGACCACTGCTTTTCCGCGGGAACCGACTTTTTCTGTTAATGAAAAAAACCTTCTCTTCCACTTGGACATTTCCCAGGTGGAAATATTGCCTGCTTACGGTTCACTGCTTACAGATTTTATTAAATCCGTTCCCCGTTCGGATGAAATTTCATATTCAATAACGGCGACATCCCGCATAATTTTCTTTTTTAATTACCTCTCCGCCATCCCTCACCTGGATGCGACTCCCTCCCGAAGGAGAGCCAACCCTTAAATTCCTTCCAGATTTTTCCTTCCCATCCCCCGCCCTCGCTTTCTGATTTATGAGGCTAATATTAGCCTCTTCGTCTGCGGGGCTCTACAGGTTTCCGGCATTTTGTTTTCTCACTCCTTTCGAGGGGGAAACTTCCCCATCAAGTGGTTTATTTTTAATTAAAAAAACTTTTTCAGAACGTCTCTTGAGTTTACTCTCCCTTTGTTGGGGCGTCGCGGGGGTATAATGCGTTTCCGCAAAAACTTATTCCAACTTTATGAGAAACCAGTTAGCGGTTGTTAGCATATATTTGTTTCTCATTATTCCCATTTTTAAGCAGTAATTGCTTCCAAGTGGGAAAATAATTTCACGCCGATCAATTACATTTAATACACCGGCAAAGATCGTATTTTTCCTTTGGTTTTGGTTTCGGACGCTTTGGTTTCCAAATAAAAATCAGCAACGGTTCGCGTGAAGCGGAGTTTTCATGAAATTTCCATATTATTTCTGCCTCATGTATTTAAATACATTGTTTTTAATCGTTACATCGGCTTTCTGTTGTTTTCTCAATTTATTTATGTCATACAT